>JAGHMJ010003458.1:227500-465000 GCA_018749465.1 Paracanthobrama guichenoti
AGACAGAGGCCGACACAGACAGACAGACAGACAGACAGACAGAGGCCGACACAGACAGACAGACAGACAGAGGCCGACACAGACAGACAGACAGACAGAGGCCGACACAGACAGACAGACAGACAGAGACATACAGAGGCCGACAGACAGAGACATACAGAGGCCGACAGACAGAGACATACAGAGGCCGACAGACAGAGACAGACAGAGGCCGACACAGACAGACAGACAGACAGAGACATACAGAGGCCGACAGACAGAGACAGACAGAGGCCGACACAGACAGACAGAGACAGACAGACGCCGACACAGACAGACAGACAGACAGACGCCGACACAGACAGACATACAGACAGAGGCCGACACAGACAGACAGACAGAGGCCGACATACGGAGATATACAGAGGCCGACATACGGAGATATACAGAGGCCGACACAGACAGACATACAGACAGAGGCCAAGACACAGGAGACAGACAGAGGCCGACACAGACAGACAGACAGATACACAGAGAGATATACAGAGACCGACATACGGAGATATACAGAGGCCAAGACATACGGAGATATACAGAGGCCAACACAGACGGAGATATACAGAGGCCAACACAGACAGACGGAGATATACAGAGGCCTACAGAGGCCGACAGACAGACATACAGACAGACAGACATACGGAGATATACAGAGGCCAACACAGACAGACGGAGATATACAGAGGCCAACACAGACAGACGGAGATATACAGAGGCCAACACAGACAGACAGACAGACAGACAGAGGCCAACAGACAGACAGACAGACAGAGGCCAACAGACAGAGACATACAGAGGCCGACACAGACAGACAGACAGAGGCCGACACAGACAGACAGACAGACGCCGACAGACGGAGATATACAGAGGCCAACACAGACAGACAGACAGACAGACAGACAGAGGCCAACAGACAGAGACATACAGAGGCCGACACAGACAGACAGACACCGACAAATAGAGACATACAGAGACCGACACAGACAGACAGACAGACACCGACAGACAGACAGACAGACGGAGACATACAGAGGCCGACGGAGACATACAGAGACCAACACAGACAGACGCAGACACAGACAGACAGAGAGAGACATACAGAGACCGACACAGACAGACAGACAGACAGACAGACAGAGACATACAGAGGCCGACACACAGACAGACACAGACAGACAGACAGAGACATACAGAGGCCGACACAGACAGACAGACACAGACAGACAGACAGACAGACAGACAGAGGCCGACACACAGACAGACAGAGGCCGACAGACAGAGACATACAGAGGCCGACACAGACAGACAGACACCGACACAGACAGACATACAGACAGACGCCGACACAGACAGACAGACAGAGACATACAGAGACCGACACAGACAGACGCCGACACAGACAGACAGACAGAGACATACAGAGACCGACACAGACCCACAGAGACATACAGACCGACACAGACAGACAGAGACATACAGAGACCGACACAGACACCGACACAGACAGAGACATACAGAGGCCGACACAGACACCGACACAGACAGGACATACAGAGGCCGACACGCAGGCCGACAGGCGCGGGCGCCGACACGCAGGCCGACACGCAGGCCGACACGCAGGCCGACACGCAGGCCGACACGCAGGCCGACGACACGCAGGCCGACGACACGCAGGCCGACGACACGCAGGCCGACGACACGCAGGCCGACGACACGCAGGCCGCCGACACGCAGGCCGACACGCAGGCCGACACGCAGGCCGACACGCAGGCCGACACGCAGGCCGACACGCAGGCCGACACATACAGAGACCGACACAGACAGACATACAGACAGACGCCGACACAGACAGAAGGACAGAGACATACAGAGGCCGACACAGACCCAGACGGACAGAGACATACAGAGGCCGACACACAGACACAGACAGAGACATACAGAGACCGACACAGACAGAGACATACAGAGGCCGACAGAGACAGACACAGACAGACAGAGACAAACAGAGGCCGACACACAGACCGACACACAGACCGACACACAGACCGACACACAGACCGACACACAGACCGACACACAGACCGACACACAGACCGACACACAGACCGACACACAGACCGACACACAGACCGACACACAGACCGACACAGACAGACAGATAGACAGAGACCAATACAGACAGACAGACAGAGACATACAGAGATCGACACAGACAGACAGAGACCAATACAGACAGAGACACAGACACACCGTGATTTATCTTTAAATTTATTTCCTTAACATGCTTAACATTTTTTTTATATTTCTTTTGAGTTTTTGCAAAAGATGATCTTACATTTGTTTTTTTAATTTGAGTTGCCTTCTTAAATGTAGTTAACATACTTATTTTTCTTTTAAATTGCATAAAACTGATAAAAATGTTTTAAAAATACCATTCAATTTAGCATTCTGTATCAGTGATTCCTATTTCAACCACAGAAATTAGATATTTAATTTAATTTAATACAGTTATTGCTATTATTGGTTGCACCATATGAGTGGTCGCTGCAAATGACATGAAGATCTTGAATACTATTAAAAATCTATTTAAAGAGATCAATAAACAATGTTTCATACAAAAAAAATCTATTTAAACCATATTTTATTAATTTCACAGAATTGTTTTAATGAACAAACATTTTATTTTTTTTTTTTTTCATAAAAATCTAATTGTAAACAAGTGCAACATTTCATTTAACTTGACAATGGAGACGATGGAAAAATAATAACTTTGATTTAATTTTAATCAGAGCCATGTATAATCATGTTATATTCCTTGTCATGAACAGTTTTAAGTAAATGCACATTTGTGACCCTGGAGCACAAAACCAGTCACAAGTCTTACGGGTATTTGTGGCAATAGCCAACAATGGGTCAAAATGATAGATTTTTCTTTTATGCCAAAAATCATTAGGATATTAAGTCAAGTTCAATGAAGATATTTAGTAAATTTCCTATATATAAGTATATAAAAAATTTATTATTAGCAGTAATCTGTATTGCTTAGTCCAGGGTCACACTTGTGGCCTTCTTGAAAACAAACATTTAATTAAACTTGACAATCATCATGCTGCTGATTTTATTAACACTCCTTCCTATTCTCCTGGCAAAATACTCTGCTCTTGCTGCAGGGTCAGAGTTAACACACTGCGTCACTGCCTATGGCGAGCCTTTTTTCTTTGCTTGGCAGTGGCATGTTAAAATAGACATAAATAGTATAAATAAATAAACAAATAAATAAATAAATGACAAATAAATGCATAATTACAAAAATGAAATGAATACTCTTTATTTATTATATCTTTATTTCTCAGTGTACAAAGATTCAAAATAAACCATCTGAAATGTTTGTAAATGACCCAAATTGGATAAAAATCTATTCCAAATAATACTAAAATAAAGTACTTTATATAAACCATCAATTGAATATAAAAGCACAAAACCTGCTAATCTAGGACATATCTATGATGGAAAACACTGCAGTGGTCGCACCACATGATATTTTTAAATTCACTCAAAATTTACAGGCATAGAATTGGCCACCTAAACAAAAGCTAGATTCCTACAAAGGTCACTATTAAACTTTATAATAAAAATATATATTTGTAGAAATAACTTAATACTCTGTTTTTTTTGAGGTCGCACCACATGATATCCAAATGTGGGAACTGCATACCAGCCGTTAAAAAGGTCTTTTTCTCCAAATTTGAGAGTGAGTTACAAACATGGGTCCCTGGCAATTTGGTATATGATGCAACTTCCTATCTTTAATTGTATTTCAACATAAAGTCCAAAAATTGGTCTTGACGGTCGCACCACATGATATTTCATAAAATGGATATCATCGGACAATTTTTGTTTCTATATTATGAAAGGAATAAAATAAAAAAATAAATGCTTTGCAATTTTGTGCAGGATTACAAAACACTTTGTAAATCATGCCAAATAGTGAAGAAAATAAATTTGAATACATTTAGAGTAATTTCAAAGACGTTTCCAAAATAGAAATTATGGCCGGACGGTTGCACCACATGATATTTTGACACTTTAAATAACAGAAAAATTACAAATGATTAATGGTTTTTTGAAAAATGAAAGTGAGTACATACATGGGAGAGGTACTACATATATATGGTATCTTTTATGCATTTAAACCAGTTTTTAACTGAAAAAAAATGCAATCGGACAGAAAGTTTGGGCATCATGTCATTGACCCACCCGCAGCTGCATTCAGTCGCTTCCGTGTTCATCTAAGTGCAGGGCTCTAGGCTGTAGCTGAATATATACTTGTGTCTGTGAATATTAAACTGCAAAATACAGTACAATTACTCCTGCAAATTCAGCGCATCTGTGTGTATGACGGGCGCACACACACTCACTGCTGTCTTTGTCGTCTCTGCCGTGAGGACACGAACGCATAAACCGTCTCTCTTCGCCGTCTCTTCTCTTTACCGTTTCATTTGAGAAAACTGTCATATCATGAACACAGAAACTCAAAGGTCTTCACGCCAACCTGTCATAATAAATGGTCGGTTTAACATGAAGAAATTGACAATATATTAGACAACTGTTGTTGTAGCCTACAGTAGATTTAGCTACGCCTCTATGTAATAATACGTCTCTACTACTACTAATAATTATGCCTAGATGGTTGCTTATTTTTCACTTGTTTTGTTTTAAAGAGATTATTTTCTGATTTAATATCTTTTTTATATATATATATATATATATATATATATATATATATATATATATATATATATATATATATATATATATATATATATATATATATAATATAATATATTCCTAGATTTGTTGCACTTAAAAAAAAAAAAAAATTTAACATTTTTTTTTTTTTTTATACTTGTCGACTAACTGGTCAAAATGACATTAAAATGTGGCCATCAAATAAATCATGCAATGCAACGTGGTAAGACCATTATGTGCCCAATCTCGAAATTGTGGGTCTACAGTCATATGACAGGAAGTCATAGTTATCACAAATAGGAGTAAGTGTTGAGGTGAGTTGGGATCTACCCTCCAATAATAATAATAACTACATGCCAGTGTGAACATCCTTACAGAGATGTTTGCAACAATCACATTATTATCAATCATATTAACATTCACTAACCTTTCACTATTCTGAACAGGTTGGGATGACCAAAATCTCATTTCATGACACTAATAATTAAATATTTTTAAATGTAATTTTATAATTACAATATAGAGATTTTATTTTATCTTTGTTTAAAAAAGGAAACGTAAATTACAAACAATATGACGACAACCTTTTTCAGCTACAGTCTATTTAACAGGAACATTCTAGAAAGAAACTAAATAATAAAATTCATTCTATAAATTAACTATACACTGATTCTCAAGTTATTCAGTCAAGCATGGGGTGGTTTTCTATTTTCTTTTGTTGTTTGATTAACATTAATCAAACAATTTTAGGTCTGGCCCTTTAAGAGCTGCACAGACCCAATACACTGTAACACATCCGATTTCTCACTCAACTCTGTATACGTTCACTAAAGACATATCCGACTGTGTTTACCTGAATACTCGGCAGGACGTGTATTTTTACATATTTTTGACCATTTAAACCCAATAATCCGCGAAACTGATATCATGCTGTCACGATTGCATGCTGTCTGAGTGAAAGGCATGTGTACGCGCTTCGTCAGAGTCCGGCAGCGCGAGCATGCTTTATTTTCTCATGAATGAGTTTCTGTTGCTTTTTTTTTTTTTTTTGTCATGCGTATATATTTAACTCTTCTACGTCCAATGTTTAGTGAACTGTGAAAGCAGAGCTCTGCACACACATCCTGACCCCTGCTGTCACACATCGATGCAAATAAATACTGCTCTTATTAGGGTGCTGTCATTCTTAAAGTACCAGTACTAATAAAATTTCATATCATACCGTTTTTAATAGCAGGGTATCACAATACTTTCCTAGTACCGGTATATCGTGCAACACTAGTCCCTTTATGTATCCAGTCAGAGATTAAACGTAAAATATGAACACTCAACTGATGTCTCTGAATATCTGGGAGGTCAAGTCCTCCCACCGAAGATGAAAGCAATTAGAGTCAATTTTAATACATGCTTCATTTTTTCTTCTTTTTTTTTGGGCCCATATAAAGGAACAAAACCAACCATTCAATTTACTATTGGTTTTATGTGTGAATTTCATCGGAATCATTTGAATGGGGTAAAGTAATCTTGGAAGAATATTCATCTTCAGAAGGGAGATCCGACCCAGCCTAGAAATAGGAAGGATATTCCACCTTTCTAAATCCATCCGAATGAGTTCAAAAAGTGGAAGAAAGTTTGCCCTGTACATTTGTTCAAAGGAGGGGGTAACATTTAATCCCCAAATATATCAAACTCTCAGGAGTTTGATATATATTTGATATATATCAAATATATAATTTTTCTAATTTTTCTAATTTTTTTCACGCAGGCCTTCTAATCGTGTTGCTAGGATTTTGGAAAGAATCTTTAAATCTACATTCAGCAACGAGATGGGTCGATATGAAGAACAGTCCTCTGCTTGCTTACCTTTTTTCAAAATTAAAAATATATTTGCCTCTTTCAGGGACTGTGGTAAACGGCCTTTCTGAATGAGTCATTGAACATATTTAATAAGGGGTCAACTAATAGAGCTCTAAATTCTTTATAAAATTCACTACTAAGCCCATCTGGGCCAGTTGCTTTCCCAGATTGTAAACTCTTTATGGCCTCTAGAACTTCCTTTTTAGATATAGGGGCAGAGACAGAGACATACAGAGACCGACACAGACAGACGCCGACACAGACAGACAGACAGAGACATACAGAGACCGACACAGACCCAGACGGACAGAGACATACAGAGGCCGACACACAGACACAGACAGAGACATACAGAGACCGACACAGACACCGACACAGACAGAGACATACAGAGGCCGACACAGACAGACAGACAGACGCAGGCCGACACGCAGGCCGACACGCAGGCCGACACGCAGGCCGACACGCAGGCCGACACGCAGGCCGACACGCAGGCCGACACGCAGGCCGACACGCAGGCCGACACGCAGGCCGACACGCAGGCCGACACGCAGGCCGACGACACGCAGGCCGACACATACAGAGACCGACACAGACAGACATACAGACAGACGCCGACACAGACAGAAGGACAGAGACATACAGAGGCCGACACAGACCCAGACGGACAGAGACATACAGAGGCCGACACACAGACACAGACAGAGACATACAGAGACCAACACAGACAGAGGCCGACAGAGGCGACAGAGGCCGACAGAGACAGACACAGACAGACACAGACAGACACAGACAGACACAGACAGACACAGACAGACACAGACAGACACAGACAGACACAGACAGACACAGACAGACACAGACAGACACAGACAGACAGAGACAGACACAGGCCGACACACAGACCGACACACAGACCGACACACAGACCGACACACAGACCGACACACAGACCGACACACAGACCGACACACAGACCGACACACAGACCGACACACAGACCGACACAGACAGACAGATAGACAGAGACCAATACAGACAGACAGACAGAGACATACAGAGATCGACACAGACAGACAGAGACCAATACAGACAGAGACACAGACACACCGTGATTTATCTTTAAATTTATTTCCTTAACATGCTTAACATTTTTTTTATATTTCTTTTGAGTTTTTGCAAAAGATGATCTTACATTTGTTTTTTTAATTTGAGTTGCCTTCTTAAATGTAGTTAACATACTTATTTTTCTTTTAAATTGCATAAAACTGATAAAAATGTTTTAAAAATACCATTCAATTTAGCATTCTGTATCAGTGATTCCTATTTCAACCACAGAAATTAGATATTTAATTTAATTTAATACAGTTATTGCTATTATTGGTTGCACCATATGAGTGGTCGCTGCAAATGACATGAAGATCTTGAATACTATTAAAAATCTATTTAAAGAGATCAATAAACAATGTTTCATACAAAAAAAATCTATTTAAACCATATTTTATTAATTTCACAGAATTGTTTTAATGAACAAACATTTTATAATTTTTTTTTTTTTTTTTTTCATAAAAATCTAATTGTAAACAAGTGCAACATTTCATTTAACTTGACAATGGAGACGATGGAAAATAATAACTTTGATTTAATTTTAATCAGAGCCATGTATAATCATGTTATATTCCTTGTCATGAACAGTTTTAAGTAAATGCACATTTGTGACCCTGGAGCACAAAACCAGTCACAAGTCTTACGGGTATTTGTGGCAATAGCCAACAATGGGTCAAAATGATAGATTTTTCTTTTATGCCAAAAATCATTAGGATATTAAGTCAAGTTCAATGAAGATATTTAGTAAATTTCCTATATATAAGTATATAAAAATTTATTATTAGCAGTAATCTGTATTGCTTAGTCCAGGGTCACACTTGTGGCCTTCTTGAAAACAAACATTTAATTAAACTTGACAATCATCATGCTGCTGATTTTATTAACACTCCTTCCTATTCTCCTGGCAAAATACTCTGCTCTTGCTGCAGGGTCAGAGTTAACACACTGCGTCACTGCCTATGGCGAGCCTTTTTTTTCTTTGCTTGGCAGTGGCATGTTAAAATAGACATAAATAGTATAAATAAATAAACAAATAAATAAATAAATGACAAATAAATGCATAATTACAAAAATGAAATGAATACTCTTTATTTATTATATCTTTATTTCTCAGTGTACAAAGATTCAAAATAAACCATCTGAAATGTTTGTAAATGACCCAAATTGGATAAAAATCTATTCCAAATAATACTAAAATAAAGTACTTTATATAAACCATCAATTGAATATAAAAGCACAAAACCTGCTAATCTAGGACATATCTATGATGGAAAACACTGCAGTGGTCGCACCACATGATATTTTTAAATTCACTCAAAATTTACAGGCATAGAATTGGCCACCTAAACAAAAGCTAGATTCCTACAAAGGTCACTATTAAACTTTATAATAAAAATATATATTTGTAGAAATAACTTAATACTCTGTTTTTTTTGAGGTCGCACCACATGATATCCAAATGTGGGAACTGCATACCAGCCGTTAAAAAGGTCTTTTTCTCCAAATTTGAGAGTGAGTTACAAACATGGGTCCCTGGCAATTTGGTATATGATGCAACTTCCTATCTTTAATTGTATTTCAACATAAAGTCCAAAAATTGGTCTTGACGGTCGCACCACATGATATTTCATAAAATGGATATCATCGGACAATTTTGTTTCTATATTATGAAAGGAATAAAATAAAAAAATAAATGCTTTGTAATTTTGTGCAGGATTACAAAACCCTTTGTAAATCATGCCGAATAGTGCAGAAAATAAATTTGAATACATTTAGAGTAATTTCAAAGACGTTTCCAAAATAGAAATTATGGCCGGACGGTTGCACCACATGATATTTTGACACTTTAAATAACAGAAAAATTACAAATGATTAATGGTTTTTTGAAAAATGAAAGTGAGTACATACATGGGAGAGGTACTACATATATATGGTATCTTTTATGCATTTAAACCAGTTTTTAACTGAAAAAAAATGCAATCGGACAGAAAGTTTGGGCATCATGTCATTGACCCACCCGCAGCTGCATTCAGTCGCTGCCGTGTTCATCTAAGTGCAGGGCTCTAGGCTGTAGCTGAATATATACTTGTGTCTGTGAATATTAAACTGCAAAATACAGTACAATTACTCCTGCAAATTCAGCGCATCTGTGTGTATGACGGGCGCGCACACTCACTCGCTGTCTTTGTCGTCTCTGCCGTGAGGACACGAACGCATAAACCGTCTCTTCTCGCCGTCTCTTCTCTTTACCGTTTCATTTGAGAAAACTGTCATATCATGAACACAGAAACTCAAAGGTCTTCACGCCAACCTGTCATAATAAATGGTCGGTTTAACATGAAGAAATTGACAATATATTAGACAACTGTTGTTGTAGCCTACAGTAGATTTAGCTACGCCTCTATGTAATAATACGTCTCTACTACTACTAATAATTATGCCTAGATGGTTGCTTATTTTTCACTTGTTTTGTTTTAAAGAGATTATTTTCTGATTTAATATCTTTTTATATATATTATATATATATATATATATATATATATATATATATATATATATATATATATATATATATATATATATATATATATATAATATAATATAATATATTCCTAGATTTGTTGCACTTTAAAAAAAAAAAAATTTAACATTTTTTTTTTTTTATACTTGTCGACTAACTGGTCAAAATGACATTAAAATGTGGCCATCAAATAAATCATGCAATGCAACGTGGTAAGACCATTATGTGCCCAATCTCGAAATTGTGGGTCTACAGTCATATGACAGGAAGTCATAGTTATCACAAATAGGAGTAAGTGTTGAGGTGAGTTGGGATCTACCCTCCAATAATAATAATAACTACATGCCAGTGTGAACATCCTTACAGAGATGTTTGCAACAATCACATTATTATCAATCATATTAACATTCACTAACCTTTCACTATTCTGAACAGGTTGGGATGACCAAAATCTCATTTCATGACACTAATAATTAAATATTTTTAAATGTAATTTTATAATTACAATATAGAGATTTTATTTTATCTTTGTTTAAAAAAAGGAAACGTAAATTACAAACAATATGACGACAACCTTTTTTCAGCTACAGTCTATTTAACAGGAACATTCTAGAAAGAAACTAAATAATAAAATTCATTCTATAAATTAACTATACACTGATTCTCAAGTTATTCAGTCAAGCATGGGGTGGTTTTCTATTTTCTTTTGTTGTTTGATTAACATTAATCAAACAATTTTAGGTCTGGCCCTTTAAGAGCTGCACAGACCCAATACACTGTAACACATCCGATTTCTCACTCAACTCTGTATACGTTCACTAAAGACATATCCGACTGTGTTTACCTGAATACTCGGCAGGACGTGTATTTTTACATATTTTTGACCATTTAAACCCAATAATCCGCGAAACTGATATCATGCTGTCACGATTGCATGCTGTCTGAGTGAAAGGCATGTGTACGCGCTTCGTCAGAGTCCGGCAGCGCGAGCATGCTTTATTTTCTCATGAATGAGTTTCTGTTGCTTTTTTTTTTTTTTTTTGTCATGCGTATATATTTAACTCTTCTACGTCCAATGTTTAGTGAACTGTGAAAGCAGAGCTCTGCACACACATCCTGACCCCTGCTGTCACACATCGATGCAAATAAATACTGCTCTTATTAGGGTGCTGTCATTCTTAAAGTACCAGTACTAATAAAATTTCATATCATACCGTTTTTAATAGCAGGGTATCACAATACTTTCCTAGTACCGGTATATCGTGCAACACTAGTCCCTTTATGTATCCAGTCAGAGATTAAACGTAAAATATGAACACTCAACTGATGTCTCTGAATATCTGGGAGGTCAAGTCCTCCCACCGAAGATGAAAGCAATTAGAGTCAATTTTAATACATGCTTCATTTTTCTTCTTTTTTTGGGCCCATATAAAGGAACAAAACCAACCATTCAATTTACTATTGGTTTTATGTGTGAATTTCATCGGAATCATTTGAATGGGGTAAAGTAATCTTGGAAGAATATTCATCTTCAGAAGGAGATCCGACCCAGCCTAGAAATAGGAAGGATATTCCACCTTTCTAAATCCATCCGAATGAGTTCAAAAAGTGGAAGAAAGTTTGCCCTGTACATTTGTTCAAAGGAGGGGGTAACATTTAATCCCCAAATATATCAAACTCTCAGGAGTTTGATATATATTTGATATCCGTCTAAATGGAAAGGAGGGTAGTGTTTGGGGTATTTGTTTTAGGCCACCTATAGGCATTGCCACAGACTTATAATAATTAATTCTATATCATGAAAAGGTACCGAATTTGTTAATTGTATCTGTAAGAGCTGGGGAAGAGGTATCAGGATTCACCATTAAAACCAAAATATTGTCAGCATACAGGGCAATCTTATGTTGGTTATTTGCTACCATTAATCCACAAATATTAATATTTGTTCTTATAGCTTCTCCCAATGGTTCAATAACCAAGGTGAATAAAAGAGGTGAAAGTGGGCAGCCTTGTCTCATCCCTCTCCCAATTCTAAATGTAGAGGAGCAACAACCATTAGTGAGCATGGCAGAAAGAGGTTCATTATACAGTAGCTTGACCCACTTAATAAATTGTCCACCAAGGCCAAATTTATGTAAGGTATGAAATAAGTAGGGCCATTCAATGCGATCGAATGCCTTCTCCGCATCTAAAGAAATCACGAGACCATCTGTTGACTTGTTTAGCAAACTGTATCACATTCAACAAGCGGTGCATGTTATTGACAGTTGCGTCCTACAATAAAACTTGTTTGGTCATCTTTAATTAGAGTGGGGAGAAGGCCTTCTAATCGTGTTGCTAGGATTTTGGAAAGAATCTTTAAATCTACATTCAGCAACGAGATGGGTCGATATGAAGAACAGTCCTCTGCTTGCTTACCTTTTTTCAAAATTAAAAATATATTTGCCTCTTTCAGGGACTGTGGTAAACGGCCTTTCTGAATGAGTCATTGAACATATTTAATAAGGGGTCAACTAATAGAGCTCTAAATTCTTTATAAAATTCACTACTAAGCCCATCTGGGCCAGTTGCTTTCCCAGATTGTAAACTCTTTATGGCCTCTAGAACTTCCTTTTTAGATATAGGGGCATTGAGCAAGGAAATAAAATTTTCTACTACAGTATCACATCAGATAGAGCATTGTTGTGTCACCTGAGAAAAAATTACATTCATTCACTGCTATAGGAGAGGAAGAATTGGCTAAACTCGTTAAATCATCTAAATCAACAACAGTATGCTCGACCCTATACCGACGAGGCTATTAAAAGAGATGCTACCAGAGGTCATAGATCTTCTTCTTAATATCATTAACTCATCTTTGTCATTAGGATATGTACCGAAAACTTTTAAGTTGGCTATTATCAAACCACTTATTAAAAAACCTCAACTTGATCCTACAGAATTAGTCAATTACAGGCCGATCTCAAATCTACCTTTTCTGTCAAAAATACTGGAAAAGGCAGTGTCTTCACAATTATGTTCCTTTTTAGAAAGAAATGGTATCTGTGAGGATTTCCAGTCAGGATTTAGATCGTATCATAGTACTGCGACTGCTCTCATCAGAGTTACAAATTATTTACTCTTATCATCCGATTGTGGTTGTATCTCTCTATTAGTGTTACTCGATCTTAGTGCTGCATTCGACACTATCGACCACAACATTCTTTTGAATAGACTCAAATTATGTTGGCATTAGCAGAATTGCATTGGCATGGTTTAAATCATACTTATCTGACCGTTATCAGTTTGTAGCATTAAAAGAAAAGATGTCACACCGATCACAAGTTCAGTATGGAGTGAGCGGTGCGCTCGCTCTCTAGCTTTAGAAAGAAAAACAAGAACACAAATACAAACTCGGTGTTAGCATTTAAGAGGAATGTTCTGCAGAAACACACACATTCACTATAGACACAGTAACCTGTTACATTTCTTTATCCTGTAAATAGACTATAAGAAACAACTTAAATGTATAATCCATTATACGCTGTTATCTCTTTAAGTCAAGTCTGCTTTATTTATATAGCGCTTTTTACAATGCTGATTGTTTCAAAGCAGCTTCAGTGTTAAACAGGAAAATAATAACAGAATTTGATTCAGTTGTACAGCCGCTCTGGAGAAAACAGTGATGTCATCCAACTCAGTTCAGTTATCATATAGCATCAATGTGGGCAGATCAGTAGTATAGGCCTAGTTGAATATTTAGTGTAGTTGAATCTTTACAGTTACTACGCTCAAAAAATACTTGAATTATATCCAACAGCAAATACTTTAGCTAAAGTAATGTTTTTGTGCTGAATATTAATTCTCTCCCTGTCTACTGTGTTCTTTTTGTTTGACGTGTGTGCGTGCACGCGCCCGCCGCTCGCTTAGTGAAGTTTAAAGTTTAAATTGCAGACTGTCAGGATGTGCTTTCATGCAAAATGGAAATACTTGCCTGATTTAGTAACATTTACAGATGAGGATATAACCTGTAAAATGAATGTTTTGCACTGAGGATGCACACACATATGTCAAAGAGCATGACCGTGTATGTTAAACACTAATGCCGAGTTAACACGGCCCGATTTTAGCCCAGATTTTGATTCGCTGATGGGTTTTGCGCAAATGCCCAAAATCATCTCCACGTTTTTTCATTGTCACTTCTCGTGTGTGTTTGGTTGTGAAACAACATAGTTTGTGGACGGGACAGAGTTGTCAGCGATTCTTTCTCTTGTACAGTCATGCAATGTGAAACCTCCTGTCGCCGATCCATTGTGCAGTGTGAGCACGGCAGCAACTAAATGCTATCCCAGATAGTCATGCAGTCTGAAAAGAACAGTGATCCGACCAGTTTGAAAATCAAGCATAATGCATTTAGCTTGAGGCTTAAAACAGTGAAGTTTTACGTGCACAGAGGGCAGACCCGACTAATTGATAATGGGAATCGTTGTCGTTTTCATTATCAGTTTTTATCGACTAGTAGTGATGTCTGGTTTGTGAACGAATCATTCTTTTGAACCGGTTCTTTTTAGTGAACCGGTTGAACCAATTCACCGAATCGGACTGAATCGTTCTAAATGGTTTGTGTCTTAAATCAGCGCTAATCCATAAATTACTAAACTTACTCACTTTCTGACATGATTGACAGTCCCTCCGACTAGAAATAAACTGATATCCATAAGTATATGTTACTAGTAACTCCAACAGTTCACTGAACTGAGACACTGAGACTAACGAGCAGCTGTACAGGTTCTCGAAGTTACCAGTTCTCCAATCCGAACTGAGAACCGTTTCTTTCGGACACGCTCAACACTGAGAACCAATAAGCAGATGAGCTGAGCATGCGTGTACTACCGAACGTACAGCACTTCTCGGATCACCAGTACAGAATTGAGTACTGTTTCTTTCGGACACGTTCGATACTGAGAAACGATGAGCTGAATATGCGTGTCATTTGATCAGAGGGACGAAATGCAGGTTTCAAGTGTATAAAATTAATTATGTTTGAAACATGTTCATCACATAATTGCTGTCTTATCACTGTATTATTTTAAAGTTTAGAAACACAATGCATGGATTGTAACACGGTCAAACTAAACATATTTGGTTTATCAATAATGCATGATATTTTTAGGAACAGCTTAATTAATTTCTAAAGAAGTTGATATAAATCTTAAAATTAATAAATCAAAACAGTGGTTTTGATCTAGACTATGTATTCAGCTTGCAGCAGTTCTCATCTCATCGCACTTATGCACTGATACAGCAGTTCTCGAGTCAGGAACAGGTTGCTGCGGTTCTCGGATCACCAGTACAGAATCGAGAACCGTTTCTTTCGGACATGTTCGATACTGAGAACCGATGAGCTGAGAAACTGGGCATGCGTGATAGCACCGTCTGAACCAAACTGTTTCTCTCAGACAGCTGATGCTGTGCTGATTATATGAGCATGGGTGAACTGAAGACTTGTAAGTTTATGTCAATGTAAATTTATTTAATCTGTGTAAGGCATCCATTTTTGCACTTTTCCAAACGTAAATGTAGGAACTTATCCAAGATGATGACGATAATTATTATTATTATTATTATTATTATTATTATGGTACTAAGTTATGATTACGAATTACTTTATATGGATGTGTTTTAATGTATTTTCATCCGCCGGGATGATAGAAATGACGTCATTATGTGAGTATGTAAAAGAACAGGTGAACCGGGTTTTTGAACGGGATCATTGATACGAACTGTCCGAAAGAACCGGTTCAAGGAAAAGATCCGAACTTCCCATCACTATCGACTAGTTGTTGCAGCCCTAGCCTACTACATTCATATAAATACTGCAGCAAATTCAAACTCTTTCTTTGCCAAATTACAAAGGGATAAAATTACTTTAGAAAGATGGCAGCATCATTATTTGTACATGGAAATTGGTAGGTCTTTTAGTAAACGGTGGTGACAGTTAAAAAATGGGTAAGAAAAAAGTCATGAATACCACACAGAATTTAAGTGTATTTTCTTCGACTTTGTTGTATTTTCCTGTTAAAACAGTTAATTTGGAATTATTCAGCTTTTAAGAACAAGCAGAAGATAAGCGGTTTCTCCGGTAGTGGGCGGGACTAATGTGCAAATGGAAACGGCAATCTCATTGGCTGGTGCTCATCTATTGCCTTCACTGTTTTGATTTCAGCAAATCAATTTGAGTGAACGCAGACATCATGATTTAAAGGTGCCCTAGAATGAAAAATTTAATTATCCTTGCCATAGTGAAATAACAAGAGTTCAGTACATGGAAATCACTTGCAGTGAGTCTCAAACACCACTGCCTCCTTCATATGTATATCTCGTTTGTGAAAAACACCACGGAAAAATAGGCGAATCTCAACATAACACCAACTGTGACGCAATCGCTGGGGTCATTAATATGTATGCCCAAAACATTTGAATATGCCAGCCCATGTTCAATGTCAGGTGGAACTGCAGCTGAATCATCGGAAGTTCTGCAGGTAAACAAGCGTCACGCGAGGACAGCGAAAGTGGCAGATCATGGACCCAAATGTTATGTTCCAGGCTGTGCAGGGGATGTGAGGACTTTTCATACTCTTCCCACAGAAAAAAAAAATGTCAACAGGCATGGTTGATGTTTATTTATAATCGGCTACCTCAACAATTTAATTCAAAATAGTTTGTTTGCTCAGCCCATTTCACCACAGACAGTTTTTCTAACATGGGACAATATGAAGCAGGCTTTGCTCAGCGTCTAAAACTGAAGAAAGGGGCAATTCCAACTATATTCCTGCAAGCAGCAAGTAGTGATTTTATCCACTTATTGACTGTCTAAACAATTACTGATTAAATTGAAAGTTTCTTAGAGAGACAGCATTGTCTAGATAACGCAAGATGCTAGTTCAGTAACAATAGGAAATTCCAAGTACCATACATAACTAAATAGTGTCTAATGACAAAGGTTAATATAATTTCCTGCCAGTGTTGTCATAAATTACAAAATACAACTGTAGATACGCATGTCGTGCTATGTTAGTTTAGTTGCTTACAGATAGCTCACTCAGTCCTTCTAGCTAACGTCACCTTCTCCACCATACATGTTAAAACGATAGTCATTTGACAAGGCTTCTGTTCATTTTGTTAATAAATTGACTTTTAAATCAGTACTGTCAAACTGTAACGTTGTAACAGTTTTCCTGTTACTGATAGCTTCTCAGTGCAGCAGTGTTATTCACCTGAGCATTAGAGGGTTAACTGCTAGGGCTTACCTATTTAACTGAACAGAGGAGAAACAATAGGAAGTTGATTCTCTACCTTCATGGAGATGCTTACCTCATGGTCTCTACCTTGGTTGAGGAACTTTATAGTTCTAAGCTCATTTGTAAGTAATTGTTCTTTCTTTTTCAATTATTGTTTGTAGTATATGGTTATGGTTTGTTTGTTTGAATGTTTCCACAGAGGGTTTGTGTTCTGGGCATATATGGAGTACTTGGTGGATTATACAACTGAGATACAACTATCTTCTATTTGACTGTTAACTGGTGTTAAACTAAAGCTACATTTCAAACATTGAGGCCCTCTCTTCAAGATGAATTTGGTGGTGGAACCATCCTGACCTTTTAAGTTCTGTTTTCTCAAATTTATACTTCAATTGAACAAAGACTGAGTAAAGTTTATGGTCCTAACTGATCATAAGTGAAAGACTGTGATTTGTGGTGCTGGACAGAGAATAATAAACAGTTTCTAACTGGTTGACCATCAAAGATTTGTATTCTGTTAAATCTGTGTTCTATGTAATTATACTTAATATTATATTATATGAAGTATAATATTTTTTATATATATATATATATATATATATATATATATATATATATATATATATATATATATATATATATATATATATATATATACATATACATATATATATATATATATATATATATATATATATATATATATATATATATATATATATATATATATATATATATATACACACGCACATACGCACACAATATTATATCTGACTCATGAGCAAAAGTGGTCTGTGTGGTCCTCATTATATGTAATACTTAAAATAAAGTTAAAGGGATAGGTGTTACAACGTTACTGTACAAACAACATATTTACACGCTACCCAGTTCAGTTCATGATTCAAAGTGAAGAAGCTATCATTGTAAAATCATACAGGGACACATTACAATAATTAAAATGTTTTTACAATGCTAAGAACAAAATTGTGACTTCTGACTTGTAAAGTTGATGCTGTATGCTAGTTATCGTTTAAGCTGAAGTTCTAGTATGGACGTAATAATTTTGCAGGTTCTTAATGAAAATAAAAACTAAACTTACCACTCAGAAGCGTCCTTTTCCAATCTCAAAACAATTTGTTGTTCCTCAAAATCTGCATCTTCGTCAGAAACCGGCTCAAAACATAGAAGGTCGAATGCCTAATCTCTCCATTGTCGTGCCTGACAGTAGAGCTGTGTAAAACCGCAGTGAAATATTTAATATTCATGACCCTTCCAAATAAGGTAAAAACAGAGCATTAAATCCTAGGGACAATTTCTAGGGTTGTAAATGGACCTGTAAAACCGTATCTGGACAATATTTGACCTTAAATATGCCACATACCCTCTATGTAGATATCAGAGAACAATTTAAAATATAGTTTCAAATGATTCTAGGGCACCTTTAATATTCATGAACCCAGCAGCTCATCAGTCCTTAGTGTGTTGTATATTGTTATTAGTAGTAGAATTAGTAGTAGTATTATCTTATTAATAATTACTATTACCTTTTTATTTTTTTTATACAGAAACACTGAATGACAACAATATCTTATGCACCAGTCATATACGCTCACCTAAAGGATTATTAGGAACACTATACTAATACTGTGTTTGACCCCCTTTTGCCTTCAGAAGTGCCTTAATTCTACGTGGCACTGATTCAATAAGGTGCTGAAAGCATTCTTTAGAAATGTTGGCCCATATTGATAGGATAGTATCTTGCGGTTGATGGAGATTTGTGGGATGCACATCCAGGGCACGAAGCTCCCGTTCCACCACATCCCAAAGATGCTCTATTGGGTTGAAATCTGGTGACTGTGGGGGCCATTTTAGTACAGTGAAGTCACTGTTATGTTCAAGAAACCAATTTGAAATCATTCAAGCTTTGTGACATGGTGCATTATCCTGCTGGAAGTAGCCATCAGAGAATGGGTACATGGTGGTCATAAAGGGATGGACATGGTCAGAAACAATGCTCAGGTAGGCCGTGGCATTTAAACGATGCCCAATTGGCACTAAGGGGCCTAAAGTGTGCCAAGAAAACATCCCCCACACCATTACACCACCAGCAGCCTGCAGAGTAGTAACAAGGCATGATGGATCCATGTTCTCATTCTGTTTACGCCAAATTCTGACTCTACCATCTGAATGTCTCAACAGAAATCGAGACTCATCAGACCAGGCAACATTTTTCCAGTCTTCAACTGTCCAATTTTGGTGAGCTCGTGCAAATTGTAGCCTCTCTTTCCTATTTGTAGTGGAGATGAGTGGTACCCGGTGGGGTCTTCTGCTGTTGTAGCCCATCCGCCTCAAGGTTGTGCGTGTTGTGGCTTCACAAATGCTTTGCTGCATACCTCGGTTGTAACGAGTGGTTATTTCAGTCAAAGTTGCTCATCTATCAGCTTGAATCAGTCAGCTCATTCTCCTCTGACCTCTAGCATCAACAAGGCATTTTCGCCCACAGGACTGCCGCATACTGAATGTTTTTCCCTTTTCACACCATTCTTTGTAAACCCTAGAAATGGTTGTGCGTGAAAATCCCAGTAACTGAGCAGATTGTGGAATACTCAGACCGGCCCGTCTGGCACCAACAACCATGCCACGCTCAAAATTGCTTAAATCACCTTTCTTTCCCATTCTGACATTCAGTTTGGAGTTCAGGAGATTGTCTTGACCAGGACCACACCCCTAAATGCATTGAAGCAACTGCCATGTGCACTGTCATCCATTCACGGCCTCACAGAGCGCACATTTACGGATGAACTGTCATTCATGGTGTGTGTGCACTGGCAGGTTTTCAGTTTAATTTATGGAAGCTTAACTTTCATAGGAATTAATTGAAACCACTCGCTTTGCTCCACTCTGTTATGAATGCCTGAACGCTGATACCGGTATTACCGGTGTTGTCACACGTCGATTATCGTGTGTCCTCACCATCACATCCCTACGTGGCTTTTTCAGTGTAGTGATTTTTATCAAACAATGATGATGATATGGGCAGTCCAAATCTTTTGTAGTGAAGTGTCGTGCTGTCGAACAGACTGCAGGAGTAGAATTGACCTCATTTGAAAAGAGACGTGCACAAAATCTCAAGCACCTTAATTTCATTTAGCAGACGGTTTTATCCAAAGCGAATTAAAAGGAAGCGATCCGCCATGAAGAAGCCTGAAATACTAAGTTTTGGTCATTGCTTAGAGTAGCATAAGCTAGAATAGAAAAAAAGAATAATATTTATTTATCACACGTATAAGATGATGCTGATTCTTTTTCTCTTGTTTTTAGGTCAGAAGACATGTCTTCATCTGCATGGCGTGTTCCCATACATCTATGTGCCGTATGATGGATTTGGTCAGGAAGCAGATCGTTACCTTCGACAGGTGGCCTACAGTATTGACAGAGCCCTGAATGTCAGCATGGGAGCCCCCTCATCTAATGTGCAGCACATCTTTAAAGTGGTTCTGGTGTCTGGCATGTACGTGTAAAAGGCTTGCAAGTGCACACTAAGGTTTGCTTGGACGGCTACTAGGGATTGGTGATATGGCAAATATATATCAGAATTTCTTTACATATAAGATCACAAACCACAATCTTATCATGATTCTTTTTCACATTGTTTTTTTAGGCTATTTTGCAAGGTTTGCTCTTGTTATTTGATTAACATTAAGGACACAGACTGGAGCAGGTCTTAGGACCTAATACACGGATCCAGTAATGACTCATTTAAGACAAAACGGATTCTGTTAATACATAAATACTTGCCAAGACTTTCTGGGTGTGCACCAGAAACCCAAAGTATACTTAGATTGTCTGCGTTCCGCTCTGTCTTGGAGCTTGCTCACAAAAAGCCGCCTGACCGTTCACCAAATTGAATGTGATGAAGTGAAAGCCCAAATTGCAGTGAATTAGGAACGCCGTTATAGGAACTACCCATCAGGCCATTTTTTTCTGGTTGCATTTCCACCGTCAGTAGGAACTCTGAAGTGATGTAAGCTGTCACTTACCTCCTGTCACTGGTTGTTGTGTGAGGCTTTTATTTTGATAGCGCTAAGAATGCTGTGTGCTTTGGCTCTGGCACTCACATTGTAGTCTTCATTAGTTCACGATCTGTTTAACAGTCCTGTCTAATATGTTATTAGATAGAAATGTTAAACAAAGAAAGTAAATAGAATATAAAAAGTATTATAGCATTTGCTATTATACAGGGTTGATGCCCAGTGTCGCTAGCTGAGCAGAAATGCATTTCATGTTCCCTTTCGAGAGTACTCTCGTATTGCGTAAGCTAGCTTGCGCTATGGGAAAGCTCCTCTTCTCAAGAATATTGAAGCTAAAATTATCCTTTAATTTTATTTATTGTAAAACGCAGTGCTGCAGCAGTAGCAAGCGAGATGGCTTGTGCGCCTATTGGCTGCTCTGCGGCAACTACACCAACCTATGGTGAGGCATCTGAGGCGTGCTAACCAATGTGCACATCACAGCCCACCGAAAGGGGCGTGTCTTATAGCTATAAAAGGCCCCGTTCACCATAGGTTATCTGATTTCATCTCCTTCAGCGCAAGATCAGCTTTGCTGGACTCTGGAAAAGAAGCTTCACGCTGTCGAACAGCACTCAGCGGAACGAGCTCCTGTCTTGCAGATCTGAGGACGCCAGCACTCTGACTTCCCCAACGCCGCCTTCAGTTGCCGTCTGCCACTGCGCCATCCGGCGTGACTATATCCTTTAAATGCTGTGTGTAGTTGCTGGCGCATCTAACACACTTTTTTTTAAAAGAACAACTTTCGGACATGTTTCAAATGCCCCGCCTTCACTGCCGCTCATGTAGAGCCACTCTCTCCGGCAAGGATCGCCACCTCTTGTGTGTTTCCTACTTGGGACGCGCTAACACTGATCTCGCACCATGGCCTTATCGACCCTGCGGGCTCGACTCGCTGTCTTCAGCGAGGATCCTGTTTCGCACCAAAAAAGCACCGTTCGCAGAGAGCCCCAGAACAGTTTACACGCGAGCTCACGCCGTTTGAATCCCTTCGTGCCTCGCCCACGACTCTTCCTTCGCCTGTCTCGTTCGCTGATGGCCAGCGTCCGGCTGAGTCCCCGGCCGCTCCAATCACATTCAGCGCACCTGAAGCGGAGAACATTTAGGATGACAGCTGTTTGCTTACCACTTTGGGAAGCGAGGATTGGTCGGGCTCCATTCTGGACCCCACCCCCTCAACCCAGGACAGTTTAAGTCCGCGTCAACGGCAGAGCTTCGTCTGCTGACCAGGGCCATCGGAGACCTCAGGCTCAAGTGGTCTCCTCCCGAGGAGCTGCCACACAGCAGGCTTGATGAATGGTTTTTACAGGGGCGCCGGCTGGCCCCTCAGCAAAGACCTGCCCCATTCTTGCCTGAGCTACACAACGAGCTCACCAAGTCATGGAAGGTGCCTTTTTCGGCCTGAAAACCTCAGTCTCTTTGAATGCTCTCCATTGATGACGGCGCACTAGACAAAGGTTACATGCATCCCCCCTCCTATCGAGGAAGCGGTGTCAGCGCACCTTTGCCTGCCCTCTTCCGCTGGATGGCAGTCTAAAGCCATCCACCCTTGTAAAGCCTACCACACTACTTCAGCTCTCGTTGGCCGTGCATACACCGCCACTGGTCAAGCTGCTTCAGTGCTCCACACAATGGCCAAAAATGCTTCAAGTTTTTCAAGCTAACCTTCTTTGCTCTATGGACGAGGCTGGCCCAGACCCAGAGGCTTCGCAGTGCCACCGACCTGGCCCTGTGGGCTACAAAGACCACCGCTCAGGCTATTGGCAGGAATATGGCTGTTCTAACAGTACTGGAGCGTCATCTGTGGCTGACGCTGATGGAGATGAAGGTCCTTCAGTGAAGGGCTTCGCTGAGTGCTTCTCCGAGGCACAGAAGGCGTCGCAGGATTGTGCTGAACCCTGAGCCTAAGCCCTCCCCCCAGGGCCCTCCCCAAGGGGGAAGCGTCGATGGTTATGTCCCACCATGGCCGGTCCACCATCGAAGAGCGTGTGCACACTTCTTCTAGTTCCCTCATCACAGGTGACTGGAGATGTAAATATTGCAGTACACAAGCCTGTGGTAATACACGCACGACTGCATACAAACACAGTTTTCACGGCGACCCCAATAAAGCCAAAAAAGAGCAAATTGCCAGTTTTCTCCACGGCTCACGCCGACCGTGTTATAAATGTAGGTTTTGTGCCCACTACTCAGTGTTCACCCCTACTCATAAACTCTGCCCGTTCAATGTCACCAACACACTTAGGGCGCCTGTTATTTCCCCACCTTCCCGTTCACGCTGGGGGTGCCATATGTAGATCAGGTGCCCACAAATCTGTGCGCACCCCTACACATAACAAGTCACAAGCACAAGTCACTCAGGCCACCGAACCCCTTTCACACAGCGGATTGAGCCCAGACATCATTTAACCCCTAGCCAAACGTGCACAATCACGGGAAACCATCCCGGGCATATCAGAATGTGTGGTAAAAATAATAAAATGAGGCTACTCGCTGCAGTTCGCACGCAGACCACTGCGCTTTTGGGCCGTGGTCGAAACTACGGTGAAAAATTAAGCATCACATCTACTTGGCACCAAGATGGCTAAACTGCTAGAGAAAGGGGCTATAGAGACCGTTCCTCTAATTCAAGATTCAAGATTTAAGAGTTTTATTTGTCACATACACAGTTATATACAGAATATACAACTGGCAGTGAAATGTAAACAGGTCCGCTCCATGGACAGTGCAAATTCAAAGTTAAAAACACAAGGAGGAAATTATAATAGAAATAGGATAAAAAAGTACTAATAAATATATATATATATATATGTCAAGTAGGAGAAAAAAGTAAAAAAAATAAGAATAAAGAAGTGGAATAAAATAAGTGAGGTAAACTGTGCAGTGAGTAAACTGTAGACTTATAAATATGTGGTTAACAAATGTATAAGAGTATAATGTGCAAACAGGTTTATAACAGGTTGTTACACCGTAACAACGAGAACAGAAAGTGCAGTGCAATGTCAGTATATCGATGGTCACGTGATGTTAAGTGACTGATTTCAGGAGTCTGATGGCCTGGGGGAAGAAGCTCCTCCTGAGTCTCTCAGTTTTGGCCATCAGGCTTCGGAAGCGCTTACCAGATGGCAGCAGCGTGAAATGAGGGTTTGCAGGGTGATTAGAGTCCTTGATGATCTTAGTAGCTCTACCTTTGCAGCGTTTGGTGTAGACGTCCTGCAGAGACGGGAGAGCTGACCCTGAGATGCGCTCGGATAAGCGCACGACTCTTTGCAGGGCTTTGCAGTCAGAGCGAGTCTGGCTTTTACAGCTGCTACTTTCTCATCCCCAAAAAGGATGGCGGTCTCAGACCCATCCTGGACCTCAGATGTTTGAACAAAGCGCTTATGAAACTTGTAGCTTATCAGTACACTGTCCTCCCATTCAGTTTGTCCCTAGCACCTTGCACGTTCACAAAGTGCATGGACACGGCACTCGCACCCCTGAGACAATGGGGTATGAGGACACTGAGCTATAATCAGCCAATTGTCGAGATAATTCAATTGGAGGCAGACCTGCTGACTTACAAATCCTGGCTTCTCAGCCATTTAGACTATCTGGGTCTCAGGGTCAATATCACAATATCACAAGAGCTCATATATATATATATATATATATATATATATATATACACTCACCTAAAGGATTATTAGGAACACCATACTAATACTGTGTTTGACCCCCTTTCGCCTTCAGAACTGCCTTAATTCTACGTGGCATTGATTCAACAAGGTGCTGAAAGCATTCTTTAGAAATGTTGGCCCATATTGATAGGATAGCATCTTGCAGTTGATGGAGATCTGTGGGATGCACATCCAGGGCACGAAGCTCCCGTTCCACCACATCCCAAAGATGCTCTATTGGGTTGAGATCTGGTGACTGTGGGGGCCATTTTAGTACAGTGAACTCATTGTCATGTTCAAGAAACCAATTTGAAATGATTCGAGCTTTGTGACATGGTGCATTATCCTGCTGGAAGTAGCCATCAGAGAATGGGTACATGGTGGTCATAAAGGGATGGACATGGTCAGAAACAATACTCAGGTAGGCCGTGGCATTTAAACGATGCCCAATTGGCACTAAGGGGCCTAAAGTGTGCCAAGAAAACATCCCCCACACCATTACACCACCACCACCAGCCTGCACAGTGGTAACAAGGCATGATGGATCCATGTTCTCATTCTGTTTACGCCAAATTCTGACTCTACCATCTGAATGTCTCAACAGAAATCGAGACTCATCAGACCAGGCAACATTTTTCCAGTCTTCAACTGTCCAATTTTGGTGAGCTTGTGCAAATTGTAGCCTCTTTTTCCTATTTGTAGTGGAGATGAGTGGTACCCGGTGGGGTCTTCTGCTGTTGTAGCCCATCCGCCTCAAGGTTGTGCGTGTTGTGGCTTCACAAATGCTTTGCTGCATACCTCGGTTGTAACGAGTGGTTATTTCAGTCAAAGTTGCTCTTCTATCAGCTTGAATCAGTCGGCCCATTCTCCTCTGACCTCTAGCATCAACAAGGCATTTTTGTCCACAGTACTGCCGCATATTGGATGGTTTTTCCCTTTTCACACCATTCTTTGTAAACCCTAGAAATGGTTGTGCATGAAAATCCCAGTAACTGAGCAGATTGTGAAATGCTCAGACCGGCCCGTCTGGCACCAACAACCATGCCACGCTCAAAATTGCTTAAATCACCTTTGTTTCCCATTTTGACATTCAGTTTGGAGTTCAGGAGATTGTCTTGACCAGGACCACACCCCTAAATGCACTGAAGCAACTGCCATGTGATTGGTTAATTAGATAATTGTATTAATGAGAAATTGAACAGGTGTTCCTAATAATCTTTAGGTGAGTGTGTATATATATATATATATATATATATATATATATATATATATATATATATATATATATATATATATATATATATAATGTAATGTAATGTAATATTATATTATATATAATTATATTATAATATAATGCATATATATACAAACCCGATATTACAATACAATAATATATAATATTGCATTCCTGTTTTATTCACAATTTGTAGAGTGTCCCAACTTTTTTGGAATCAGGTTTGTATGCATGTATACACAATACAATATTAATATAATATTTTATTCACAATAGAATATAGATAACATATCAAATGTTCAAAGTGAGACATTTTGAAATGTCATGCCAAATATTGGCTCATTTTGGATTTCATGAGAGCTACACATTCCAAAAAAGTTGGCACAGGTAGCAATAAGAGGCCGGAAAAGCATATAAGGAACAGCTGGAGGACCAATTTGCAACTTATTAGGTCAATGTGATTGGGTATAAAAAGCCTCTCAGAGTGGCAGTGTCTCTCAGAAGTCAAGATGGGCAGAGGATCACCAATTCCCCCAATGCTGTGGCCAAAAATAGTGGAGCAATATCAGAAAGGAGTTTATCAGAGGAAAAATTGCAAAGAGTTTGAAGTTCTCATCATCTACAGTGCATAATATCATCCAAAGATTCAGAGAATCTGGAACAATCTCTGTGCGTAAGGGTCAAGGCCGGAAAACCATACTGGATGAACCCTTAGACGGCACTGCATCACATACAGGAATGCTACTGTAGTGGAAATCACAACATGGGCTCAGGAATACTTCCAGAAAACATTGTCGGTGAACACAATCCACCGTGTCATTCGCCGTTGCCGGCTAAAACTCTATAGTTTTAAAAAAGAAGCCATATCTAAACATGATCCAGAAGCGCAGGAATTTTTTCTCTGGGCCAAGGTGCCTTTAAAATGGACTGTGACAAAGTGGAAAACGGTTTGTGGTCAGACGAATCAAAATTTTAATTGTTTTTTTTTTTTTTTTTTTTTACACTGGGACACCATGTCATCCGGACTAAAGAGGACAAGGACAACCCAAGTTGTTATCAGCGCTCAGTTCAGAAGCCTGCATCTCTGATAGTATGGGGTTGCATGAGTGCGTGTGGCATGGGAAGCTTACACGTCTGGAAAGGCACCATCAATGCTGAAAGGTATATCCAAGTTCTAGAACAACATATGCTCCCATCCAGACGTTGTCTCTTTCAGGGAAGACTTTTGCATTTTCCAACATGACAATGCCAGACCACATACTGCATCAATTACAACATCATGGCTGCGTAGAAGGATCCGGGTACTGAAATGGCCAGCCTGCAGTCCAGATCTTTCACCCATAGAAAACATTTGGCGCATCATAAAGAGGAAGATGCAACAAAGAAGACCTAAGACAGTTGAGCAACTAGAAGCCTGTGTTAGACAAGAATGGGACCGCATTCCTATTCCTAAACTGGCTCACTAACATGATGCTCACTAACATGATGGCCTGGGGAATTCTGATTTAACTTTTCTTTATAAAACGTGCCCTGGGATGCATTATACAGTGAGGTCATGAGCAAGTGCGGCATTTTTCACGGGGTTCCCGTAGCGTAAACTAGCTTGCGCAATGCGAGATTACTATCGGTTGCTAATGTAACCTCGGTTCCCTGAGATGTGGAAACGAATATTTCGTAATCTGCCGTGCATTATGCTGTGATCTGGGGATCGCTTCAGTTGATGAAACCAAATAGCCTATGGTGAACGGGGGCCTTTTAAAGCTATAAGACGCACACCTTTCAGCGGGCTGTGGCGTGCAATGGGAGCGAAGCACCCTCATTGGTTGGCACGCCTCAGCTGCCTCACCATAGGTTTGTGCAGTTGCCGCAGAGCAGCCAATAGGCATGCAAGCCGTCTCGCTTAGGTCTACTGCTGCAGCGCAGTTTTACATTAAAGAAAATTTAAAGAATATTTTAGCTTCAATATTCTCGAGAAAAGGAGCTTTCCCGTAGCATAAGCTAGCTTGCGCAATACTCGTTCCCTCATCTCAGGGAACCGAGGTTACGTTAGTAACCGAGGCATTTTGCTTGATCTCTTTGGATCTACATTGGATTTTTCTTCCTTAGTATTAAGTATGAGATGTGTGGGGACTTTGGCACTGATCCATCTATCGCTGTTTTCCATGTTTGTGGAGTTAGTTCATGAAATAAACATTGCTTTTTAAAAAAGGCTGGTGCTGGTGTTTTGCATGCGTTCGTCCAATCAACGTATAATTACGTCACTGGTAGTTCCTACTGTGCTTGGTTAGACCCTACTCTGAAGTAGAGCTGCACGATTAATCGTTAAAAGATCGCAATCTCGGGTTCAAAAACTCTTGCGGTCTTATTCATAAATGACAACAATTTGGCTGTATCTAATAAACCTTTGACAAGTACGATTACAACGAACATTCAGGTCTGCGTTGACTCTGCCGCTGAGCCAGAGAGAGCAGTTGTCATATTTAGGTATGAAACTGCTTCACAAACAGTCTTTTCAACCACAAAGTGTCATTAAGATAAAAAAAGACACAAGTCTTGGAATAATTAAAATTATCAGAGAAGTACTGGGATAAAAGTTTGTAGTTCTATAAACAATGTCTACGGTAAATGGGGTAAATTACTTTTTAAAAGTAAGTTGATGCTTCAAATAAAGATTGTATCAATTACACTGTTATGCCACTAGGGGAGCGAGAAATTACTGTTAAAGGAACACGCTGACTTTTTTCGTAATAATCAAGGAACTTTGCTGCCGTACCATGGGTGCAGCAGCGCAATGATATTACACAGTGCCTGAAAATATCATTGCGCCGCTGCACCCATGGTACGGCAGCAAAGTTCCTGGATTATTACGCAGAAATTAGTATATAGTCCCTACCCATATCGGTCTAAAAATTCGAAACTTTTAATTTTCCGTTGGTCTTAGTAACATTATCTGTAACATTATCGTTCCGAAAATGGTTTGATTTAGAAAAAAACAAAAATCCAGTTAATAACGTTTTCGGGGTTCAAACACTATTGCAATTGTTGTAATTGTAAGGATTTTTATTTATTTTTTTCTGCCCTAAAATTGATCGTGCAGCCCAAACCGTACGGCCTAGAGCAGTGGTCACCAACCTTTTCAAACAAAATATCCCTGACCTCTGCCTTGATGAAAGGTGAGATGTTTTTTTTATTTTTATTTATTTTATTTTTTTTATACAAGCAAATTGGCTATTTCCGATACCAGCTGCCAATTTTCTTTAAGCAAATTTATTTGTTGTTTATTTGCTCTATAACAGGCCAAACTGGCCTTGAAAAGTTTAGGCATTTGAAATGAGAGGCAACCACTGCATTTTAATCACAAAGATACACATATTTAGCATGAGCAGTTGTTTTTGATTTAAATTAGATTGCATAATTTCAATGACTTTAGCTTTGTGAAACAAGAACAGGAAACAATCTTGTTACACAAGACACACCTGCACAAAACAAAAACGGATGAATTGAATAAAAATGCAAATTCATCTCTGACAGTAAGTGGTGCTTATGGAAAAGAAGCATTTCTTTGGGAACCGCTGTTAAAATGCCATCAAAACTATTCTGAAGACAATGAGTTTCGTTCAGGGATGAATTCATGTAACCCCCTCCCCAATTCAATATTTATATTTTTCTTCCTATATTTCAAGCATCAGTTATCTTGCTGGGCCCATTTATATCTGGTTTACTTCTTGTGTTTTTAGAGATTCCAGAACGATTCCATTTCACTCTTGGTCACATAAATCTGTCTCCGCAAAACAGATATAAATCCGATCTTCAAAGCTATATGCATTTTTAATGGACTTAACGTCACTGAAATCAACAAATATGAGCTGCATTTTATTGATCAACAGTTAATTTCAAAATCAAAGACCGCGATAGGAGAGAGAGTGGCATAAGCACTGGTAAGATCATTTAGTTTCTTTACTTTTAATGGAGATGATTGTGTATTGAGCGTCTGCAACTTTCACTTTAATTTGTGATGCTGAAGAGATAGGCTATTAATCTGCTTGTCTGCGGCGATGCATGCTTAAGTAGTGCGTCATAACTAACATGTCATATAGCCCATAACATGCTTTCACACATTTATTTATTAGCGTTGTTGGGAGGAGTAAAATTTACATATGTGGTTTCAACAACCAGATGCATTTACATTTGTTCAGTTTCGTCTGGAATGCGTCCCAGTAATACTAGTGTCTGGTATTTTCTCTGCTGCGCGTCTGCACTCTCCTCTTTGCGTCCGTCTTCAGCGTGTCTCTGGGCCTGTGATAACGCCCATTAACAGACTTTGTATTATTTTCACACACATGATATTCGGGAAATGATTGCAATGCAGTTCCTGTGCAAGTCCGGAATAGAGATCGGAAGCTACCGGGACAGTGATGAAGATCTTGATCGACGGGTTGGCAACCACTGGCCTAGAGACTTGAAACTTGGCCAGATGGTAGGTCTCAATTTGGGGAGAAGTTGACAAGGCTTTTATCCCGAGTGGCCAATAGAGGGGCGCTACAGCAATCAAAAATGCAAAACTGCTCATAACTCAACCGCTTGTTGACTCCATTATCTCTCAAGTGCCTCAATATCAACTCAAGTGCCTTATATCATTGGAAGCCTTGGCTCAAGACGAACAAAATGTATATATCCGATTTCCTTTCTGCCATGAACATTTTTCCACCATTTTGAATTTTTTCAAACGTACTTTAACTAGTCCTAGGTTTTTTCAGAAATATGTGCAGTAATATTCTTTGCAGTCTGAATATTAATAATTTTAAAAAAAAAAGTAGAAATTTTGATTCACCGTCACTAAGGGGCAGCAAAATGTTTGAAGTGAGTGGAGCCACTTTTACTAAAATGGCTATAACTCCAGAACGGAATGAGATTTTCACCAAACTCGATATACAGGTCTATGGGCTCAATCTTTAGTCACAGTATATAAATTGTGACGATTGACCACTTGGTGGTCAATTTCCTATGGTAAATTTACTGTATTGGCTGTAAATGGCCTTTTCCTTCTATGATTTAAGTGGTTACATGCTTGCTAAATAAAACATAATATCTTTTTTTATGCATTGGCTTAAATGCCTTAAAATGCTTGAACCCCGATAATTGCTGTATTTGCTATATATTTTATATTCATACCAGAGCTTGAATTGAACTTTATACTAAGAGCTTGTGACTAAACCTCGTAAATTGAGTGGAACCCTGTCCAAATTTAATTTTGTTTTCGGCTTCCAATGATTGTGAAAACGTGATAATAGAGAAAGATTATTGTGCCACATTCATTTCCTTGATTCTTTTGTTGGATGTGCTTGATTATTAAAAATAGTTGTTTAAAAGCTCAAAAGAGAACTCGTACTCTTTCCCATGTGTGCTCTAAGACGGAGCGTAACACGGACAAGCAAGGTACACTTTTTAACATTGGGTGTGCACCTCAATGATGAAATATACACAAACGTCAGAAATGGTGAGTATGGTGAGTATTCATGCAAACCTTCATGGAAATAGGATGTGTATCAGTAGCTGCGTTTACATGGACCCTAATAATCCGTTTGTAATCGGAGTAGTAGCACAGTCGGAATAAAAGTCACATGCAACCACGTCAATTGGGATGAGTGGACCAAGTCCGATTTAAATTTGTCATGTAAACTCTTGGTCGATTTGAAAAATGAAACTGGAAAGTTCTGCGCATGTGCAATGATGTAGAAATAGAGTATTGATGTATGACTCACAGAACGAGCTGCTGTTGTTGAATACAGTGTCATAAATGACTGTCATGTCAATCTAAAATTCTCTTTCTGCTCATCGTTTGAGAAGTGGTACAGGAGAATGTCCCACTAGTCCTTTGCTTCGTACTCTCATCCACAGTCAATGCTTTGTTTTGGTCACGGGAAGAGGCGTTCCAAGTATTGTAATAGTTTCAGATATATTTCAGTATGGATGTGTATTGAAATATCAATATTTTTGGCAACACTAGTGCAAAGACACAAACTTGATTACAAGTGTTATATTGGAGCATTTGCTAGTTGACCATTTTTTTCTCTCTTTCTTGTTGAAACATCTGGACAAAGATCTGACCGTTTTATCTCTCCACAGGCCTTTCTATGGATACCATATGAAGGAAAAAACCTTTATGAAAATTTACCTATACAACCCACAGATGGTCAAAAGGTGAGTCCTAGTATGTATGTGGATGTGTAAAAGCATGTCAAAAAGTACTGAGTCAAACCAAGCAAGTCAAGTTGAGTCCTGATCATTTTGATTCATGGTCACTAAGGGGCAGCAAAATGTTTGAAGTGGGTGGAGCCACTTTTACTAAAATGGCTATAATTCTAGAACAGAATGAGATTTTCACCAAACTCGGTATACATTTGTATGGGCTCAATCTTTGGTCACAGTAAAACAATTTCAATATCAAGTATCAGTCAGTATCTGGTGTGGCCACCAGCTTCTTTAAATCCTACTGTATCTCATTCTCATGGATTGCACCACATTTGCTTGCTGTGAGCAGTCTGAAGGTCTAGCTACACAAGACTAAGGACAGTGGACCTCATTTATCAATCTAACATAGAAACGAGCGCAGATTCGAGCACAGAAATCATTTTGCGACAGGGTTCACATGTGCAAGGACTTGTGCTGTTCCATTTATGATGTTGGTTGTGATTTGTTAGAATACTCTTCGGTTTTTAATGCTTTATTTTAACATGTCATCAGGAAACTTACAGACTCATATATTTTGCTCTCATGCAGTTACAGTTGCAGCATTTTGACTGTACCACTTCTACTTTGGCTTCACGAGATAACAACACATTTTTATAATTTCTTAGGTTAAGAAAAAGTCTCAGTTTGCAGTATTTCCTCCTCCCTTACCGTGAAACGCTCGCTCTGTCTAGATGCGCTTAAATCCGCTGTAAGGATGCTTTCCTGTCACATATCACACATGCACACTTCAGTAAGCCCACATAATGCAAATCTGGGTAAGGGGCCAAATCTAGCTGTGTTGACCGGTTTATACTTGAGCTGTTTATGACCATACTACTTTAAAGGAAAATGGGTTAATACATTTACATGACCACATGCGTTGTCAACTTAAGCATAATCGGGTTAAGAACATGCATGTAAACACACTTACTGAGTCATTTGATCTTAAGTCAGTCTCCTTTAATTTGTGACAAGTCATGTAACCTCTGCCATTTAGACCATTGTTAGCAACCACCTTTTTCAAGACTAGGAAAAGCTTTAAAATCACAAGGTGCTAAAATGCTAACTCAACAAACTGCTAAACACGATGGCAGCATAGGCAAACCCGACATTGCGATATTCATCAAGGCTCTGAATAATATCCAGTATGTCCATAAAAATGTATTATGTATTTGATGTGAGTTGATTAAAGCAATGGCCAGTAACATGCATACTGTATTCCTATCTGAGTGTGGTATACCATACTTATTAGTGAATAATGAAAATTGTATGTAAACTGGTGTGAAGAGTTCTGCTTGTCATGTAAACATCATACTGTGATTTAAGAATTTACTCTGATTATTAGAAATAATTGCATTATTGGTGCACATATAAATGTAGTCACGCGCAAGAAGAGCCGAAAGAGAACTCAATTCGGTACTCACAGCGCACAAACACCGAATTGATTCCTCTACCGCATCTCCTTGCACTTAAGTCAGGGGTCTCAAACTGAATTTACCTGGGGGCCGCTGGAGGTAGACTCTGGGTCAGGCTGGGCCCTACATTATTGTGGCAAAATGTCCCCACAAAAATGGCAAGATCCTAAATCCTTGTCCTTATCAATTAGCATGATTTATAAGTGGTTTGTTTTTTGAAAATGTTAAGTTTTCTGTGGGTAGGTTTAGGGTTAGTGGATTGAACCTACAGTTTGTACAGTATAAAAATCATTGTCTATGGAAAGTCTTCATAAAACATGAAAACGTGTGGTGGGTATATCATGTGTTTATTGTTACTGATTGAATGCATGTTTTTTTCTTTGTAGGGTGAGTGAGCTCCTGCAGGGTGGAGCTGTAATGAATAAGAGTTTTCAGCCCCATGAAGCTCATATTCCCTTCCTGCTGCAGCTCTTTATCGATTACAACCTCTACGGCATGAACATGATCAGTCTTGCTGCTGTTAAGTTTCGAAAAAGCAGTACAAAAGGTAATGCATACAGGCACATGCATACAAAAGTAGTAGTCTTGCATTGGCAGACTTTTGATTGGAGTCTGACCGACAATGGCAGGATAGTTAACTAGTCCAACATCCAACTAGTCTATTAGTTGATGAGTTTGGTTGAGTTTATATAGATTTTTCCCCCTTCTTTTTAGCTTTAATGTTTTTAGTAGTGATGCTTTAAACAGGATTAATTTCTGACTCAAGAGACTTAACTTCTTAGGATTTGTAATAATACTAGGGCTGTCACGATTAAATTCAAGTACTCTATTTTAAAATATTGTCTATAGCTTACTTGTGTTGGCTGTGCGTTATAATTAAGCCATTTTAAAAAAACACTATAGCAAAGATGCTAATGTGAATTCACAAAGGCTGTGATTCAATTAAATTAATATATGCTGGGTCTTATATTTACATGCGCTTTAATTATTTGCATGTGTGTAGGTTACCTTCAAAAGAATTTATATAATAATAAACAAACAAAAGTAAAGTGGCAGCTCCTCATGGACAATATTCATTAATATATTATAATGTTAATGAAATAAAAGGCCACTTAAGTTTACAAAAACAAAAAAAAAAACACTTTCATGACAGTTTCTTAACACACTTAAGCATTACTGCTTCACAACATGGTCCATTGATAGTAAAAAAACCTTGAAATGGAGACGTTCTCTTACCTCTAAATCGTGAAGACAAATATTCCTTGAAACCACAGTCATAAGACCAACACTAGCCAGTATTATAAGAACAACAAATTCTTTAATGGGATTTTTAAATAACATGGTTATGTGATTAAAAGGATTGATTTTAAATGAGCCCAAGTAGCCAAAGACTGGTTGCCCACTGAAGCTAAGCAGAGTTGAGCCTGTTCAGAACCTGGATGGGAGACGTCCTGGGAAAACTAGGTTGCTGCTGGAGGAGGTGTTAGTGAGGCCAGCAGGGGGTGCTCTCCCTGTGGTCCATGTGGGTCCTAACGCCCCAGTATAGTGATGGGAACACTATAGTACTGTCAAGAAAAGCACCGTCCTTCAGAAGAGAAGTTAAACTGAGGTCCTGACTCTCTGTGGTTTAAAAATCCCAGGATGTCTTTCGAAAAAGAGTAGGGGTGTATCCCTGGCATCCTAGCCAAACGAAAACTAAACTATTAAATAAACTATTTAATAAGCTAGTGTATATTGAATGTTCTGGTGCAGTATGGCTACTGTCGCATCACCCAGCTGGATGCTGCACATTGGTGGTGGTTAAGGGGATCTCGAACTCTAATGTATGTTTGTTCTCTTGAGACTACACACACACAGGGTGTGTGCTTTACTGTCAGGAACTATGTACTTCCATTTCAAGTTACAATTTAGAGCTTGGTTTCTCTGGCTGTATTCATACTTACATTCAGATATGCACATACATAATGGGAAAAACACTAGTTATCAAAAATAAATTGCTTTCAAATGAATGAATTATTTGACAAGGAATCATTTGACAGTCAAGCCAATTCACAAATCAAATGACTGAATCAAACAAAATTCAGCAATAAGACAACTCACTTCATTATGTAAAACTTATAACAGCTCTCAACTCAATACATGTACTTTTGTGCACCTTGCACCTCTATTGCTACTCAGTAGGAGAGCAGATGTTCAATATGGGGGGCAGCACCAGCCCATGGAAAAAGCCCTGTACGTCCAAACTCAGTGACAGCGAGCTGAGGGATACAATGTGCATTCGCTGGGAGGAGGACAACATACCAAGGTGTGTGTTGTTGCTATATGTCAATACATACCAGGATTGTATAGCATTTTTACCTTTATTTCATGTGTTTTGCAGTTCTCTGATTTTAGAGGAGGTGGAACGGATGAGTGTGTGCGAGCTGGAGGTTGATGCCGTGGCTACTGATGTTCTCAACCGTTTGGAAATTGAGAGTAAGGATTTGTTGATTTTTGTGTGTGTGTGAGCATGAGTGAGTTCCTGCCTACACTAATAACATCTGTCGACGGCATACATCAGTAATCGGTGTTGTGCAAAAAAAAAGGTTGGCACACTTCCAGATTTTTTTATTTCACTGAATGTATTTGAGCACATTAACTTTTTTCCTTTGTTACTTCCCCTGACTAACCCCTAGACAAATGGGGTCGTAACACACGTTTGTGCCAAATTACTTGATTTAGATTAATTTTCTTTTTAACAACCACAAAATGCTGACAAAGTTTAAATCCTGTGCTTTAGTTCATTGATATGTCTGGGACTTGTCATGATGGAAAGCATTAAAGCCTATACTTCAGTTTATACATGTATGTGAGGGTCCGCGTACAGTACATGTGGTGCAAATATTGTCACCTGAATAGTGTGCATGTAATGTACACGCACACACGCTGTGACGATTTTAAAAGATTTTTGTAACGTTGTATGATTTAAAGGGATTGATTAAATTATTAAAATGAATAAATGAAATCAGTTTACAAATCAAACAGGTCACACATGTGCATTGAATCCGTTGTTCCACAGGGTGGCAACACTGGCACGGGCTGTTTCACAGTAGAAAACTAACTAAACTAAAGAGACAGAACAAAAATACCAGAGATTGCAACAACAACAGACACCTACATTTGATAAGCACTTGTGTGAGGGGTTTTGAGAAAGCTGCAACTGTAGTTTAAAATTATACAAAGACATTTTATTGGTCATAACTTCTGGAGAAAAATAGCACAGACACTTGACAAATACACTAATTTGACTTCAATATCTCTGACCTGATAAACTGATCTGGCTATCCATAACCTCAAACCGTGTTCCTATCCGTAAAGAGTTCACAAGCTAATCCCCCTTACACTAACAGTACAAATGCAATATGGTCACATACCCCCTAATATGGTTTGATTGGTTGGGTCACAAAAACGTTTGCACTAGCGATCGACTGATATGGATTTTTTTTTTTTTTTTTTTTTTTTGATGGCCCATGCTGATATTCTTACAGAGCTGGGTGGCCGATGGCTTATATAAAACCAAAAGTATGCATAACCATTGTTGCAATAAAAATAAAATTTTAAATATTTACTAAATTCGAAATAATTTATTGGAAAATAAATATATTGATTATAATAATTTGAACTTAAAAATATGTAAAATAAACGAATTATATTTTAGATAGAAACTTCTTGATTCTGTAATCTTATTATTGTATTTTTTCCTATTCAAATTTATTTCATTTAATATTTTCTCAAATAAAGGCCAGGTAGCGGTTATGTTGCATAGAGTACACCGTGAATAGGACACAGCGGCCAACTGGATATAGCGGAGTACACATGTTTTTATGCAGGCTACAAATGTACAGTTCAGAAGATCTCACAGCTGGATTTTCCAAAGTTTGCAAGGGTTGTGGAATTAAATATTTATTAGATATGCAAAGATGTATTGTTTGAATTTAATGGATGTGTATTTGCTGAATGCCGCCAATTATGAGAAATTATTATACTTTTTTCATTCACCTTTCACAGTACTGCCTAATATTAATATTATCTCTTAATTTTTTTTTTTTTTTTTTTTTTTTAGACAAAACTGTTAAACAAAGACCATAAACTACTGAAGACCTGCCCTCAGGCACTATTCACAGCACTGTCAAAATAAAAGTCTGCTTCCTACACTTAAAGGTGCTCTAAGCGATGTCACATGTTTTTAGGCCAAAACATTTTTTGTCACATACAGCAAACATCTCCTCACTATCCGCTAGCTGGCTGTCCCCTGACACACAAAAAAAAAAAAAAAAAAAAGCGGTCTCTATAGTCCGCATAAGCTCCACAAACTGCAACCAAAACAAACGTGGGCAGTCTGGACAACGAAACGTAACAAACAGTGCTCCAGCCGACAAGAATGATTTGGGGGTGGAAATGGAAAAAAATGCTGAAAGTTTATTTAAAAATGCCAATATATCGGTTAATCAATAGTTTGGACCATCTTTACACTGTATACAGCAGTGAGCACTTTCACACCCAATGCTTGTGCTATTATGTATTTTTTGTTTGTTGGCAAAAACAATGTGGTAAAATCAGACTCTGTTGGATTCGATTGTAAGCCTTAGTTGAGTGTTTCTGGAGTTATGCTATTTGTGTGGTGAACTCATAAGTATGCTGCTTTTTTTTTGTCTTTTTTTTTGTATGTTGTGTCCAGATCAGATTGGTAGAAACCCTGGTCTCCAGGCCATCTGGGATGATGAGAAACAGCGACGACAGGAGAGAAGTGAAAGCTCTCATATTGACATGCCTGAATCACAAGGTGAGCTCTTGTGTTCAAATATTTTTTTTTGGTTGGCATATTTTTTTGGAAGCACCACTATTAATATTAATTTACCATGCTGCCCAACACTGTTTCCATGGTTACTGTTTCAGATCGAGGCTTTGTAGAGTTTGCAGAGAGTGAAAGAATCTTCATGAAGAGGTTTAAGGAAATTCTCGGGGAAAATTATTTTGACATGTGAGTGAAGTTTATCATATCTTTTTTTAATAAATGTTTTTCTTCCAAATCTATGTATTTCTATCTAGTAATTGAGGGACAAAAGAGATTTCAGTGAGATGTTTAAATCACTATCCAGTCTCCTGACCGTCATCTAGCTGTCTGGAGACCAGCTCCAGCAAAGTATTCTGATGCTTTCAGAATGGGTTTGGGGTAGTACCTTTTAAGGCAAGTCAATTCACTGGACTGAACTCTCCACAATTTAAAGTTTAAGTTTCAAACATGTATTTCAAATAAGCAATAAAATCTGAAAAATATAGTATAACATTTAGTATATTTCATAAATTAGATTAGGGTAGATTCAGGAGACTGGGGGGAGAAGAATGCTGGAAGAATTGAATTGCTTCAGAGTGGGTAGGTAGAGGGCTTGATGTTGATTTTTACTTGTTTTGTAGGACTCAAACTGGATCTGAAGTTGATTCTTTACCTGAGCTCTCACTCTATCCTGCTGTGCTAAGCCCAGATGACTCGCCTTGCATACCTGCCAGCCAAGTGGATGTGCATCAAGATGCAATCAAAGGTGAGATGCACAGTCTTGAGAGAGTCAACATACTGATTTTGTTTTTAAACTTATTAGTGGTGCTTGCAAAGCAAAACATCACTTTTATCTCAAATGCTTGATATTAGTGGTGCTTGGGAAGCAAAGATTTCAAAGATGTGTTCTAAGATAGTTGTAATATTAAAAAACTCACACCAAGGGTGTTATTTTATTATGTTGGCTTTAGAAAAGATATCAATCTCCTTTTGAGATCAATTCAATATTAGAAATATAATTTAATATGAAAGTAATTTTAAGCATTTAAACTGAGATCTACTAAATAAGAAATGTTTTATAGTAATATAGAAATCCATCCATGGCACCCAACGGTGGAAATACTTTCATGAAGGCAAAGGTCTAACTCTGGTTGACTTCAACAGGTTCTCCGGGAGCCTAAAGTGTGACTATTTTAGCGGTTTTCCAAGAAAGTTTTGGGACTGCAGCAACAAGTGCTTCAGAGAAGCAACTAAACATTGAATCTAAAAAAAGTTTGTGAGGTTCATAGCTTAAACTTTAAAATACATTCAAATGTTTTGTTTGAGGCACTCAGATAAATTTAAGAGATGTTTGCATGTTTATCCACGGGATATGGGAAAAGTACTATTTTCCAAGCTTAGTTGACCTTTTGGATTCCCAAGTGATTTCCTTTTATTAGTTATGTGTCCTGTCTCATCTATAATGTAAGATCAGGTGAAGTACCTGACTGAGAAGGGAATATATGCAGCATATGCAGGTAAACATGAAAGTACCAAGTTATTGTAGCAACATTTACCCACCCCTTAACATAATGTTAAACAAAACAACTGGAATTGGTCACTTTAAATGTCAGTCAGATGGCCTCTTCCTGACTGGCCAATTGCAGTGGTTACAGAGCCAAGACTACCACTGAGAACACCCTAGCAACTACCTAGCCTTAAAAGAGTAAAAAAATCGACCTCAAAGACCTTTAAAGACATCAAGCTCTTTTTGACAGAATACTGCAGTTTCTGTGAAAACTATTTTATAAAGCATCATTTATTGAAATGCTGTAATCATTTGTACACAGAAATGTTGGAAATTATACAAATATGAAATGGTGTAACTGCATTTTACTACAAGAGAGCTGCAAAGACCTTAAAAAGCATCATCTGTTGAAGGGTATTGCTCAGGTGAGGGCTACAAAACAACAAAAAAAATCATTAGACAAACGCATTTGATATACCATGAAACAATGAAGACAGTCGTCAACAAGTGGAGAAAGTACATTTATCAAGAACACTGTGCAACTCCAGAATTTATGAGAAAACAAAGAGAAAACTGGTCAGGGAGGCTGTCAAGAGGCCTACAGCAACATTATAAGAGTTGTGGAAAACTGGTCTGAGACCAAGATTAAACTTGGCCAAAATTTTAAGATATGTTTGGTGCAAAAACATCATGTCAGCAAATGGACACCATGCCCAGGGTGAAGCATTATGCTTTGGGTCTGCTTTTTTCAGCTGGAACTGGGGCTTTAGTGAAGGTGGAGGGAATCATGAATCGCTCCAAGTACCAGTCGAGGCACAGAACCTTCTAGCATCTGCTAGACAGCTGAAATGAAGTGGTCTTTCACATTTTAGCACAACAATGATCCATCATTCTAAGCAAAAAGGTTATCTGGTTTGGCTTTAGAGTTTAATATGAAATTGATCAAAAACATCAAATCACTCCTGTTTTAAAAAAAAAAAATTTATCCAGAGACAGATGCAGCTGTAACCTAAACATTTTATATGTGTAACCTTTTTAAATGGTCTACGTTAGCTTAACTGATGCTCTCTCACATAACAATTCACAAGTTATTAACACATAACTTAAGGTAACACATAACAAGTTATTTAGATCTTTTCTGGATTATCCTGATTTGTTTTAGATAAAAGATTCAAGATTTCAAGATTCAAGAGTTTTATTTGTCACATACACAGTTATATACAGAATATACAACCGGCAGTGAAATGTAAACAGGTCCGCTCCATGGACAGTGCAAATTCACAGTTAAAAACACAAGGAGGAGATTATAATAGAAATAGGATATAAAAAAAAGTACTATCTATCTATCTATCTATATATATATATATATATATGTATATGTGTCTATATCTGTAGAATTATAAATAATCAAGTCAAGAGAAAAAAAAAAGGTAACAAATAAGGATAAAGTGGAATAAAATAATTGAAGTAGACTTTGCAGTGAGTAAACTGTAGACTTATAAATATGTGGTTAACAAATGTATAAAGAGTATAATGTGCAAACAGGTTTATGACAGGTTGTTACACAGTAACAACGAGAACAGAAAGTGCAGTGCAATGTCAGTGTATCGATGTTTATCCTGACGTGAAGTCACGTGATGCTAAGTTCAGGAGTCTGATGGCCTGGGGAAGAAGCTCCTCCTGAGTCTCTCAGTTTTGGCCATCAGGCTTTGGAAGCGCTACCAGATGGTAGCAGCGTGAAATGAGGGTTTGCAGGGTGATTAGAGTCCTTGATGATCTTGGTAGCTCTACCTTTGCAGCGTTTGGTGTAGACGTCCTGCAGAGACGGGAGAGCTGACCCTGAGATACGCCGGATAAGCGCACTACTCTTTGCAGGGCTTTGCGGTCATGACTGGTGCTGTTCCCATACCACGCTGTGATGCACTGAGTTAAAACACTTTCTATCGCCCCTAAATAGAAAGTTTTCAGGATAGCTGGTGAAACCCTGAATTTCCTCAGCTGGCGCAGGTGGTACAGTCTTTGCCTGGCTTTTTCACCTGTGTCTGAATGTGAGCAGTCCAGGTCAGGTCCTCGGAGATGTTTACTCCCAGGTACTTGAAGCTGCTCACTCTCTCTACTGGTGACCCGCTGATCATGAGGGGGAGTATGTCCGTTGCTGTCTCTTCCTGAAGTCCACAATCATTTCTTTGGTCTTGCCAACATTCAGAGAGAGACAGTTGTCCTGGCACCATGATGTTAGATGCTCCACCTCGTCCAAGTATGCCGCCTCATTGTTGTTGGAAATGAGGCCCAGGACAACAGTATCATCAGCAAATTTGATGATAGAGGTGGAGCTGTGTGTGGACAAACAGTCATGCGTGTAGAGAGAGTAGAGCAGGGGGCTCAGGACACAGCCCTGTGGAGCTCCCACACTCAGGGTGATGGAGGTGGAGGTGGACTGGCCTATTCTCACCACCTGAGGCCTGCCAGTGAGGAAGTCCTCAATCCAGTGGCAGAGAGAAGGATTCAGGCCGAGATCCAGGAGTTTGGAGGTTAGCTTGGTGGGAACTATGGTGTTAAAGGCTGAGCTATAGTCAATGAATAGCAGCCTTACGTAGTTCCCACTTTTGCTGTCGATGTGAGTGAGGGAGGAGTGGAGGACATGAGAGATGGCATCTTCAGTCGATCTATTGGGACGATAGGCAAACTGAAGAGGGTCCAAAGTGTCAGGAATGAAGGCGCAAATGGTGTTTTTAATGAGTCTCTCAAAGACCTTCATGACTATAGACGTGAGAGCCACTGGACGATAGTCATTTAGGCAAGAGGGTTTACTGTTCTTAGGGACAGGGATGATGGTGGATTTTTTGAAGGAGGTGGGGACCACAGATGTAGCGAGGACTCATTAAAGATAGATGTAAACAACCCGGCGAGCTGATCAGCACAGGACCGCAGAACACGACCTGAAATACCATCCGGCCCGGCAGCTTTCCTGACGTCCACGCTTGAGTGCTCTCCGAACTTCATCCTCCGAGACAGAGATCACGTGATTGTTGCTGCTCTGAGTAATTTCTCTAACGCGCCACTTGGCGGAGTCGCGTTGTCGCGGTTACAGTCAAAGCGAGCATAGAAAGAGTTTAACTCGTTCACGAGCAACGGATCAACGCTTGCCTCTGCAGAGGATTTAGATCCAAAGGAGCAGATGGACCTCAGACCTTGCCACATGCGCCGCGTGAGTCGTTGAGTTGGAAATGAGACTCCACTCGGTCTTTATAACGGAGTTTTGCGGCTTTAACTGCTCGTCTGAGAGCATAGCAGGACGATCTGTATTCATTCATATTCCCTGAATGGAGACCGGCGTTATGTAAGCAGCAGTGCGTATGCGTTCACTGCCGCGCGGATTGAATTGTCCACCCACGGTTTCTGATTTGAGAAGGACGTTATTGTTATTGTTTGCGTGGCTTGCTCTGTAAGCGTGTCGATGAAGCAAAGCGCCACGTCTGTGAACTCTCTTACGCCAGCTGAACTCGCCGAACATGTCCCAATCCACATCGCCCAGAGCTGCCTGTAGCGCGGTCTCTGAGTGGGGTGACCAACGCTTAACTTCCCGCCTCACCGGGGGTTCCTGGAGGAGCTTTTGTTTGTATTCGGGAGTGAGGAAAATGGCGGCATGATCCGATTTGCCAAACGCTGGAAGTGACCGCGCTTTATAGGCGTTCTTAAACGGAGAGTAGCAATGATCCAGTGTGTTTGCTCCTCGTGTGGGGCAGGAGACGTGCTGATGAAAGTTTGGCAGGACTTTCTTTAGGTTTGCTTTGTTAAAATCGCCCGCGACAATGAATGCCGCTGGCCGGGATGTTGGTTTATGACGCCGCTGGCAACATCATGAAGGCCAGATAAAGCCAGCGCTGTGTCTGCCTGCGGTGGGATGTAAACGGCGGTCGCGACAACCGCAGAAAACTCCCTCGGCAGATAGAATGGGCGGCAGATGATTGTTAAATGTTCCAGATGAGGTGAGCAGGACCGCGAGAGAATGGTGATGTTCCTGGGATCGCACCATTTCTTGTTGATCATGAAACACACTCCACCGCCTTTGGATTTACCGGCCTCGGCTGTTCTGTCCATCCGAAAAACAGAGAAGTTCTCCGACGGCGTCACAGCTGTGTCCGGGACCGTGGGCGTGAGCCATGTTTCAGACAAACAATAGATATTACAGTCTCTCATGTCCCGTTGAAAACTTATCCTGGCTCTAAGATCGTCCATCTTATTATCCAAGGATTGAACATTTGCTAGAAGAATGCTCGGGAGAGGAGGTCTGAATGCCCTTTTCCTCAGTCTGTTACGGATACCAGCGCGTTTCCCACGGTGTTTCTTTGTTCTACGCCACTGGCTCTGGCCATTGTTCAACTCGGCGTTGCGAAGAATCTCAGATGGCCGCGAAGAATCTCAGATGGCCACAGAGGATCGGCGAAAGTGTCCTGAAACAGTCCAGTGTAGAGGTAACCAATGTCCAAAAGAGTTTTGCTGTCGTAGTAGATCAATGCAGATGATAAGTTTGTAAAAACTGAGAGTAAAAGAAAGTAAAATAGTAAATAAAAGCACAGTCTTCGCGGAGCGACCTGAACGGCGACCAAACACAGCGGCGCCATTTGAGTCATACAATAAATTGAGTCATATAATAAAATTATATTACATAATAAATTGTATTTATAAATGAAAAGCAAACATAATACGTTATAATAATTTCATTCTATCATGTAGCCTAGGACAGATTGTGACCATGAAATCAAAATAGACTTTTTTTTTAATGACATTTACAGGTTTATTTATTCAGATACAGAAGTAACGTGTATTTTACCTTTGTTTTTGACAGCACTGGAAATTCCAACAGCCTGTCTTCATTTGACAGATTTTTATTTTTGACGAGTTGCAGAGAAAGACCATATTTTCCTCCTCCGTTTGAATCAAAATTTTTATTAGCAAAGTGTCATAGGTTTTTTTGTACTTCATTATATAGACCATTTAGATCAATATTTGATCATCAAGCAGTATTCAGAAACAGGTGTGTTGTATTATTTTTCTGATCAACTTTTATTAGACTGTAGATTGAAATGAATGCTTGGTAATAAGCCTATTATTAACTTCACTTCAAGTTGGCTAAACTTAGGGCCAGATAATTAACAGCTTGCATCGGTGCAAACCCACTTTTGGGTTTAAATACTGTCAGGATTTACTAAAGATGCTCAGTGATACAGTAGCGCTGTAAAGGCATGGACAAGGTTATTTTTGTGGCTGACCTTATTGCATATGTATTTGTAGGAGTTTCCCTTTCAGTCGCAAAATTTATGAGAGGAGAGTATTTAAATGAATCACACAAGGTGATTTACAAAGGTTTGTGCTTGTAAATTTACTGGTGTTTGCGCCATTATTTACCGCCCAAAAAAAGCATGTCTTAAACCAGATGCTAACTGGTAGATTGCGTTGGTCATTATGGAAATGATCTGGATGCAACTGTGTGCTTTAATTTGATTAGATCACGTGCAGAACTTTCCACTCCCATCAGCGCTTTTATGGAATTGCGTTCTCCCGCTAATTTGCCCCGTTTAGTAAATCTGGCCCTTACAATTTGACAAAATTTTATATATAATTTAATATAACAGATTTAATGCACCTTTTGAACATTTACAGAGAAACTGTACGAACCTGGAAATCTATCATGTGACACCTCATTTATTTACATAAAGCTTTTTTTTTTTTCTTTGACAAAAATCAAATCAAATTTTGCAGCATTAAGTATTTTTTGCAGCATTAAGTATTGATATAGAATTTATGCAGGAATTAGAAATTATTATGTAACCCTGGATGCATGGAAAATTGCTTGAAATTAAACTCTTTTTCCCACTTAAGCACAAGTCCCAGCACCTCAGCTATTCTACCCTTTCAGTGTCACTAGAAAGAGTGACAAGCAGCTATATCCCACACTGCTTCATGCTGAGTAAAGAAAACTACAAAAACAAAGAGACTGTACATAGTGAAGATTAGTGGTGTGGGAAGTTTTCTCTCCGTTTCACTTTTTGATGTCATGTCAAGTCAAGTCACCTTTATTTATATAGCGCTTTTAACAAGTCCAATTGTTTCAAAGCAGCTTCACATTGTTAACAGGAAAATAATGCAACAGAATTTGTACAGCCGTTCTGGTGAAACTAATTTCAATTATCATATAGTGTCAATGCGGGCAGATCGGTAATACAGATGAAATTTAGTTGTCCCCAACTGAGCAAGCCAAAAGCCAGAGGCAACAGTGGCAAAGAACCTAAACTCCTTCAGGGTCAGAATGTTTTTTTTCCCTCAGTCGGGGTGCCAGTTCTCCTCTGGCCGACGAACAAACAGTGTATGATTATAATTCTGGCAACATTGTAGGTCTTAAGTCATATTAGGTAAATAGATATTCGTAAGATTATTTGAAAGATTGGAGTCGTCACACTGGAGACTGGTTTAATGAGGATGTCGTGTCAATGCGGCATATATGGGGGGGGAGTTTATTTGACACGCTCTCTGCAGACATTTCGGGGATGCGTTGGTCATGTCCAGGCGCGGGTCCTCCATCTGATCTGGATACGGCCTGGATCCGGCTGGCTGCAGTAAACCTCGGGATAAACAGAGAGACTAACATTAGCGTAGATGCCATTCTTCTTATGTAACGAGTACATCAGGTGTTAGGGAAGTGCTCCCGGTTCCGGCTGACCTAGTTAATGCAATTGTTTACTGATTTGAATAATAGAAATGTGTCTGCTGCCCGAACAATGCTAGGAAGACTGTTCCAGAGTTTAGGCGCTAAATAGGAAAAGGATCGACCGCCTGCAGTTGATTTTCGATATTCTAGGTATTATCAACTGGCCAGAGTTTTGAGACCGCAATAGACGTGGAGTATAATGCGTTAAGAGTTTGCTCAAGTACTGGGGAGCTAAACCATTTAGTGCTTTGTAAGTAATAAGCAAGATTTTAAAATTAATACAATGTTTAATAGGGAGCCAGCGCAGTGTTGACAGAACCGGGCTAATATGGTCATACTTCCTGGTTCTAGTAAGAGCTCGAGCTGCTGCGTTTTGGACCAGCTGGAGTTTGTTTATTAAGCGAGCAGGGCAACCACCCAGTAAAGCATTACAATAATCTAGCCTTGAGGTCATGAATGCATGAATTAACTGTTCAGCATTTTGCATTGAAAGGATGTGCCATAATTTAGATATATTTTTAAGATGGTAGAATGCAGTTTTACAGATGTTAGAAACCTGGCTTTCAAATGAAAGATTGGTAAAGATGGAAAGATTACGCGTGTTGTGTAAGATGTCTGATAAATGTCTGTTGTTCTTTTCCTTTTCACCATATAGATACAAAAAGGCATGGTGGGAAAGATGCTGAAGTGGCAGTTGTTGATGAAGAGGCCATTTTGAGTTTGTTGGAAAACAGTCAGACCTTCCTTCCTCTCTCTCAGAGACCCAACCAATCAGCAATACTTGGTACTGAGACTATCATAACAAATATAATATCTGATTCCACAAGCAGTATTCTCACACTGCAACTTCTTTTCTTAATTTAAAAATATTATGTTAAAGATATTTTTATATAATTTATATTGATTTATTTAAAAATACTGATTGTGTACAATAATAAAATTTGTGTATTCAGAGATCATAAAACAAAGATTAAAATTATTAGTTTGTATTTCTTATCCAATTTACTTTTGTTTTATGCTTAAAACAATAGATTTGCTTTTCAATTAAATATAAATATTATATTGAAAAACACATACTTACTTGCATCTCTTTTTATTCACATTCATTTCAGTTTTGCATGGTGTGTACATATGCATAATGCATTTTCTCTTGTACATGTTCTTATTATATTTTTAAATTTACATTTTCAACAATGTTTTAACAGACAGCAGTCATGACCAGGCCATGGTTGATCTGCTAGAAGCATTGGCAGATGATGGATTTAGAGTCGACAGGTCCAGATCAGTGTCCCAACAGCTGTCTGCTAGCTGCATCTATAACAGTGATGATGAGGAAGCTGGGCCTGAGCTGGAGAAAAAAGAGTCAGAGCTCAGTAAAATCATGTCACAAAGATGGGACAGTGACATGCCAGAACCCTCTGCCAGGAAAAGGTCATACAATTTCACCTTTTTTGTAGAGATGCACCGATCGACCGGCCAGGGACCAGAATCAGCCGATTTTCCACGTACTTGGCCCGGTCCGTTTTGTTGACAGTGGGAAAGGCAATAACGTCAGCTGCGCGTTTTCACTCTCTTCTCTCTGACGGCGAAGTGACAAACGCCAGCCTCCTCTTACTCACTCATCTAATTCGCTATGGTTAAATAGTGCTTGTATTGCACATAATTTCAGTAATTTTGAAGTGGCGCACACATAAAGCTGCCTCTCAAACAGCTTGTGAGTCTTAAGTACCAAAATGAGTGGCTTACTGCGCTTACATTTTTTTCAAAATGCCTGTCATGGTGAGTAATCAGTTAAACATAGTTGGTTTTGAAATGTAAATAGTTTAGAGAGATTACCCATGTTGTGTAAGTATCTAATCTAATATTCCTGCTGCTTTCTTTCATGTTATTCAAAGAACAAAAGACAAAGAAAATCACTCACTGTTCTTGACTGAATAACTTTTCTAACTTTTAATTGTAAGCATTAAATTGTATTTCATTTTTACAATGAAGACTATTCCGTTTTATTTTACATTTGATTACTTACATTTCTGTAGTAGTCAAGTCACCTTTATTTATATAGTGCTTTTTGCAATACAGATTGTTTCAAAGCAGCTTTACAGTGATAACAGGAAAATAATGCAACAAAATTAGTTTCAGCTATATAGCCGCTCTGGAGAAAACAGTGATGCTGTAATCCAGCTCAGTTCAATTCTCATACAATGCAGGCAGATCAGTAATATAGTTGAAGATTTTGTGTCCCCAACTAAGATATTCAGAATATTATTGCTTATTATTGTATTTCTTACCCGAATACTAACCTACTGTTAGACCCACCTGAAAAACTTAAAGCAGTGTTTATTTCATATCTCTCTTTCTATTACATTTATTTGTGCTGTTGTTTACAATTTGTACATTTGTTTTTATTTTATTACTTGAAAATAAAATAAAATAAAAACAATTACTATGAAAATAAAAATATTACATTGAAGAAAAGTAGATTTTTGTTTGTATAGGCTGTCAATTATAGTTCTTAGAAAGAAAATCGGAATCAGCGAAAATTGGTATCGACACGTCACGATTACAAAAAAAAACGGAAATCGGAATAGTTCAAGAAAATTGCAATCGGTGTGGTCCGTGGAATGCTTCACAATTCAGCTTTCAGACCATACAATGCAAATGCAAAAATAAAAAATTGAAACCAGACGTAAATTTTTTTTGTGTACTTCATCAAGATACTTTTTCTAAAGTGGGACTTCATTTGCCCTGTGGGCAGTCCAAGGCCACACCCCCATGCTTATGGTACATTAGACTGCTTGGACTGCTATCATTTCATTGATGTAACTGCAGTTTATTTGCATGCACGTTGAGGAGTAGTTTAAAAGACTGAACACAGAGGAAGACCTTTTTCACCCAAAGTGCCATTATTTTTATTATTAATATATAATAACAGTGCTAAATATAAGGCATTCTCGGACTAGCCATCAGGAGCAGCCGGGAAAAGTTAAATCCCGGTGGCATGGCTACTGATTTGGCACATTGGCCAGGTGGTTTGTATTTACCTCCTTATTCGTTATTACTTAAGTAATCACTTACTTACTATAATATACCTTATATCCTTGGTCAGGGGGATGCATTTACAGCGGTACAGCACAACTACGAGATCCCAGTTCATTTTCAGTGGGATAGCACAGTTATTATATATTAATAATAAAAATGTCACTTTGAGTAAAAAAAAAAAGTCCTGTGTTCAGTCTTTTAAACTACTCCTCAACATGCATGTAGCGTAAATAAAGCGGTTACATCAGTGAAATGATAGCAGTCCATGGCCACACCCCCATGCTAATGGTACAGCTCACAGGGCAAGTTACAAGGCAAAAAAGGGGGAAAATACAAAATCTGTTAGCTCTCATTTATTCAAGTGATTGTTTCTAAAGTCATAAGTTAGCAAAAGTACAACCTGAAAAAGAGAACATGGCAAATCCATTGATTATGTAACCGAAAAACAATCGTCTGGTTTAAATTTTTCATTTTTGCTTTTGCATTTTATGGTCTGAGAACTGAATTGTGAAGCGTTACACGGACCCGGTGCATCTCTGCCTTTTTGCAATTGTCTGTTGTCTGCTTTTAATTCTTGTTTGCATTTTTATACAATTAGGCAGTTTATTTTGATCGGGAAACTCAATTTATTGAACCCTGTTTAACAGGCTTTCAAAATAGGCCTCATAGGCAAACACTGGCTGGTCCATAGCAGACAGATGATTGTGCCTGTGTGAGTTATGGCTGTGAATTGTTTAATTTGGTGGCATGTTGTTTATTTATAATCTTTGTTGCTGCCTTGCACAGATTATATATGAAAGAAGCAAATGAAACCTCCAGCGATGAGCAGCAAGCCTCATCAGATGAAGAAGTGTACTGGAATGGAAACAGTGCTCTCCTTACGGACTTGTCCATTCCACAGTTGGATGGAGCTGCAGATGAGAATAGTGGTAAGGTCAATTTTAATTATTAATTAATTATTTTAATGAACTACAATGACTAGTATGATCGCTTTTGGTGCAGTGGTGTATACTTCTTGTCTTGTTTCCTTTAGATTCATCACTAACAGACAAAGGAACCCGGACACATTCATCTCTAATAGCAACAGAAAAGATCCTTGGTAGCAGAAATGTTTTTCCAAATGAAGCTGTCCGTATGGAGCCACCTTCCTCTGCTAAAATTGTTCTTGAGTACAAATGTGCTGAACAGAGACTCAGTCAAGAGGATTTAGCGGATAAGCATTTCAAAAGTCAAGAGGCAAACGAATGTTCAACTGGATTAAGAGTTAACAAAGAGGTGCCATATATTCAACCAGTTAAACACCCAGTCCCTTCAAATACAGCAAATATATCTAAAATTGGTGCTGAAAAAATAGGTGTGCACCCTTTGTACACTGGTGAAAACCAAGCCACTGGCCTTAATCAGCCAGATCCTGATGATTCAATGTTTGGAAACTCTAAGCTTGCCCAGAGCATAAAAAAATATACCAGTATTAAACATTTAGAAAAGGACCATTTATCTATCCTAGAGAATCACAGGAGCTTATCTGTATGTTATTCTGATCTGATTAACTGCCCCACCAAGACTGAAATGGAACTCAGTCCAAATGACTGCAGAAGTCCTGTGATAAGTTTTGACCAGACTCAAAGCCCTGTGGAAGACAGCCAAGCTTTGGGCCCTCAAGAAGCTGAGACAGGACAGGGAAGAAAAGAGGAAGATGTTGGTGAACTGAAAATAAGATACGAGGACTACCAAGAAATTAAAACTGAGAGGACCATTGTGGCACAGCAGGAGGCACACTACAAATTTTTCCCAAGTGTTATTCTGTCTAATTGCCTGTCTAGACCCATCAAAAAACAGGCCTGGAGCAAGACTGGGGATGGTTGCTGTTCCTTAGACCATTCTGAACAGCGACGGTCAAGGTTAAAATTGACCAAAAAGAGAACTACGTTAGGTCAAAAACAGGCAAGTCCTGTGAGGACTCCATCTCCTATGAAAGAGGAAGTGCTTCCTTCCATCACTCCAGGCTTTCTCAACCAGAAAGAAATGTATAAGGAGGTTGACACAAATACTTCAGATCCACCAACTATTAAAGGTATAATTGAGAGCTCACTAAAGGAGGAACCTGCAGATATTCCCACCAAAATCTCTTGCACAAAGGTGTCTAGTTTGCCAGGTAGCAAGTATACCTTGCGGACAAAAAGAAAAATGAGCAACGACAGTGAAAATGGAGATGCAAGTTCTGGTTCTTTCAAACAAGCTTTGGTGCAACATGAAGGCGTTAAAGGCAAGGATCATGCCTTTAGCCAAAAAAAGAGGAAACTGTCTAAAAAAGAGCCACCAATCATCATCAAGTATATAATCATTAACCGATTCAAAGGTCAGAAGAACATGCTAGTGAAGATTTCTAAAATTAATGCTGAGGAAACACACACGGTTTTAACACCAGACAAGCTTGTTGAATACAAAAAGCTTACTCCTCTCAAAGAATTCTGGCCCAAAGTACCAGAGTCTACAGCAGTGAAGTACCCACCACTGGAGCCAAAAGTAAAGAAATGTCCCAAACGGAAAACCAAGGTCAATCCAATATCAAAGAGGGCCAGCACATCCCCAAAATCTAGGTGTCCACGAGCTGATCAAACTAGGAGGGCAAAGTGTCCCAAAGCATCGTTAACTTTGCCAAAGTTACCCCCTCCATGGCCTTGTTATAATGATTTCACTGATGACTACTGTACAGAGTATTCTGATGTGATGGTGGAGTTGGGTTATTTGTCAGAAAGAGCCCCCAGTCCTGCTGATTCAACCCCACCAAGATGTTGGTCTCCTACTGAGCCTTTACTGGAATCAAATTCAAATGATCATCTTATAAACCCCCATAATGATCCATGTCTAGGTTTACCCTATCAAGTACTGGCTTCAAAACCATACCGAAGAGGTCTGTGGGATAGAAGTAGAACACCCAGGCCTAAAAAGGCTTCTGCTACCAGCCCAAAAAGACGAATTAATACCACAACAAAATCTGTGAACAGAGATTCTGTGAAAACTGAGGAGTCACAAAGGAGAAGTATTCTAGCAGCTTCAAGGAGGCAAAAAAAACATTGTGAAGGTATTGAAGGGACTGTTCTCGGAGATGGCACATCTCAGAAAGGCAGGATGCTGAATGAGAAGCAATTCCTGAGAAAAAAGCAGGTCCAAGGTAAGGAGAGTAATAATTCACAGGCTTCAGATTCAGTTGACACTGCACCTATTACTTCCTCATCTGATGACATAACTCCTTTCCAACATCCCAATTTTCAAAAAAGCAGTAAAGAGGATCTTGCTGTCAGTTGTTCAGACTCCCAAAAAGAGGTCACCAGCACTGGAAAAAAGTCCAATCAAGATGTTTTTGTCATCAATGCCATTTCCTCAAAAGACTCACAGATTATCCCCAATACCTGTATTGAAAAGTCTCTGAATAGTATTCTTTCCCCAGCCACAAAGTCTGTAGGTCATCCATGTTCTGTCATCACATACAGCAGTTCCAATTCAAAATCACAAAATACTGTTCAAGATGGGGCCATTACAAAATATCCCTATGAATTCAAATCAGATGACTCTGGCCATGAAGAGAGCCCCAGTATTGTACAGAATTCACAATCAAACAGAAAAACCACCATAAAATCAAGAAGACTGCAAACACGAAAGAAAGATACCATAACAACTTTACTGGAGTCTGTTGATTGTAGATCCTCCCTTATGTCCTCTGTTAAGAGTGCAATTACAGATGGATCTCACACAGGTCTCACATTGCCCTCAGACCCTAAGAATAGGGAAATGTGTGTTCCTGAGGTCCCTTCTGGGCTGGCTGTCTTGAAGGAGCTTCTCCAGAAGAGGCAACTCAAGGCAGGAAAGGAACCACATAAAAGTGATCATGTTACTGAGGTTGTGTTTTCCACCAGTCAATCTACTGATATTTCCAAAACAGCCAAATCTAGAAGAGCTCATTCATCAACATCAAGAAAACCAAGGGGTGCAAGAACTAAAGTGCCAAAAGAGTTAAAGTCCAAAATCAGAAGTAAGAAAAGAAAACAGGAGGATTTGAGAGTTGACTATCTTTCATCAGATGACAGTCCTGTGTTTTTGTCTGATCCTAGCTTTGACAGCTGTTGCTCTATTGAGGATAGCTTGTCCCCGGAGCTCCCAGACAATTACAGTTTTGATATCAATGCCATTGGCCAAACAGAGTTCTCCAGTCTTTATTCTGGTAACCAGTTTGTGTTAACTGACAAGAACTTGCCTCAGAAGTTCCTCAGTGATGTCAGTCAGGAGGCAATCAATGCCCTGGTTGGGTTGGGGGACAGGACACAGAAGATGTTTGACGTGGATGAGAACAGCAAGCACGAACAGGACTGGAATAAGTCTGGGGCTCTTAGTCCAGAACTCTTTGATAAGGCATCTTGTGAAAATGGCAGATTTTATCCCAGTAAGACATCTCTGTCTCTGCTTGATTCAGAAAAGAACTTTAGCAAAGATTGGGTGGGCTCTTTGGGTAAAATCCCTGGCCTCAGCCACTTTCAGGACTTTCACTGTGAAAAGAGAGACGTGTTGCTTGACCCAGAGCCCTTTTCCCCCCTTACTTCTGCTACTTTTGCTTATAATGGGGTTTCCCCAAATAGTGAACCCCTGGATGGCAGTTCAGCAACACCAAGCAGTTCCCCACGGTCCATCAACTCACTGTCCCAGCTAAAAAATACAGGTCAGAGTTCAAAGAGCGGAGGAACTCACATTCTCAAACCTCTCATGTCTCCGCCTACTCGGGAAGAAATCTTAGCTACTCTGATGGATCTGGACCTCTCAGAAGCTACCTACCAGGAACCATTCTGCAGTGACCCATCAGATGCACCATTGAAGCCAAGGTAAGAACACACAGCATATATGTTGTGACCGCAAACAAGGATCTGCCTGCATGTGTTTATATATTCTATTTTTTTAAGTTGGACTATGAAATTATCCATAACCATTCTCACTGTTTTTTCCAGGGAGGTTGGTGGTCGGAAGTTAATTTTGGAAACCAGGCTAGCGAATGAACTAGTTGAATTTCATGGAGACTTGTCTCAAGATGGCTTACAATTTTGGAAAGTTGCATTTTCTGCCATGACAAATCAAGCCTCTCCACCAACTCATGGGTGTAAATCCTCTATATTTATCAAGGATCAAAATCTATCTTCTGGTAGTGGTCAAAAAGTGATCATGATTCCCTGCAAGTGTGCTCCAAGCCCAGAACAGGTGCAGCTCTGGCTGCAGGCCAAAAAACAGTATGAGTGCCTTCAGAGGGACAAGAAACAAATGAGTAGCCAGGCAATTGCAGAGCTGAAGCAGAGTACATATGACAAGACTTCTCAGAAAAAGGAATTGAATTCACCTTGCTCAGAGAAGCATGATAAAAAGCTTGAAAAAGATTCAGAGTTGCAGAGTATCAGTAGGAATGCCTTAAGTGTACCCCTCCTTATCTCACCAGTTATGTCAGCTTCATCTGACACTAGCCTTAAGAGTGTTAAATGTACCTTGGACATGGAGACAAACAAAAGTTATCAGATGATCACTTCTCCAAACTCTCCTGAGATTTCTACATGGCAGCAAGACCTAGCTGAGATTAAACAAGATGAGAAGGAGGATTTTACTGATGGATTGCAATCCCCTGACATGGATCGGTCTCAAAATCTCAGTGCCACTGAAAATGTACTGCCAAAGGACCACTTGAGTCCATCACTTTTTCCCATTAAAGACCCAGATGTCAAATGCTCTTACATGCTCCATAGCACACCTGTCCACAGGAGAAGCATTGATGATGATGATGGGTCTAGCTGTAGTCCAATAAGAAATGAGGGTATGTTTTTGTTTTTCTTTGGAGTTTAGCTAAAAGTTGTTTAGTTATCAATAATGTACAGTGTCAAGTGCAAAACAAATCATAATACTGAAAACAAAACAACACATTATTTGCACATTTACAAGTCTAAAAACAAAAGTAAGAAAACACAACTAATTCGAAAACAAAACAAGTCAGAAAACAGTTATATAAAACTGAAAAGGTGGGTCTATTTTGCAAAAGGAATACTTACAGCTGATTGGGAGAGATGTCTATATCCTGCAAGATAAAAGCATGCCTTGTTTGTGTACACTTTCACTGCATGATGTAACTTATTGCAAGTAGAATGCCCCGATAAATCAAGAATCGTTTTTTGTCTTGTATTTATAAAATTAATATAACATTTGCAATTGTGCCAATATTTAGGAAAAACGGCATCTCCGAGCAACACAGCTTTTGAATGTGTGTTTTTTTTTTTTTTCTTTCCTTTTGATTCAGTGACCCATTCACAAAGAGAGTAGACCGTTGCTTTATTCCTGAATGAATCGTTTGAATTGACGGAATGACTCATTAAGACAGTGACCGCTGCCACCTATTGGTGGTTTGAATTTTAAATTTAATGTATAATTTTATAAAAACATTTCCCCCCATATTTCAAACATTAATCTCTTATGTATGGTATTGTAACAGCAGTGTAAGTTCATTCATGGCAAGAAAATGGAATTCACTGATAATTTCTTTTTAGAAACTTTTCTTAGTGCTAATATCCTCTGCTAACAATTTAATTGCAAATAGTTTTTTGGGTCGCTCACATTAAAAGCTAAACCTGCTGTACTTTCCGCACCACTCTCACTTTCTAGACTGGTTTCTTTTATAATTTTGTCTGGCCCAACCAGACAATCCCATAATTAATCTCTGTCAAATCAATAGCTGTAATATTTACACATGCACACATGAATTCCTACTGCCACAGCCTGCTTGTACTTTCTGCGTATCTTGATTAACACATGCCTCGTCCAATCATTCAGCTGTAAGAATTCCATTTGCAAAATATACCTACCTTGTCCATTTTGTGGGACCTGTCATTGTGTTTTCTGATTTTTATTTTCTGATTTTTCATTTTCTTTATAATTTGGTATTTTGTTTTCAGTATTGTGATTTTGTTTTCCACTTCTCAGCCACTGTAATGGGTTCCCAAGCATTACTTTTACCGTGTCATATTACACTGGGTAGCACTTTTTAATATTTTATGCTGCAGTCTTATGCTAAAACGTTTTTTTTTTTTTCTCCCATCAATCTAGACTGCATACCCCATAATTACCATTAAAAAAAAAAAGAAAAAAAACATTTGTGATAACTTTGTGAACTTAAAGACATTTTATCACTTTAAGGACCTTTGTCAGCGACCTTTGCGGTCTTCTGGGTATGATGCAGCAAAGCATCAAATGGATTTGGGGATTTTCTGCCATTCTCAGTGACTGAGTTCTGCACATTCACAAATCCACTCATAACAACAAAGTGTGGAAATGACAAAGTGTGGACTTACTATAGTAAGTACATATAGTAACGTGTAACTACGTCACCTTAAAATAAAGTGTTGCCAAAAAACAATATAAAAATGAATCAATATCAGCTTAGGTCAGATCTATAGTCATCATGCCTCCCTGCTGTATACCTATGGTAGACACCCTAGTAATCTCTCTTCTGGTGTTTTCAGAGGCCATAGAAAGGTCTTATATATGTTAGTTAAATAGTAATAAATATTCAGTTTAAATGGTTTTTGCAATGGTATTTAAATTAGTACAGAGAATCTTCAACATTTACTGGAATTAGTATCGACTACTGAAATTTTGATATCATTAAACCACTAGTCCCTAATGGCTGGAATACACTAACCCCCCAAACGCTGCATTTTTTTCATCTCCCTCATCTAACACACCTGGTTCAACTCATCAGCTCATTAGCTGATCCTCTGACTGGATGGAATCATAGTCTAAAACTAAAAGTTCGGAGTCTATGGCCATCATACACTGCAATTTTCGGTGAAATCTGGTAACTTCAACTGCCCAAAAATCTGCAGACTGGCGCAAAATTGCAGCAACCATTGTCAACTCATCTAGACAGCAAATCGGGGGTAAAATCTGAGCAAAATTCATGTGTGTAGTCCAGCCTTAAGCCACTCTTCTATGGTCTTGGCTGTGGTCTTGTCCCAATTTCACACTGCACGATTTTAGCCCCGATTTTGACTCGCCGACAAAAATAAATCTCAGACAGATGCCCGAAATCATAGGCAAATCGGTGCTCGTTCACGCGAGTGACAATCATGAACTGTGAATTATCGAAGACGCGATCCAAGAGATTCACTTATGAGTCACATGCTCAATATCTGTTGACCTGTTGGTGATTTCAAAATCCTGCTGTGTGAAATGTGTTTTGACTGAAAATTACATTGGCAATGACCTACAGCCAATGAGAGAGCAAAATACAGGGCAGCAGGAAGTTCAGGAAGGAGTTATATCAGTATTCAGTATACCAGAATATCAGTATTTTAATAGATATATTTACAATTATATAAAACGGAAACAAAGCACAAACATTTGCTTGACCAGCCGCAACAGCAGCACATTGCAAAATAATTGATTTACCTCCAACTCTCTTTTCAGAACCCAATCCTTGCTTTCTGTGTCTCCCCAACCATTTCCTCCTCTATAATCTTTTATTTTTTGTTTTTCTCCTTTTCGCTGCAAATCAGCGCACCGACAATTTGGATCGTAAGCTTCTTGCAGGCTATCATTCATTTTCATTTTTAATAAAAATTCCAGTCTGGCACATGCATGATCTCGCGTTGTTTCCTTGTCACATCTCACATGTGTTTGTTAGTGAAACTAAGTTTTCCTACTCTAAAATCATGCAGTGTGAAGCCCCCTGTCGCTGATCCATCATGCATTCATCACACAGCAGCAACTGAATGCTACCCCAGATATTCATGCAGTGAATCGCACAAGAACAGTGATCTGACTACTTTGAAAATCGCGCAGTGTGAACTCTGCATTAGGGACATTGTCTTGGAAGGGACATTTGATATTGGAAGGTGAACCTTGTTTCTCACTAGAGGTGAGCCTGGGCTCTGATCTTTGGAATTCCCCTTGAGTAACCATCAGGTTCTTGGTCACCTTTCTTACCAAAGCCCCTTTGCTTTGTCATTATGGGGTATATTGTAGATTGATATCAACTCCTGATTTTGTCAATCTTTTTGTCTGTTATGACATTTCTTTGTGAATTCGGCCACACGGGCTGTGCTGTATGCTTTGTTTTTGCATACAGCTTGTGAGAAGGTGTGATGTGTGACACATTTGTAATGCATCATCTCAGAAATGTATAATACAAATTATGCACAAATTTGATTGCTTACATTTCTGACATGGCATAAATGGACCACCATTCCCAAACTGGCATAACTAATTAATTTCCACTCTGCGACCCACAGTTGATGACACAACCAGCTTTTTAAGCTCAGTATAACTGAATTAGTCATGATTTCTTTATTAATTTTATTTTTGTTCCAAGACAGACAATGCCAATGAATTGCCTTTTATCTACTCATTGCAAAACCCTTTTTTTGGACCTGTTCTTGTGCAGACATGGAGCCCAGATCACAGCGGCTACATCAGAAGAGTAACAAAAACAAAGATGCTTTACGGAGAGTTTTGCTTACCACACAAATTAAGGTCAGATCAATGATTGTGAATTAATCTCCCAAAGCTACATTGTTATAATTCTTTAAGTATTATATAGTAATATAAGATTATATTATACTGTATTATATTAATTATGGTTTTTATAGCACATTCATTATATCCCATGCAGAATCAGCTTACCACTATGAATGTTCCAAAGAGAGAGAACTCCCAGATTGAGGGACCATCGATCTGTAATTCATATGGCTTTAAAGTCAGTATGCAGAACTTGCAGGAGGCCAAAGCATTGCATGAGGTAGGATTTAATTTTTGTCTTGTTGTAAGAACTGCTTTGATTTAAACTGAGTGATTTGATCAAACTTGCATAAACTTAGTGGAGAAAAAGCTTTGTTGTCTTAATTTTATCTGGCATATTTAGAAAATCAAGTCCATTTTCATTTCACTATTCTCATTCCAAGTTTGAATCCCCCTACTGCAGGTACAGCACCTCACACTGATAAGCATGGAGCTCCATGCAAGGTCTCGCCGTGACCTTGAGCCTGACCCTGAATTTGACCCAATTTGTGCTTTATTCTACTGCCTCAGTTCTGATGACCTTCTCCACAATTCTGACAATACCCAGATGACCGGGGCCATTGTCATTGATAAAGATTGTTGTGCTTCATCCGAAGGTGAGATCAGTGTTGATTTTATTTACTTACTATTACTGATGTGTACCAGTCGTGACATGGAATAGCAACAAACTATAAATCTTCATGCTGACGTTAACGTCACATGCGGCAGCTTGTCCAACAACCATCTAGTCAATAAGTGAGGTTTACTCGTTAGTTTCAGAGGTCATGAGGAATCAACTTTTCTTTGATCTTTTGATATACAAGAGGTCATTGTACTTTGTATAGTTTGTATACTGAAATACTGTAGACCTAAAATCTTCTTCGCATTTGTTGAATGCAAGCTTGCAAAAATAATTAATTTTTTTACTTCACGTTATGATGACACTGTTGTAGACATTTGTTTCAGACCGCCTCCAGATTGTACATTTCTTAATTTGGCAGACGCTTAATCCAAAGTGACTTGCAAATGAGGATTGCAACAAGCAATTCATCTTAAGGAGGCAATAACAAAGTGCTAGCAATAAAAAGATTCAAATGTTGTCCAGAATAGTACAAGCTAGAACAGGAAGGGCTATAAGAAATGTAAGCATAAAATAATTATTTTTATATTAAGTCAGCGGTTGTGCTCACAGAAGAGATTTTTCAGCTGTTTTTGAATATTGTCAAGGGATTCTGGCTAGGGTTAGGACGATCATTTCAAGTGAACATTTTGGTAAGTGACATTTTGTGCCTCCCTGTGGTGGTATAACGAGGCTCCACTCACTAAATGAGGGTGGTAAAAAAAAAAAAGTTTATTAACATAAGTGATCCACAAAGAATGTGTTAAAATAAAAAAAGCACATGATTCCCCCTTTAATATTTTAGCAGTGGTACTCTTAAACAAAGGCACATTTCCCAAGTAATTGAGAGAGGTTTCAACTACCACTAAAAGTGTTCTATTGTGCTGTAATTCAGCGTGCTGTACTTTTAGTGATGACTGCACAGTAAAATTAAAAATTAAATTAATGAATCTAATTTAAAGCAGTGCTTGTGTATAAATTCACTGCCTTCAATGACACATTCCAAGTGTGCAATCTCCTTGTTATGGAGAATCCACAGGTTTATTTGTGTGCAGCTGAGATTAAAAATAAACTGTGAATAAACATGTAGTGGATCTCCCTGTGAGTCAAAGAGCTTGGGTGACGACAAAGTGCATTGTTCCATGTCCGAGATGCTCGTAAGAAGTTCTCTGCTGCTTTTTTTTTTTTTTTTTTTTTTTTTTTGCAGCCATTCTTATGAGGTCAATTGATTTAGTTTGTGCAGTAAAAGGTGATGATTCTATCTCCTTATTGGCAATATCTGTTACTCCATTGAAAGGTTGCACTGGTGGACAAGATACTGACTTAGATATCCGAATTAGACAACCCAACAGTTATTTTGAAAATGATGAAAATGTTTAGTGTTACAAATCAAAGTTGCTTGACTTATTTTGTGTATTCCCACACTGAAGTCTTGATCAGAAGTCCTGTCCTGCTTGGCAAATATATATATAAAATGCTGTGTTTCACTCTCAGTGAGGGCAAACAAATTACATGATCCTCAGAACTTGGTACTTCAGAATGCATAATTCTGATTGGCTAAACAGGAATTGATTAGTTTTCATTAAAACCACGGTTTAAATAGTATTAGATCTTGACTTCATTACAGTTACATATTTACATTTTATTCATTTAGCTGATACTTTTATCCAAAGCGACTTACAAATGAAGTACGTCATATGTATAATATATACTTGTATGTACACAGTGCCAAGTTAAGTGTAAACTAGATTAGTACAAAAAGAAGTGAAATGCAGAAAAGAGAGGGAACTTTTTTTTTCTTGGAAAAAAAAGTAAATAATGGGTGATTTTTAATAAAGTGATTTAATATAATTCCCATTTATTTCAGTTATAAAGTCATCATGTGCATTATTTTTCAATAATTCAATAACCTGATTGTTTTATTAGTCTTAACATTAATCTTAGTCCTAGACCTTAGTCCTTCAATGTATCTTTGTTGCAAAATTATTGCTTTGTTGTATTCTTACTGTAGCCTCCAGGAGCACAGCACCCTTTCTTTTTAGATCTGGTGTGACAGGACTGCAGGTGACCTATGCCAGTGATGAGAAGGGGCTGTTTGAAGAGGTCTCGAACATAATTAGAAAGTAGGTTAACAGTGTATGTGTTGGATATTCATTCTGTTATGTACAGCTGCAACTAACTTTTTTTTTTTTTTTTTTTTGATAATTGATACTTTATATATGATTTCTACAATAAATTGGATTAAAAAAAAAAAATTATCTGTATTTTATTAGGGAAAAGTCAAATGTATAACATTTGACAACTTAGGTTGAACAATTTTTACACAAGATCACTCTGTGACCTCTATTTTTGTCCATAAGAAAGGCTTTCTATTCACAGCACACATGCCCCACTGTAAACTGTCAAAATGTAGTCCTACAACTTGTGCTTTATATTCCACATTGTCTGAAGTCATGCAATGGCTATGAAATGAACAGGCCAAAATGTCATTCATTCACTGAACATATTTTCCTCTACTGCCATTCAGGAGATATCCATCCATCCATCCATTATCTTCCGCTTATCCGGGGCTGGGTCGCGGGGGCAACAGTCTAAGCAGAGACGCCCAGACTTCCCTCTCCCTAGCCACTTCCTCCAGCTCTTCCGGGGGAACCCCGAGGCGTTCCCAGGCCAGCCGGGAGACATAATCCCTCCAGCGTGTCCTAGGTCTTTCCCGGGGCCTCCTCCCGGTGGGACATGCCCGAAACACCTCCCCGGGAAGGCGTCCAGGAGGCATCCGAAATAGATGCCCGAGCCACCTCAACTGGTTCCTCTCGATGTGGAGGAGCAACGGCTCTACTCTGAGCTCCTCCCGAGTAACTGAGCTATCTCCCTATCTCTAAGGGAGCGCCCAGCAACCCTGCGGAGAAAGCTCATTTCGGCCGCCTGTATCCGGGATCTTGTCCTTTCAGTCATGACCCACAGCTCATGACCATAGGTGAGAGTAGGAACGTAGATTGACCGGTAAATCGAGAGCTTCGCCTTACAGCTCAGCTCCTTCTTCACCACGACAGACCGGTACATCGACCGCATTACTGCAGAAGCTGCACCGATCCGTCTGTCAATCTCCCGTTCCATCCTTCCCTCACTCGTGAACAAGACCCCAAGATACCTGAACTCCTCCACCTGAGGCAAAATCTCTCCACCAACCTGAAGTGGGCAATCCACCCTTTTCCGACTGAGAACCATGGCCTCGGATTTGGAGGTGCTGATTCTCATCCGGCCGCTTCACACTCGGCTGCAAACCGCCCCAGTGCACGCTGAAGGTCCTGGTCTGAGGAGGCCAACATGACAACGTCATCCGCAAAAAGCAGCGACGAAATCATGTGGTTCCCAAACGGACACCCTCCCGCCCTTGGCTGCGCCTAGAAATTCTGTCCATAAAAATTATGAACAGAACCGGTGACAAAGGGCAGCCCTGCCGGAGTCCAACATGCACCGGGAACAAGTCTGACTTGCTGCGGCAATGCGACCAAGCTCCTGCTCTGGTCGTACAGGGACCAAACAGCCCTAAGCAAGGGGCCCCGGACCCCATACTCCCAGAGCACCCTCCACACCCTATAGAGCTGGTCCAGTGTTCCACGACCAGGACGAAAACCACACTGTTCCTCCTGAATCCGAGGTTCCACTATCGGCCGAATTCTCCTCTCCAGTACCCTGGCATAGACTTTCCCGGGGAGGCTGAGAAGTGTGATCCCCCTGTAGTTGGAACACACTCTCCGGTCCCCCTTCTTGAAAAGAGGGACCACCACCCCGGTCTGCCAGTCCAGAGGCACTGTCCCCAACCGCCACGCGATGTTGCAGAGGCGTGACAGCCCCACAACATCCAGAGACTTGAGGTACTCAGGGCAGATCTCATCGACCCCCGGTGCCTTGCCACCGAGGAGCTTTTTAACTACCTCGATGACTTCAGCCCGGGTGATGGATGAATCCACCTCTGAGCCCTCAGCCACTGCTTCCTCAATGGAAGACGTGTTGGTGGGATTGAGGAGATCCTCAAAGTATTCCTTCCACCGTCCGACGATATCCCCAGTTGAGGTCAACAGCTGCCCATCTCCACTGTAAACAGTGTTGGTAGGGCACTGCTTCCCCCTCCTGAGGCGGCGAACGGTTTGCCAGAATCTCTTCGAGGCCAACCGAATTTTTTTTTTTTTTTTTTTTTTTTTTTTTTTTTGTGCCTCCACAACTATCCGGGCTGCAGTCCGCTTGGTCTGCCTGTACCCGTCAGCTGCCTCAGGAGTCCCACAAGCCAACCAGGCCCGATAGGACTCCTTCTTCAGCTTGACGGCATCCCTTACTTCCGATGTCCACCACCGGGTTCGGGGATTTCCGCCTCGACAGGCACCGGAGACCTTACGGCCACAGCTCCGAGCAGCCGCGTCGACAAGGGAGGTGGAGAACATGGTCCACTCGGACTCAATATCTCCAGACTCCCTCGGGATCCGGTCAAAGCTCTGTCGGAGGTGGGAGTTGAAGATCTCTCTGACACGGGGCTCGGCCAAACGTTCCCAACAGACCCTCACAGTACGTTTGGGTCTCCCGAGTCTGTCTAGCTTCCTCCCCCACCATCGGATCCAACTCACCACCAGGTGGTGATCAGTTGACAGCTCCGCACCTCTCTTCACCAGAGTGTCCAAGACATACGGCCGGAGGTCAGATGAGACGACCACAAAGTCGATCATCGACCTCCGGTCTAGGGTGTCCTGGTGCCACGTGCACTGATGGACACCCTTATGCTTGAACATGGTGTTCATTATGGATAAGCCGTGGCTAGCACAGAAATCCAATAACAGAACACCACTCGGGTTCAGATCAGGGGGGCCGTTCCTCCCAATCACACCCCTCCAGGTATCACTGTCACTGCCCACGTGTGCGTTGAAGTCCCCCAGTAGAATGATGGAGTCTCCAGTTGGAGCACTTTCCAGCACCCCTCCCAGAGACCCCATTAGGCCGGGTACTCCGCACTGCCGTTTGGCCCGTGAGGCACATACGACAGTGAGAGACCTATCCCCTACCCGAAGGCGCAGGGAAGCGACCCTCTCATTCACCGGGTTGAACTCCAACACATGGCAGCTGAGCTGGGGGGCTATAAGCAAACCCACTCCAGCCCGCCGCCTCTCACCATGGGCAACTCCAGAGTGGTAGAGAGTCCAGCCTCTCTCAAGAAGTGTGGTTCCAGAGCCCAAGCTGTGCGTGGAAGTGAGCCCGACTATCTCTAGCCGGTACCTCTCAACCTCCCGCACAAGCTCAGGCTCCTTCCCTGCCAGCGAGGTGACATTCCATGTCCCTAAAGCCAGTTTCCGTGTCCAGAGATCGGGTCGTCGGGGCCTAGCCTTCGACTGTTGCCCGATCCACTATGCACCGGCCCCATATGATCCCTCCCGCAGGTGGTGAGCCCACGGGAGGGTGGCCCCACGTCACTCGGGCGACGTCTCAGTCCTTGTTTTAATTAGACTCATACTGGGTTTTGTGAACTGTTCTTAGTCTGGCCCGTCACCAAGGACCTGTTTGCCTTGGGAGACCCTACCAGGGGCATATAGCCCCAGACAACATAGCTCCCAGGGTCATTCGGGTACTCAAACCCCTCCACCACGATAAGGTGACAGTTCAAGGAGAGGTTCAGGAGATATAATGAATTAAATTGCTGTTTTTGCTTCAAACAAAGCAATCTTATGACTTCAGAAGACATAATTAAGTGCACACATAAGGGGAGCTTCTTTTTTGTTATATGTAAATTCATTAATATTCTTCTTTTGTGTTCAACAGAAAAAGCAACATACTGGTTTGAAATGCATGAGGATGATAAATACGATCTTTACACCCTGTATAGCAAAAACACTCATAACATTTCATAACACCCCACCTTCCCACAGGTATGACCCAGACATTCTGGTTGGCTATGAGGTCCAGATGCACTCTTGGGGTTACCTACTGCAGCGTGCATCAACACTTGGTGTCGACCTGTGCCAGCAGCTCTCCCGTGTGCCAGGTAAGGTTAGCTCAGCTAGCAGTCGACAACCTGTTGAGTGTCCTGTGCCTTTTGACATGGTTTAAGGAAGTTTTGCTTTTACTATAGAGTATATATTTGCTATAATAGTCTCTACACATGAGGAGGTGAAATGCTATACTGACATATAATAAATTTGTTTAGGATTAGTGTTTTAAGAAGTTGAACAGTTGGGCTTTGTGTGTACATCACTTTCTTGCTTGCCTCAAGTTTTATTTTTATATATATATATATATATATATATATATATATATATATATATATATATATATATATATATATATATATATATATATATATATATATATATATATATATATATATATATAATACACCCAATTCCAAAAAAGCTGGGACACTGTACAAATTGTGAATAAAAAGTTTCAAATATCAATATTTTATTCAGAATACAACATAGATGACATATCAAATGTTTAAACTGAGAAAATTTATAATTTTAAGGGAAAAATAAGTTGATTTTAAATTTCATGGCATCAACACATCTCAAAAAAGTTGGGACAAGGCCATGTTTACCACTGTGTGGCATCCCCTCTTCTTTTTATAACAATCTGTAAACGTCTGGGGACTGAGGAGACAAGTTGCTCAAGTTTACGAATAGGAATGTTGTCCCATTCTTGTCTAATACAGGCTTCTAGTTGCTCAACTGTCTTCTTTGTCGCATCTTCCTCTTTATGATGCACCAAATGTTTTCTATGGGTGAAAGATCTGGACTGCAGGCTGGCCATTTCAGTACCTGGATCTTTCTTCTATGCAGCCATGATGCTGTAATTGATGCAGAATGTGGTCTGCAACCCCATACCATCAGAGTGCGCTTCTGAACTGAGCGCTGATAACAACTTGTCCTTGTCCTCTTTAATTTTGATTCGTCTAACCACAGAACAGTTTTCCACTTTGGGCCAAGGCTCATTTAAAATGGACTGTGGCAGAGAAAACGCCTGCGCTTCTGGATCATGTTTAGATATGGCTTCTTTTTTGACCTATAGAGTTTTATCCAGCAACGGCGAATGGCACGGTGGATTGTGTTCACCGACAATGTTTTCTGGAAGTATTCCTGAGCCCATGTTATGATTTCCATTACAGTAGCATTCCTGTATGTGATGCAGTGCCGTCTAAGGGCCCGAAGATCACGGGCATCCAGTATGGTTTTCCGGCCTTGACCCTTACGCACAGAGATTGTTCCAGATTCCCTGAATCTCTGGATGATATTATGCACTGTAGATGATGATAACTTCAAACTCTTTGCAATTTTTCTCTGAGAACCTCCTTTCTGATATCGCTCCACTATTTTTCGCCGCAGCATTGGGGGAATTGGTGATCCTCTGCCCATCTTGACTTCTGAGAGACACTGCCACTTTGAGAGGCTCTTTTTATACCCAATCATGTTGCCAATTGAACTAATAAGTTGCAAATTGGTCCTCCAGCTGTTCCTTATATGTACATTTAACTTTTCCGGCCTCTTATTGCTACCTATCCCAACTTTTTTGGAATGTGTAGTTCTTATGAAATCCAAAATGAGCCAATATTTGGCATGACATTTCAAAATGTCTCACTTTCAACATTTGATATGTTACCTATATTCCATTGTGAATAAAATATAAGTTTGAGATTTGTAAATTATTGGATTCCTTTTTTATTCACAATTTGTACAGTGTCCCAACTTTTTAGGAATCAGGTTTGTATTTATAACTTAAACTATTTTTTTATATATATATATTTATTAACATTTAGTGTGTGTGTGTGTGTGTATGTATGTATGTGTATATATGTGTGTATATATATATATATATATATATATATATATATATATATATATATATATATATATATATATATATATATATATATATATATATATATATATATATATATATATATACATATATATATATATATACATATATATATATATATATATATATATATATATATATATATATATATATATATATATATATATATATATATATATATATATATATATATATATATATATATATATATATATATATATATATATATATATATATATATATATATATATATATATATATATATATATATATATATATATATATATATATATATATATATATATATATATATATATATATATATATATATATATATATATATATATATATATATATATATATATATATATATATATATATATATATATATATATATATATATATATATATATATACATATATATATATATATATATATTTATATATATATACATATATATTATATATTTTATATATTTATATATATATATATATATATATATATATATATATATATATATATATATATATATATATATATATATATATATATATATATATATATATATATATATATATATATATATATATATATATATATATATATATATATATATATATATATATATATATATATATATATATATATATATACATATATATATATATATATATATATATATATATACATGTGTGTATATATATATATATATATATATATATATAAAATATATGTATATATATATATATACATGTATGTATATATATATATATATATATATATATATATATATATATATATATATATATATATATATATATATATATATATATATATATATATATATATATATGTATATGTATATACACATATATATTAAATAAATATAATGTTTGCCTTTTGCAATTTATTAACATTCAGTAACACCCTGACGTAGTGAGTTTAACCCCTTAAGCCCGAATCGTACCGGCCCTGGTACACCCCCCGCAAAACAAATCATAATTAAATTACTAAGCAACCCCTGAATGTAATAACACGTAGGTATCATTTTAAAGCTTAGAATCTCAGCTTTTCAATGCATCTATTCATTTTGATCAACTCTTAACGAGTGCTGAGTTATTCCTCTAAAACGGAGTGTACCGCTATGGCACCACCTAGCTGTGAAAAAATGTATTCATATTTTTCAAAAATCCTGCATTGTGTTATATAATATAATGTAATATGTCTTTTATCAGCAGTTTCCCGGCATTAGATTGTCCAAATGTAATAAAAAAAATAATATTCGCTTATTATATAAAAAAAGCGTTCTAACAAATGATACATACTCTTTGACTCTTCTTGCTATAGTTTTAGTTATGAGTCTTTAAATTTGTGTATGTCACTCAGAAAACAACAATTTTATAAATTCTTTCTGGGTGTCAAGGATTGAACAAAAAAGGCTACATTTGTTCCAAATGCTTATTACTTTATGATATCACCACAAAATTTGATCCAGATGCAGAACACATATAGGGGAACATCACCAAAATTATAATAATTTTTCTGCTGCCATATTTCCTTCCTGAGTTATTGCATGTCAAATAAGAAATATTTGTAAAATTATAAAAAAATGTATACAAATAAATTATTTTATTAGCAGTTTCTCAGCAATATATTGTCCAAATATAATAAAATGTATATTTTCTAAAAATATAAAAAGTTTACTAACAAACTCTCCTTGCTATAGTTTTGGAGTTATGAGTCTTTAAAGTTGTGCGGCAAGTTATGTCACGCAGACAAAAAAACAAACTCTAAAAATACCTTCAGGGCTTAGGGGTTAATAGTGGTGATCTAGACTCAAGTGGATGCATGTTGTACAAAATTCTACCAGGTGTTAAATGCACTCTTTATGTTGCTGTCCATGTATACACCTATATCACTGAAATGGGTTGTAACAATAAAGACGCTATGCTAGTTTTACAGATACAAAAGCAAGAATATTTATTTTCAAATGGATAAATTCAAGATTCAAGAGTTGTATTTGTCACATACACAGTTATATACAGAATATACAACAGGTAGTGAAATGTAAACAGGTCCGCTCCATGGACAGTGCAAATTCACAGTTAAAAACACAAGGGGGAAATTATAATAGAAATAGAATAAAAAAAGTACTATATATATATATATATATATATATATATATATATATATATATATATATATATATATATATATATATATATATATATATATATATATATATATATATATATATATATATATATATATATATATATATATATATCTGTAGAATTATAAATAAATCAAGTCAAGTAGAAAAAATAAAAATAAAAATAAAGAAGTGGAATAAAATAAGTGAAGTAAACTGTGCAGTGAGTAAACTGTAGACTTATAAATATGTGGTTAACAAATGTACAAAGAAGTATAATGTGCAAACAGGTTTATAACAGGTTGTTACACAGTAACAATGAGAACAGAAAGTGCAGTGCAATGTCAGTATATCGATGGTCACGTGATGTTAGGTGACTGAGTTCAGGAGTCTGAGGGGAAGAAGATCTTCCTGAGTCTCTCGGTTTTGGCCATCAGGCTTCGGAAGCGCTTACCAGATGGCAGCAGCGTGAAATGAGGGTTTGCAGGGTGATTAGAGTCCTTGATGATTTTAGTAGCTCTGCCTTTGCAGCGTTTGGTGTAGACGTCCTGCAGAGACGGGAGAGCTGACCCTGAGATACGCTCGAATAAGCGCACGACTCTTTGCAGGGCTTTGCAGTCATGACTGGTGCTGTTCCCATACCACGCTGTGATGCACTGAGTTAATACACTTCCTATCGCCCCTAAATAGAAAGTTTTCAGTAATGTGCATAGAATATGCACATTATCTACTGTACAACCTCTCCTGGCAAAACTAGTAAGAGAGTGTAGTGCAAGCTCAAAACTCTGTCTAGCCTAGTGTATTTTTACCATAAATGAAGGCAGGGGCACTTAATCAGGGTTTGAAATTAACTTTTTCACTCACTGGCCATTCAGAACTTCTACTAGCCGAAAAAAAAAAAAAAAAAAAGAAATAAAGCAGATTCACTGTCACAGCTTATATTGCCTATATATATATTTATTATAAAATTTGAATTTCATACATTAATTTCTTATTCAAACAAAATCTTGTAATCCAAGCCATCTCCTCCATTCCTCTTTCATCCTCATCCTTTTCACCAAAAAATTATTTTGCTGGACAGATCAATACAGTACAAAGAACATTAAACAACACATGGAACAAAATATCATCTCATCTCACTCAGCGCACCGATATTTGTTGCGTAGTGATGTGCGTTCAAGTTTGCAGCCAAATATGTGCAGATTCTGCACAATACGCTGTATCATGATGGCTAGTGATTTTACAGCGTTACCCGCCACAGTTGATTTTTACCCGCATCTGGCGGGTTGGCAGGTGTTAATTTCAAACCCTGTTAATAATAAATATAAACGGTTTACATTACATTCTGGCTTGTCTGTGGAGAGCAAATATAAGGAAAAGCACATTATTTGTACATCTTTTAAAGTTGACTTGGCTCCAACTTTGTTATAATTGCCATTTCCTCCTGATATCTTCTGCCCTGTCATTTGATAGACGCAGTACAGCCTATAACCTGGTATCAGAGGATAGGCACACACACGCGCGCGCACAAATATCTGCCTGAAAATGTGAACAGGGCCAGTGAAAACACTTATATTTAAAAGCAGAAGTTGTGTGTTCACTTTAAGAGTCGAGGCAGACCAGGTGTTCTGCCTAATCTGTGCCTTTTCCCCTTATCCCATTTCTCAAATGTTGTATTTGGTGTCATTACTTTTACAGGAGATGCAAAGGAGAATCGATTCATGGCTGAAAAGGATGAATATGGTGCAGACACTATGACGGAAATCCATATTATTGGACGCATTGTCCTCAACTTATGGAGGGTTATGAAGACTGAGGTTTACTTGACATTCATACCCCAAGAATGCCAGAGGTAACACTGTTTATCTGAGTGTTTTCTTTTTAATCAACTGCTTCATGTTCATTTGCAGGTTGCATTGAATAACTACACTTTTGAGAATGTGGCTTTCCACCTCCTGCATCAGCGTTTTCCTCTCTACAGCCATCGCACACTCTCTGACTGGTTTGACCACAACACACACCTGCACAGGTGAGAATGGATATCGCATCAGTTAGATGCCTATTACTGGTTGTTCCTTTGAATGCCAGCTTGAATCCTGATTACTGCAACTGTACTATATATACTGTACTGTATGCAAGGGCACAAAAATGGGGTATGCAGTATATGTATATATCAAAGGCAAATATTTTTTTTAATTATAAAAAGTAAACATTTTAATGTTAACTTCTGTTTAGCATTTTAAAAGTTCAAAATTTTGTTTTATCAAGTGATATTTTGTTTTTCATTTTAAAGCATTTAAATTTCCACTGATCTACACACCCAAAAAACAGTTGAAAATAAAAAGGATAAGGAAAAATGAAAAGCAATGTACAAACCCGATTCCCAAAAAGTTGGGACACTGTACAAATTGTGAATAAAAAAGGAATGCAATAATTTACAAATCTCATAAACTTATATTTTATTCACAATAGAATACAGATAACGTATCAAATGTTGAAAGTGAGACATTTTGAAATGTCATGCCAATTATTGGCTCATTTTGGATTTCATGAGAGCTACACATTCCAAAAAAGTTGGGACAGGTAGCAATAAGAGGCCGGAAAAGTTAAATGTACATATAAGGAACAGCTGGAGGACCAATTTGCAACTTATTAGTTCAATTGGCAACATGATTGGGTATAAAAAGAGCCTCTCAGATTGGCAGTGTCTCTCAGAAGTCAAGATGGGCAGAGGATCACCAATTCCCCCAATGCTGCGGCGAAAAATAGTGGAGCAACATCAGAAAGGAGTTTCTCAGAGAGAAAAATGGCAAAGAATTTGAAGTTATCATCATCTACAGTGCGTAATATCATCCAAAGATTCAGAGAATCTGGAACAATCTCTGTGCGTAAGGGTCAAGGCCGGAAAACCATACTGGATGCCCGTGATCTTCGGGCCCTTAGACGGCACTGCATCACATACAGGAATGTTACTGTAATGGAAATCATAACATGGGCTCAGGAATACTTCCAGAAAACATTGTCGGTGAACACAATCCACAGTGCCATTCGCCGTTGCCAGCTAAAACTCTATAGGTCAAAAAAGAAGCCATATCTAAACATGATCCAGAAGCGCAGGTGTTTTCTCTGGGCCAAGGCTCATTTAAAATGGACTGTGGCAAAGTGGAAAACTGTTATGTGGTTAGACAAATCAAAATTTGGAGTTCTTTTTGGAAAACTGGGACGCCATGTCATCAGGACTAAAGAGGACAAGGACAACACAAGTTGTTATCAGCGGTCAGTTCAGAAGCCTGCATCTCATATAGTATGGGGTTGCATGGGCAGCTTACACAACTGGAAAGGCACCATCAATGCTAAAAGGTGTATCTAAGTTCTCTCTTTCAGGGAAGACCTTGCATTTTCCAACATGACAATGCCAGACCACATACTGCATCAATTACAACATCATGGCTGCGTAGAAGGATCCGGGTACTGAAATGGCCAGCCTGCAGACCAGATCTTTCACCCATAGAAAACATTTGGCGCATCATAAAGAGGAAGATGCGACAAAGAAGACCTAAGACAGTTGAGCAACTAGAAGCCTGTATTAGACAAGAATGGGACAACATTCCTATTCCTAAACTGGAGCAATTTGTCTCCTCAGTCCCCAGACGTTTGCAGACTGTTATAAAAAGAAGAGGGGATGCCACACAGTGGTAAACATGACCTTGTTTTTTGAGATGTTGATGCCATGAAATTTAAAATCAACTTATTTTTCCCTTAAAATTATAAATTTTCTCAGTTTAAACATTTGATATGTCATCTATGTTGTATTCTGAATAAAATATTGAAATTTGAACTTCCACATCATTACATTGTTTTTATTCAAAGTTTGTACAGTGTCCCAACTTTTTGTGCATCGGGTTTGTATTAAAATGTAAGATTGGTAAGCTTAACCTATCATTTTTATCACAATAAGCCTTGAAGTTAATCAACGTTATAACAGTGTTGCCTGAGAGGGCAAAGTGATGCATTAATACCTGTTAATTTCCAAGTATCTCTGTTGCTCGAAGAAAAAAAAATTCTGAATTTGACTTCAGTTTCAGTTCTGCTCTCTTGCAAAAACTTATAATAAAAGAAGCATAATTAATATTTTATTTACATCACGTCTACAATTTGTTTGGTAAAATGAAAGGATTCACGGGTGTTCAGAACTCTGTGAACTCACCTTGAACGAAAACTGGTGTTTTGAGTGGAGGGGATTCTGACTAAACACCTCTGATTGGACACTGCATTCATGCACTCAATAGATTTCTCTGTGATTTACTACAATGCTAAATGCTGCAAATTAAAACGTTGTGTATGCAATCTCTTCGAGGTGCAAAAACACACCCGCCTATCGGTGGGTATCTTAAGTAAGTTGATTGTGCCTGGTTTCATCACATTTTTCAGTTCCGCTACAATTTCAGTATCCACTTAGTGCCAAAATACCAGTACTTTTACAACACTACTACTGTGAGGTAAATGTATAAGAAGGCTTCTTTTGAAATGTGTAGACAAATGACACATTTACACTGTACGTCACTGAATGACTAAATGTCATGTTAAGGAAACCTCATGCCTATGTTCAATAATTGGATGTTATAAATTACTGCTGATATTACCTGAAGCTAATTTGTCACACTGAAATTTAAGTTGGGCGCATTGCATTATGGGATACAATATTTGCAGTGTGCATGTGACATTTAATAACGTTTACCTAACCCTAACCTACTATTCTATCTACTATTTTACTACCTACTATTCTATTCTAACCTATGATATCTATCTGCTGCTTTCATTTGGGTCAGGTGGAAAGTGGTGGATCATTATGTGAGCCGTGTGTGTGGTACAGTCCAGTTACTCCATCAGCAGGATATTATTGGCAGGACAAGTGAGCTAGCACGCGTGTTTGGAATTCAGTTCTACCATGTGCTAACCAGGGGCTCACAGGTAACCATCCATCTCATATTATACAATAAAACTAAAAAGTTCATTAAAATTGTTACATAGCTGGTCCATTTGAATCAGACTTAATGCTGACAACAATAGAAACAACCATCCAGTCTTAAGTTATTCTCTTGGTTCTTGATTCCCAACCATAATTTATTTTCTGTGTGGCAAGTTATCGATTAAGTTGTATTTAAAAAAAACTTATTCCTTTAATTCTTGAAAAAGAGATATTCACAGATGTATATTATATTGAAGTTTATTCATTAGATCCATAAATACTTTTTGCAGTTTTGTGTTGGTAATTAACCTCTTTCCTCCTCTTGCAGTACCGTGTGGAATCAATGATGTTAAGGATTGCAAAGCCATTAAATTACATCCCAGTGACTCCAAGCACACAGCAGCGCGCCCAGCAAAGAGCCCCGCAGTGCATTCCGCTTGTCATGGAGCCAGAATCCCGTTTCTATAGCAACTCTGTCATTGTGTTAGATTTCCAGTCACTGTATCCATCCATCATCATTGCCTACAATTACTGTTTCTCCACCTGCCTCGGCCATGTTGAGAATCTTGGAACGTAAGCTTGCTTTTGGATTTAGAGTAAAACTACATTAGACCTAATGTGTTTTAATGCAGCATTTCTGTATATCTGCAGTATCTGTTGTGTGGTTCATAAATGTTTATCTATTCCACTCCACTCTCTTACTCTCAGGTGCGACGAGTTTAGGTTTGGTTGTACATCTCTCAGAGTTCCTCCTAACCTCCTCTACCAACTCAGAAATGACATCTCCATTTCTCCCAATGGTGTCGCATTTGTTAAGGTAGTTCTGAGATTACACTACTGTTAACCTTTCATTTAAATACTGAATGATCCCTAAATGGCAACAGGCTCATGAGATGAGCCATTTAAATTGAGTAGTTGAAATCAAAAACTAAGAATAAATAAAGTGTTTAAAGAATAATTAAAATATTATGAATAATAATCACAAAAGACAAATATGCTTTGTTACTGAGCATCATAAAAGTCATTCTATGAACAGAAATGTATATAAAATTCAACAGATGTGCAGTCACAGTCACATATTTTTCAGCTTTGAACACATCTCATCCAGCCAGATTTTAGAGCAAGAACTATCCATTCTGTAGTAATATTTATTTGTAATATCTCATACAATGGCAGTGTCAAAGTCTGTTGTACTCACATTTTGTGTGTGCTCAGTCATCAGTGCGGAGGGGTGTGCTTCCACGTATGCTGGAGGAGATTTTGAAGACGAGGATCATGGTAAAGCAGTCCATGAAGGCATACAAAAACGACAAAGCTCTATTGCGCCTGCTGGATGCCAGGCAGCTTGGCCTCAAACTTATTTCTAATGTCACATTCGGTTACACTGCTGCCAGCTTTTCAGGACGAATGCCCAGCGTTGAGGTACATGCTGTAACTTGGCATTTTAAATAAGTGATTTTCAACTGTTCAGTTGCAACCCAAAAATGAGTTGCATGTCTAATCTGATCACAGACCAGATAGGAAAAAAAATGCTAGATGCAAAGAATGAATTGCAACTAACCAAATCATTAATTATTATGATGGCAAAATTAATAGGCTTATCACCTTTTCACTAAAGGATTTTTGATAAAATTTGTTTTGTGCAGTGCATTTTTGGTTGCTGAAACCATCGAAATTCAAGAGAATCTTAAAGACTGAACACTCAAACTGTAAAGACTACTGTAAATATTAGTGTATTGTTTGACCTATGTGGTTCATGGTCTAATATAAAATCTGGGTCCTGAAGTAAAGCCACTGATTTAAATAAAAATGTAATTTAGGTTGTATTCAAATTGTGCAATGCAACATTGCTCCATACCAATTAGGAAAGACTGAAAATGCCACATGCCTAAAATTTAATAGGATGTGTTTTGAGATTACTATGTTGCTAAAGAAATCAGAGAAAATGTCCATCTCCTCATACTCTAGGTAGGTGACAGCATTGTGCACAAGGCCCGAGAGACTTTGGAGAGAGCCATAAAGATGGTCAATGACACCAAGAAATGGGGAGCGCGTGTGGTCTATGGAGATACAGACAGGTAGATAAATAAAACTGGATCCATTAGTTCATTTCAGTGAAGATGTGACCTACAATGTTGCTGACCAAGTGGGAGTGTTATGTTTATTTATTTTTTTTGTCATTTTGTAATTAGTCTATTTCCTCCAATTTGACTCATTCAAATTCTGATTTGCAGACTGTCTTCATACATACACTCTTGGGCAAAAAATATTTAGTGGTCTTTCAATGGTCTTAACCATTTTTATCACAAATCACAGGTCAGGAAAGTAGCAAGAATTACACAAAAACTGTAGATAAAGTAACTTACCATGGAATAGCCTTCCTCAACATTTTTCAGGAAGAAGCATCAGTGACAGTTCATGAGTAGTTGAAATGTCTCCCGGTTCACTATAGGGGTCACTCCACACGCAACTTCCCATATTCTGCCAAACCTTAATTCTGTCTTTGATGTTGACAGCAGTGGCTTTTTAAGTAGTGCATTTTCTTACATTTAGCTAATTTCCTGACCAATAATGACCTGACCCTGACAAAAGCTTAGTGTTTAGCCACTTTTGGCCTGGCCATTTATTTTATTTTTTTTTTTCCCAGGAGTGTAGACGATATCATATTACCAGGTTAACTGGCCAGTCATAGTGCTGTGGAGGCACTGCTTACCTCTAAAACTTGATCCATTGTTGTGGTGAACCAAATGCAGTCCAATTTTTAAAAAATATGTATACTGCCCTCTGTTTGATTTTGATTAAAATCCCTGCCCTGCCTGATTCATGAGAGTGTTGTCTGCATAGAACTCTGTATTAAAACTCAAGTTAAAAAAAAAACTGTGCTCATAAAATTGCAGACAATATTAACATTAATATAAACATCAAAATGTTCTCATTGACCGTTTCATTATGTAGTAGTTCAGTGTGTCCACAGGCAAATTGCTTGTCTCTGGAAATGTTTTGTTTTGTGCCTGCTTGGTACACAGTTTTATACTGTCTCTGATACCAGTTTCTTTTTCTTTTAGTATGTTTGTGTTGTTGAAAGGAGCAACCAAGGAACAGGCATTTAAGATTGGTAATGAAATTGCAGAGGCTGTCACTGCAACCAACCCCAAACCCATTAAATTGAAATTTGAGAAGGTTTGTGAAGTACTTTATCAGTGGTTTGTCTAAGACTATACTATCTTTTACTATCACTTGATTTTGTGTTTTCCAATTTTGTCTGTTTGTCTTGTGTGTTTGGGCAGGTGTACCTCCCATGCGTGTTACAGACTAAGAAGCGTTACGTTGGATACATGTATGAGAGTTTGGATCAGAAAAATCCAGTGTTTGATGCCAAAGGCATTGAAACTGTACGTCGCGATGGCTGCCCTGCTGTTGCTAAGGTAACTAGCATTCCAGAATTATTCTTTTCTTTTTGCCCACTCCCTTGATAACGTCACTGATCCACCTGACAGTCACACTGCAGTTGTCATGTGAACCAGAGTTTGATTAAAAAGTTAAATATTCTGAGAAAACTGAAGAGAAAAAAAACGTATCATTATGGATGTTAACCGTACATGCAATTTGTTATTTAATAAAACAATACATTAAAATATGTAGACCAGGCAGCACAGAGTAGTCACACAGAATGCATTTTTGCGTTTAAAAACATTTATACAGAGCACAACTGAATGTGAGGGTGATATCTTTGGAGATATCTTTAGAGGTCCACTATGAAGGATTTTCTCAAAGAATAAAGTATTGACTTTATCCATCTCAATCATTATTTATGATCTACTAGAAGTTTGTGGTGGTGTTTGTGTCTGCAGAGACAATGGGTCTCATTCTCTAATAATTGCTTAATTCACAGCACGTGCGTATGTACATGAACTTTCCCAACATGATTATAAGTGCTTTTTGCGTATGTGTGGTTCAGTTGTTACTATATTTTTTTCATCAATTTAGAATACATTTTATTATTTTGGGGAATCGTTCCTACGCACATTTCCCAAACAAATTTGTACGTAGATTTGTCCTAGAACGTTTTTTTTTTTTTTTTTTTTTGCTTGTATATTTAAATTTAGATCTTGAATTTTTGGTTCTTTTGGTTTTAATGTATGTTTTATACCTTAATGTTTTACAGTTCTCTTTGTGTTTGTCTATAAAACTTTCTATATTTTGAACACTTGCACTTACGGGGGACTGCCGTCTTGCTAAATGCGGGTGCAAGAAGGGAAAATTATGTGTGCGTGAGAAGCGGAAGAACAAATTCACTCTTGGGATTCTCACATTATATAAATACAGTACATAAATACATTATATAAATACATCTAAAAATTATTCATTTATTTCAATATTTATTTTTCAATTCATTATTTATGTTTAAAAGTAAAAGTCTTTTTTTGCCTGCTGCAAGGTCAGGTCTGAAGCACAGCCTATGACACTGAGACAAAATCTTACAGGACTGGGACTAAAAAAAAATTATGTAGACCTTTACATGTGGCTTTTGGATGAATCTGGGATGACTTTTTTTTTTTTTTTTTTTTTTTTTTTTTTTTTAAGAACTTTTTCGGGACTGAATCTTGCTGGAGCTGAACTAAAAAAATGATATTCCTACCTTGAACACGCTGTCCTATCATATTATTATTGTTTACGTGCACTTGAGGTGGACTAAAACAATAATACATGGTTTGATATTTGATTACATATTGTGACACCTGTAGCTTCACTACACAAACCCCATGTAGCTAGATTTTAACAGCACATGTAAATGTACTTACTGCCTGGTTACTTCAGATGATTCAGACCGTGGGATTGTCGACTGTCAGTTGATGGGGTTAATTAAGTTCTGTTTTGTTAGATTCTGGAGCGATCTTTGAAGCTGCTTTTTGAGTCACGTGACATCAGCCAGGTGAAGCAGTACGTGCAGCGGCAGTGTGTGAAGGTGCTAGAGGCCAAAGCCAGCATGCAGGACCTTATCTTTGCCAAAGAGTACCGCGGCAGCGGATCGTACCGACCTGGGGCCTGTGTCCCTGCTCTGGAGCTTACCAGGTGAGTCAGTGTATATTGTATTTGAAAAGGTGGGTACATGGGTCAATACCAAATGCAAATCTCTGAGAACTCATTTTTGAGATGTTTAACTCAGGGCTCGACAATAAGGACTGCCCGATAGCCTGGGGCCAGTGTGAAAGATACTTGGGCCTGTTGACGGAACTGTCCCTTGCCTGATCAGGCCAGTGCTGCCTGCATCTCCAAGGAAGTTGATAATTTACATGTGTTTTTAAGCCTTACCAACTTAAATATTCAAGCAAAGTACCCACGAAAGTAGATGCGAAAGTACCTGCTTCTCTCAGTTTGGTACTCCAAAGTGCGTGCCCAGAACATTTGCGTCTCACAGCGTGCAAATAATTTATCATGTCATCATGAGCTTGAACAGACAATTCACACAAAATTCTGTCAAAATGCCTGTTTTGTCCAGTATCATCGTAAACCTATTCGGTTATGTCTTAAGTGAACATAAACATGAGTGATAAAATGCATGTATAACAGTATATTGGATCTGTGCATATTGGCCTAATATTCCTTTTGCTATCTGTTTTTATGTTAATCTAACAAAAGACAGACAAAAAAAAATCGCCCACTGTTCTTGACGGAATAACAATATTTGACATCTTTACTATTTCTGTTCCTGAAAATCTAGTTTAGACTGCAATGTGTCAGAAACATCATACAGCTCAGATAATCATGCGTCATGTCATTTGAAAGGTCTCACAGAGTAGAACACAACAAGCCTAATTGTTTTGGGCTTTAACTAAACTTTGACAAGTTTTTGTAAGTTAAGGCCTGCAAGACCCATATGTAAATAATATACTGATGTGGCATTCACGTGCCGTTTTACACTTGTAACTTCATGAAACGTGGAAAATGGCACGTCCTTATTTACAGCAGGCACACAGTATTAAAAAGAGACCAAAGTCACCATAATCTGTCACTTAGATCTAAAGATATTCCTCATGGAGTTATGACACGTATAACCTCACAGGCGTGCACAAGCGGAGTATAAACAAATGTAGCTTTAAAGTGGTGTTTCCACTTGTAACTTTATGAAACATGCTCCGATCTTCGAAAATGGCACATCTTTATTTAAAGCAGACTCATGATTAAAAAGAGTCCAAAATCAACATAATCCATTGCGTTGATCACGAGATATTCCTCACGGATTTTGTGTTGATTTAATGCAGTAGTTTTGAAAAGTGACAATTAATTTTTTCGCAGCTAGGTGGCGCAGTACACTCAGTTTTATATATATATATATATAGAGAGAGAGAGAGAGCGTAGAGAGAGAGAGAGAGAGAAATCCTGGCGGGATTGAGCTATGAGGAAGTGCAAGTTTACTGATACTTTGTTCAATTTTAATAAATTAATTTCCAAGTCATTTCTGCATTTGCTTTGTACGCTTTTTTTTTTATTGCATGATATAGGTCTTAAATTTAATTCATAATGATCTTTAAAAGTCTTAATTTTGAATTTGCAGATACCTTGTTTGTTCCAAATGCTGTAACTCTTGATTACTTTATCACTACAAAATTTGATCCAGTTGTAGACCACGTATAGGGGAACATTGTTGCATGTCAAATAAGAAACATATGTAAATTATTACAAAAATAAATATTATATATTTTGTCTTTTTATCAACAATTTCTCAGCATTAGATAGGGGAACATCACCAAAAACTTTTTTTCTGCTCTCCCATTTCCTTCCTGCATGTCAAAGAAAGATTTGTAAAATATATATATATATATATATATATATATATATATATATATATATATATATATATATATATATATATATATATATATATATATATATATATATATATATATAGAGAGAGAGAGAGAGATAGAATGTCCAAAATGTAGTAATTTATATTTTCTAAAAAGTGTGCTAACAAATGATACCTACCTCCTTGCTATAGTTTGAGTTATGAGTTTTTACTTTTGTGTATGTCACTCAGACAAAACAACTCTAAAAATGCCTTCTGGCCTTAAGGAGTTAAAAGTGCTCGAAGTGATGACACACATTTTTTTAGGCCAAAATCTTTTTTGTCACATACAGCAAACATCTCCTTGCTATCTGCTGTCTGCCTGTCCCCTGAATGCACTGTAAAAAAAAAAAAAAACATGGTCTTTGTAGTCGTCACAAGCTCCAAAAACGGCAACAAAAACAAACTGGTGCAGTCTGGACCACAAAACATAATAAACAGTGCTCCAGCCAATAGCCGACAAGAATGATTTCCACCCCCAAATCATTCTTGTTGGCTATTGGCTGGAGCACTGTTTGCTATGCCTCGTTGCCCAGACTGCCCACATTTGTTTTGGTTGCAGTTTGTGGAGCTTATGCAGATTATAGAGACCGTGGTTTTTTTTTTGTGTGTGTGTGTGTGTGTTCAGGGGACAGGCAGCTAGCAGATAGCGAGATGTTTGCTGTATGTGACAAAAAATGTTTTGGCCTAAAAACGCGTGACATCGCTTAGAGCACCTTTAAAGGAAAACTGGTCTTTTTTTTTTTTCCATCTTTATTTTATTTATTTATTTATTTATTGCCGTTTTTGTTTTTAAAGGTTAATAACCAAAGTTTTAGTTTCAAATACATGTGTAACTTCTCTAGTGGTAATTTTGTAGACTTTTTTTTTTTTTTTTTTTTTTTTTTTTTAACCTACTTTTAACTTATAGAATAGAATGAACATCAAACAACAAATCCTTCCCAGCTAACACAAAACATACCAATTACGTAATTTATTGGTACTTTTCTGTAATTTCATAACTTACTAATTTGGAACGTAACTAACTGATGATGTTGCTTGCTCATAATTTTAACTGCATCATATCTAGGTACAGGTCCTTCATCTGATCTGGACTACGGTAAACCTTGTGTAAACAGAGACTAATATTAGCATAGATGCCATTCTTCTTATGCTGTAAAAAAAATCAACAAAATGTTTTATTTATATAGCGCTTTTTACAAGTCCAATTGTTTCAAAGCAGCTTCACAGTGTTAACAGGAAAATAACGCAACAGAATTTGATTCAGCTGTACAGCCGCTCTGGTGAAAACGGTGATGTTATCCAGCTAATTTCAATTATCATATAGTGTCAATGCGGGCAGATCGGTAATATAGTTGAAATTTAGGTGTCCCCAACTGAGCAAGCCAAAAGCCAAAGGCAACAGTGGCAAGGAACCAAAACTCCTTCAGGGTCAGAATGGATAAAAAAAACCTTGGGAGAAACCAGGCTCAGTCAGGGTGCCAGTTCTCCTCTGGCCGACGAACAAACAGTGTATGGTTATAATTCTGGCAATATTTCAGGTCTTAAGTCATATTAGGTGAATAGATATTCATAAGATTATTCGAAAGATTGGAGTCGTCACAACAAAGACGGGTTTAATGAGGATGTTGTGTCGATGCGGCCTTTACAGGGGGAGTTTAATTGACACCCTCTCTGCAGACATTCAGGGATGCGTTGGTCATGTCCAGGCGCAGGTCCACCATCTGATCTGGATACGGCCCAGATCCGGCTGACTGCAGTAAACCTCGGGATAAACAGAGACTTACATTAGCGTAGATGCCATTCTTCTTATGATGTAACGAGTACATCAGGTGTTATGGGAAGTGTTCCTGGTTCCTGCTGACCTAGTTAATGCAGCCTAACAGTCATTTAACTGATTTGAATAGAGATTGATAATGTTCTATGTGTATGCCATAGTAAAGAGATGCGTTTTTAGTCTAGATTTAAACTGACAGAGTGTGTCTGCTTCCTGAACAATGCTAGGAAGACTGTTGCAGAGTTTAGGTGCTAAATAGGAAGAGGATCGACCGCCTGCAGTTGATTTTTGATATTTGATAATATTTTGATTATCAACTGGCCAGAGTTTTGAGACCACAATAGATGTGATGGAGTATAATGCATTAAGAGCTCGCTCAAGTACTGGGGAGCTAAACCATTTAGTAGTTTGTAAGTAATAAGCAAGATTTTAAAATGTATACGATGTTTAATAGGGAGCCAGTGCAGTGTTGACAGAACCGGGCTAATATGGTCATACTTCCTGGTTCTAGTAAGAGCTCGAGCTGCTGCGTTTTGGACCAGCTGGAGTTTGTTTATTAAGCGAGCAGGGCAACCACCCAGTAGAGCATTACAATAATCTAGCCTTGAGGTCATGAACGCATGAATTAACTGTTCATTTTGCATTTGAAAGCATGTGCCGTAATTTAGATATATTTTTATATCATTTGAAATGTGGCTTTCAAATGAAAGATTGGTATCAAAGAGCACACCCAGGTTCCTCACTGATGACGAGGACTTGACAGAGCAGCCATTAAGTGTTAGACAGTATTCTAGGTTACTACTTGTGGAGCTTTTTTGTCCAATAATTAAAAATATTTTTTTTCTGAATTAAGTTGCAGGAAATTACTGGTCATCTAATTTTTTTATATCAGCTATGCATTCCGTTAATATTGTGAATCATCAGGGCATGAAGAAATATAGAGCTGAGTATCGTCAGCATAACAATGAAAACTAACGCCATGCTTCCTAATGATATCTCCCAGTGGTAGCATGTACAGGGTAAAAAGCAACGGTCCTAGCACTGAGCCTTGCGGTACTCCATACTGAACTTGTGATCGATGTGACATCTCTTCATTTACTGCTACAAACGGTCAGATAAGTATGATTTAAACAATGCCAATGCAATTCCACTAATACCAATGTAATTTTCGAGTCTATTCAAAAGAATGTTGTGGTCGATAGTGTTACTCGATTTTAGCGCTGCATTCGATACTAATCTCAGTACTATGATACGGTCTAAATCCTGACTGGATATCCTCACAGATACAATTTCTTTCTAAAAAAGGAACATAATTGTGAAGACACTGCCTTTTCTAGTATTTTTGACAGAAAGGGTAGATTTGAGATTGGCCTGTAATTGACTAATTCTGTAGGATCAAGTTGCGTTTTTTTAATAAGTGGTTTGATAATAGCCAACTTAAAAGTTTTCGGTACATATCCTAATGACAAGGATGAATTAATAATATTAAGAAGAGGATCTATGACCTCTGGAAGCATCTCTTTTAATAGCCTACTCGGTATAGGGTCGAGCTTACATGTTGTTGATTTTGATGATTTTAACGAGTTTAGCCAATTCTTCCTCTCCTATAGCGGTGAATGAGTGTAATTTTTCCTCAGTGACAACAATGCTCTGTCTGATGTGATACTGTAGTAGACTGTTGCATGTTTATAATTTTCTTCCTCATATTATCAATTTTACACGTAAAGAAGTTCATAAAGTTATTACTGCTGTGCTGTTTACAAACATCAAAAGCTTTATTTTTGGTTAATTTAGCCACTGTATCGAATAAATACCTAGGGTTGTGTTTGCTTTCTTCTAAGAGAGTCGAAAAATAAGCAGATCTAGCAGTTTTTATGGCCTTTCTGTATGCAATCATGCTCTCTTTCCATGAATTGCGAAAAACCTCTAGTTTTGTTTTCTTCCAGCTGCGCTCCATTTTTCTGGCTGCTGTTTTGAGGGCCCGAGTGTGCTCGTTGTACCACGGCGTTGGACTATTTTCTTTAATCTTCTTTAAGCGCAGGGGAGCAACTGTGTCTAAAGTGCTGGAAAAAAGAGAGTCAATAGTTTCTGCTGCAACATCGAGTTCTTCTAAGCTATCTGGGATGCTGAGGAGATGAAACTGATGAAGAAGATTATTTACAAAGCAATCTATAGTGGCGGCAGTGATAGTCCTGCCATATTTGAAGCGAGGGGACGGCTTTGCAGCCTTAGCTAAATTAAGTATACAAGATACTAGGTAATGATCTGAAATGTCGTCGCTCTGCTGCAGAATTTCAACGGTATCAACATTTATACCATGTGACAGTATTAGGTCTAAAGTATGATTACGGCGATGAGTGGGTCCTGACACATGTTGCCTAACTCCAATAGAGTTTAGAATGTCTCTAAATGCCAATCCCAATGCATCTTTTTCATTGTCTACATGGATATTAAAATCACCAACAATTAGTACTTTATCTGCAGCCAGTACTAACTCTGATAGAAAATCTGCAAATTCTTTAAAGTCTGTATTATGCCCTGGTGGCCTGTATACAGTAGCCAACACAAATGTCAAACGGGATTTATCAATTACATTACATAACGTTACATAAAGCACCAAAACTTCAAAGGAATTATATTTGAAACTAGACTTCTGAGTAATACTGAAGATACCTTTGCCTTTCAGATGCGACTTGTTTTTATAACAATAATCTTGGGGGGTGGTCTCATTTAAAGTAATATAGTTGTCAGGGTTTTAGCCAGGTGTCTGTCAAACACAGCAAATCTAGATTATTATCTGTAATTATATCATTAAAAATAAGCACTTTTGGGTAAAGGGATCGAATATTCAGCAACCCAAGCTTTATCAGTTGTTTATTTGTATTATATCTGTTGTTTATTTGTTGGACATCAATTAAGTTTTTACTGTTGAATGGTTTTGATGTTTTTTTTGTATTTACTAATTCGGGGAACAGACACAGTCTCTGTGACGATATCTAGGTGAAAGATATGTGTTGGGATTTATTTGATTCTGGTGACGTGAGACAGCTAGCAGACGGTCGGTTTAGCCAGTTTGTCTGCTTCCTGACTTGGGCCCCAGTAAGTCAAGATTTAGCTCTAAGACTATGTGCCAAATTACTAGAGAGAAGAGTGGCACCACTCCAAGAAGGATGGATGCCATCCTTCTTCAACAGATCATGTCTGCCCCAAAAAATTTTTCCAATTGTCTGTGAACCCCATGTTATTTTGCGTACACCACTTAGACAACCAGCCATTGAGTGATGATAGTCTGCTAAGTATCTCATCACTCCTTTTAACGGGGAGGGGACCAGAACAATAAACTTTGAGACATCGTACTTGCGAGTTCACACACCTCTTTAATGTTAATTTTGGTGATCTCCGATTGGCGAAGTCGAACATCGTTAGTGCCGACGTGAATAATAATCTTATAGAATTTACGATTAGCTTTAGCCAGCACTTTTAAATTTACTTTGATGTCAGGAGTTCTGGCTCCCGGTAAACATGTTACTATGGTGGCTGGTGTCTCTATTTTCACGTTCCGTGTAATAGAATCGCCAATAACTAGGGCACTTTCAACAGGATACGCAGTGTGTGCGTCACTGAATGGGGAGAACATGTTTGATTGTTCTAATCGGAACGGACGAGTGTTTGTTTTTTTTTTTTTTTTTTTTTGTTTTTTATCCACGACTATGCCGTCTGACCATTACCCAATTGCCCTGCTGCACGGGCTCTACAGCCGGAACCGAACAATGTACAGAGTTCACTAAGCTAGTCGCATCCAAAGCAGTGTCTAAGGCTGTTACATTCTCACTACTCTCAAATAAAGTCTGGATGCGTGTCTCTAATTCCGAAATCTTCTCCGTCAGCCTGACTATCTCCTTACATTTATCACATGTGAAGCCCTGTTCGCCAACAGAGACAGATTCACTAAACATGAAACATGCGGTGCAAGTGACAATGACTGGAGAAGAAGACATGGCTTACCGTATTTGTTGATTAATCCAACTCACCACAGTTGTTTTAATGAATTTAGAAAACAAGAGACCCAGGTGCAGAGATGGCAAGCTAACAGGTAACGTTAACGCTATCAAGCTAACGTTGTGGTAGTGATTTAGATTAAAAGCTTGCAATGTCAAATTTAACGTGATGGGCAATATTAAACAATATATGGTGATGAGTAAGTTATATTTAGCAGGATAAACAACAAAGAAAAGATATCAAATAGAGATTCAAAAGCACATCTGTACAGAGCTACAAACACTCTCTGCAGCAAGGTAGACAGGAGCAATCGATCAGGAGCTGTAATGAGTACATCAGGTGTTATGGGAAGTGTTTCCGGTTTCGGCTGACCTAATTTATGCAGCCTAACAAACATTTTACATGATTTGAAATTATAGAAATTGCTAATGGGTTGTGTATTCCAGGTTAAAGAGATGTATGTTTTGTCCAGATTTAAAACTGACAGAGTGTGTCTGTTTCCTGAAGAATGCTAGGAAGACTGTTCTTGAGTTTAGGTGCTAAATACAAAAAAGTATCTACCGCCAGCAGTTGATTTAGAAATTCTAGGTATTATCAACTGGCCAGAATTTTGAGATCTCACAGTGGACGTGAAGGGTCTCAAAATGGGTTTGAGAGTTTTTTGTATTTACTAATTCGGGGAACAGACAGTCTCTATATGATGATATCTAGGTGAAAGAGTCTCTATATATTAGGATTTATCTGACTTCTGTGACGTGAGACAGCTAGCAGACGGTCAATTTAGCCAGTCTGTCGGGTTCTGTTGGAAATTCTCTCTTGTAAAGAATAATTTCACAAAGATCATTTGATTTCAGAAAGGCTTTATTCAAATCTCCCGAGTCTCCCCCGAATTATGTCCCTTCACAAACTCAGCACAGTCACACAGTTGAAACGTAATCGTGTTTTTACATACAGCTTATTTTGCATTAAATTCAATAATAAAATCTTCTACACTTCCTGGCCTGGGCCCCAGTTAGTCAAGTTTCAACTCTAAGACTATGTGCCATGTTACTAGAGAGAAGAGTGGCACCACCCCAGGAGGGATGAATACCATCTCTTTTTAACAGGTCAGGTCTGCCCCAATTTTTTTTCCAATTGTCTATGACCCCTATATTATTCTGCAGACACCACTTAGACAGCCAGCCATTGAGTGATGACAGTCTGCTAAGTATCTCATCACTCTGGCAAACAGGGAGGGGGCCAGAGCTTACAGTGTCTGACATCGTACTTGCCAGTTCACACACCTCTTTAATGTTAATGTTAATTACAAAAATATTACATGATTTATTTATTGATTATACTTTCAGTTCTACAAAACATTTCACAGAGTTTAAATACACCAAATACATGGTTTGAAAGGTTAGAGGGCCACACGTATTTTAGAAATAAATGATAAAAAATGAAAAGGGCCTTAAGATAAATGCTTCAGATTTTTTCAATTTTTTTGAGCTACAAATGACATTCACATTGATTTGAAATTCTGTGACAACCCTATGAAATGTGATTCATCTAAACACATCTATCACATTTATTGTGATTGAACCCCAACTTTTAGTGAAGCTTTAAGATGGATGTGTAAAAAACACATAAGATTGTGAAACATCCACATTAGCCATGGATGCTTTGATCTTGACGATTGTAGCTTGCTATATTTATTGTTTTTGTTGTTAATGTATTACAATAGTATTATACAGTAGTATCAGATCAGGTGGTGGACCTGCGCCTAGACACGACCACAATGCAGCCCTGAAGTGTCAACAGAGACCAACTGTGTCAACTAGACTCTCCCCTGTGATGGTCTCCTTCACTTAACTTTCCCTCTGTACAGATGAAAACATTATCAAAATTATCGGAAATGGCTAAAATCGCTGTATTATGCATGCCAGACAAGTAATTTGGCAGGGAAATTCACGCAGGGAGAGTCACTGCCGCTGTTCCGCAAGACCCACTCAGCAGACTATTGGATAATGCTGGGAAAGCATGCCCCCGGGGCCGCTGCGGAAGCCACATCATGCCCGGAGGGAGTTACCATGTGGCGAATACACGTATGGACTGGGCATGGGCAGTCCGACTGCTGCGGGTTGCAGAGGACTCGACAGGGTTTGCCATACTGGGGAACTCGACTGGAGCATAAGCGCACATATCCTTTCCATGAGGAAGGGAATGGCGCAGCAAGCCGACACTTAGAACGGGCACTTCAGTGTTACTGACTATGAGAAGTGAGCACACAGGAAGATACCAGCTCTACACGTAGGCTATAGAATCTAGCGAACGTGTTGGGTGTCGCCCAGCCCGCAGCTCTACAAATATCTGTCAGCGAGGCACCACGAGCCAATGCCCAGGAAGAAGCTACACCCCTAGTGGAGTGGGCTCTTAACCCGAAAGGGCAGGGCACGTCTCATCCACTATCCAGTGGGCCATCCTCTGCTTGGAGACAGCCTTTCCCTTCTGCTGGCCACCGTTACAGACAAAGAGCAGCTCTGAGGTCCTGAAGCTTTGCGTTCTGTCCACGTAAGTCCGCAGGGCGCAAACGGGACAGAGAAAAGCTAGGGCTGGGTCTGCCTCCTCCGAAGGCAGCGCTTGCAGGCTCATCACCTGGTCCCGGAAGGGAGTGGTGGAAACCTTGGGCACATATCCGGGCCGGGGTCTCAGGGTTACATGAGTTACCCCCGAATTCCAGGCACGATTCGTCAACTGAAAATGCCTGCAGGTCCCCTACCCTCTTGATGGAGGCCAATGCAGTCAGGAGTACTGTCTTCAGAGACAGAATTTTTAACTCAACTGACTGCAAAGGCTCAAAGGGAGGTCTCTGCAGTGCTGTCAGCACCAGAGACAGGTCCCAAGAGGGTACAGAGGGAGGACGAGGCAGATTTAGTCTCCTCGCCCCCCTCAGGAACCTGACGATCAGATTGTGCTTCCCTAAGGACTTAACACCTACCAAATCACAATTAGCAGTGATAGCGGCGAAATAAACTTTGAGGGTGGAGGGAGACAGCCTTCGCTCCAACCCGTCTTCTTGTAGGAAGGAAAGCATCAGAACTGATCAAACATCTTTGGGGGTCTTCTCAGTGAGAACACCAATCGATGAACAGGTTCCACTTTAACGCATAGAGGCGCCTCATAGAGGGAGCTCTAGCGGAAGTGATGGTGTCTACCACAGCCTGTGGTAGGCCACCTAGAACCTCCGCGTCCCGTCCAGGGACCAGACATGGAGTTTCCAGAGGTCCGGATGCGGGTGCCACAGGGTGCCCTGTCTCTGAGTCAGGAGGTCCTTCCTCAGAGGAATGGGCCAAGGAGGTGCTGTCGCAACGAGTTGTGATATGCAACGGGAGCGTAGACACCACCATGTAGCGGCGTTTTGAAATGGCCCAGCGCAAGACGAACTGCTAACAACTCCAGGCAATTGATATGCCATTGCAGTTGAGGCCCCGTCCACAGAACCGAAACTGCAAGCCCATTGTATGTGGCACCCCAGCTGGTGGATGAGGCATCTGTGGAGACAACAGCAGGCCTAGACACCTATTCTAGAGGCACTAATCCCCATAGAAATGAAGGGTCCAACCACGGGCTGAAGGTTTGGTGGCACCTCAGTGTTACTGAGACACGGTGTGCCATCTCGGGACTCGATCGTATAGCCAGTGTTGAAGCAGTCTCATATGAAGCAATCAGAGCGGCGTCACTGCGGATGCCATATGCCCCAGGAGCCTCTGAAAATGTTTCAGTGGTACCGCTGTCCTGCATTTGAACAAATCCAGGCAGTTCAACACTGACTGGACGTGCTCCTCTGTGAGGCGTGCTGTCAGGACGACTGAATCCAGCTCCATCCCAAGAAAAGAGATCCTCTGCGTAGGGCAGAGTTTGCTCTCTTCCCAGTTGACCCAAAGCCTCAACTGGCTGAGGTGCCTGAGCACCATGTCCCTGTGTTCGCACAACTGCTTCCGCGACAAGTATGAGTCAAGAATCAGCCAGTCGTCAAGGTATTTGAGAATGCGAACACCACACTCTCTCATGGGAGCAATGGCTGCCTCGGCGACTTTCGTGAAGACACGAGGCGACAGGGACAGCCCGAAGGGTAGGACTTTGTACTGATATGCTTGTCCGTTGAATGCAAAGCGTAGGAACGGTCTGTGTCGAGGGAGAATCGAGACATGAAAGTACGCATCATTCAGGTCGATCGCTGCAAACCAATCTTGGGGACAGATACACCTGAAGATGCGTTTCTGCGTTAGCATTCATTTGACTTGACTATTGTAATACAAATTCACTGTAAAATAAATGTAATGTATTTTACATTACAGTAGTAAAATTACAATATTGCAGTGTAAAGTAAAAATTTTATGTAATATTTCAGGTCTAGGTAATTAATGGGAAATGCTGACTCTTGAAAATTGCCAATTCATATACATTTAATATTTATGTATTTAAAACAAACTGGTATAATCATATGAATTACTGTCATATAAATCTGTGAATTTGTGAAAAAGACTCACATTCCCTTTATGTGGCCAGTCAGCAGATCCATGTTCATGAAGAGAAGATGGCTGATTTATTTTAGTTTTTTTCCTTTATGAGCTAAAATGCTGACAAATTCAGTGAAGGGGCATCCATGTTCTGTTCTTGAGTGCTATTGGGACTATAGTTGAGGTGCATCCCAATTTGTATACTTATGCAGTAGTGTGTTCACACTGAACATTCCACATAGAAAAGGTGTACTTTAAATACCCTGATGATGCACTTAATTAACAGAAAAAAGTTAATTAGTGTGGAATGTTGGACTCAACTGTCGCAAGCTTTAATTGCATAGCGGTGGGGGAGCGGCTATCCGACCCTGATGTTGAATGACAATAACCTTATAAAATTCATACACTACATGGAGGAGTGTAAGTATAGTGTATATTGTGTCATTTGGGGCTCAACTTTGGTCTTTAAATGCAAGACAAAGCTACGCAGGCTTCACCCTCTTTGTTAAACAAAACCGATTCACATGTGCATGAAAGGCACATACTTGCCAAATATGTATGTCATCCCACCTTGTAGCTGTGCTGATCATGTTTATGGTGGCCTGGCTTTACACCTGAATCTTATGAGCATGGTGCTTTAAAAGTGACAGGTAACAGTATGGAGGAAACGGAGGCAATGAGAGAGCGTTCTGGATATGAGAGGCTAATGGCTATCACGGCCTGTTTATGGCATCCTTTACTTGAACTTTTCCATTGCTTTATTTTGGTTGGACTGATGACATTACCCTACACTGCCACTACTACCACTACATGCAGAAACAGACTGACATTTAAACAGATTTTCTGACATAAGACATTCAATCGAACATAATAATCTTTGTTTGAACAGTGTTTGCGTGTTACGTCTCCCTTATTTTGTTGCAATCTAATAGCAGAATAGTAACTATTGGGGGCTCGTCCAATCAAACTTGCAGAAAATGACTGTGTGCTCCAGTAGTAGATGGTTCATGTAATCAGGCACGTATGCTTGTTTTTCCTGATTGGACTCTATTTATTGCATGCTGCAAGACTATTATTTTACCCAAGGCTGTTGCCTAGCAACACAGCCATTAACAGATGTTGAAATTAGATTTGAGGCATGGTTGAGAGGATTTCTATCTTTGAAAATTCTGCTCCTTGTTCTGAATCCAGGCTGAATCTAAATGCATTCAAATGTCCCACAATGTTGCTGTACCCATTTTTTCTCTCTCTCTTTTCTGTATGTCTTAGGCGTATGATGGCGTATGATCGACGGTTGGAGCCGCGTGTGGGTGAGCGTGTGCCGTACGTTATTGTATATGGGATGCCTGGAGTGCCACTCATACAGCTAGTTCGGCGTCCTGTAGAGGTACTGCAGGACGCCAGCCTGCGCCTGAACGCCACCTACTACATCACCAAGCAGATCTTGCCACCACTTGCAAGAATTTTCAACCTGATTGGAGTAGATGTGTTCAGCTGGTACCACGAGTTGCCGAGGGTTAGTTATTTGTCATTTTATCTTTTACAAATGCAGAATATAAATGATCATGCTTGAGATTGAAACATTGATCACCGTAATTGGGTGTATCTACTAGTTCTTGTACTTTTCTGTTGCTCTTTGAGAACTAAATTGTACTGAATTATACTAGCTATAATTGACACATAGGCACCATCTGGTGGTTGGTTATAAGATACAAGTCATAGATTGATTCTCATACAAACTATAAACACTGGCTGTCTGGCTTGTTGTTTGAGCATCCAGACCAGCTCGACAAAAGCAACATTGGCTTAAAAACCAGTGGTTCCCAAACTGGGGGTGCCACCCCAAGGTTATAAAAAGGCAGCTGTGGCAAGACTAAGGGATATTGTACAGTCAGCAGGTTGCTATGCAAAAAAAAAAAAAAAAAAAAACTCTTTAGGGTGATTACAAGATTTTTTTTTTTCCTCACGATGACTCGAGGTATTGTTTATCAGATGTAGCAGTTGTTGTGGTGGAATAACAGACCGCTAGATGGCGCGATTTGAAGAATCAGAATTGAGTATTGCAGGCATATGACAAGGCATATCTCGCCCTCAGATTCACTAGTACAATGGTGGGTAATGAAGAGAGACCACGTGTATTAGCAAAAATATTAGCAAACAAATGAAGATCCCATTCAGAGACTTCACATCATGAACATAGAGAAACCTGAAAGAAGATGCGGTACGGTATTAATTAGTGTTTCAAATATATCCAATTGGATTTTGTAAGCTCGTCATAGCTGAGATTGTCTTTATTGGTGCATATTGGTGGGGGGCTTAGTTTAGTGTGCGACTATTCAAATTAATCCCCTGGGGTCAGATGTTCAAAATCTGGATCAGAATTATCTGGATTTGGAAATCCCATGTTTTTCTATCCAGGATCAGGTAACCCATCTTACTTTTGTGCCGGTTTTTCAAAGCAAAATTGAATTGGGTCACCCTGATCCAGATACGCACTCTTTCAGATTATCAACTATGGATTACTAGTGTTCTACGGAGCCCCTAAAGGGACATGGTGATGGAAAAAATATGAGAGGGGGGAGGGGAAGGATATTTCAATGTTTGTGTTCTCTCAGAAAAGTTGTGTGGAGCTTTCACCCAAGAAACTTTGCGTTCGCTCACAAAGACCTTTTGACTGGTTCATATCTTATGATTGTGCCAATGTAGTTTACAAACAGTGAATAAAAACAACAACTTTAAATTAAATATACAGGTGCTGGTCATATAATTAGAATATCATCAAAAAGTTGATTTATTTCACTAATTCCATTCAAAAGTGCAACTTGTATATTATATTCATTCATTACACACAGATTGATATATTTCAAATGTTTATTTCTTTTAATTTTGATTAAAACTGACAACTAAGGAAAATCCCAAATTCAGTATCTCAGAAAATTAGAATATTGTGAAAAGGTTTAATATTGAAGGCACCTGGTGCCACACTCTAATCAGCTAATTAACTCAAAACACCTGCAAAGGCCTTTAAATGGTCTCTCAGTCTAGTTATGTAGGCTACACAATCATGGGGAAGACTGCTGACTTGACAGTTGTCCAAAAGACGACCACTGACAACTTGCACAAGGATGGCAAGACACAAAAGGTCATTGCAAAAGAGCTCTGTGTCCAAGCACATTAATAGAGGCGAAGGGAAGGAAAAGATGTGGTAGAAAAAAAGTGTACAAGCAATAGGGATAACCGCACCCTGGAGAGGATTGTGAAACAAAACCCATTAAAAAATGTGGGGGAGATTCACAAAAAGTGGACTGCAGCTGGAGTCAGTGCTTCAAGAACCACTACGCACAGACGTATGCAAGACATGGGTTTCAGCTGTCGCATTCCTTGTGTCAAGCCACTCTTGAACAACAGACAGCGTCAGAAGCGTCTCGCCTGGGCTAAAGACAAAAAGGACTGGACTGCTGCTGAGTGCTCCAAAGTTATGTTCTCTGATGAAAGTTAATCAGGGTCCCAGAGTCTGGAGGAAGAGAGGAGAGGCACACAATCCACGTTGCTTGAGGTCCAGTGTAAAGTTTCCACAGTCAGTGATGGTTTGAGGTGCCATGTCATCTGCTGGTGTTGGTCCACTGTGTTTTCTGAGGTCTACGGTCAACACAGCCGTATACCAGGACGTTTTAGAGCACTTCATGCTTCCTGCTGCTGATGGAGATGCAGATTTAATTTTCCAACAGGTTTCCAACAGCATCTGCACACAGTGCCAAAGCAACCAGTACCTGGTTTAAGGACCATGGTATCCCTATTCTTAATTGGCCAGCAAACTCGCCTGACCTTAACCCCATAGAAAATCTATGGGGTATTGTGAAGAGGAAGATGCGAAATGCCAGACTCAACAATGCAGAAGAGCTGAAGGCCACTATCAGAGCAACCTGGGCTCTCATAACACCTGAGCAGTGCTACAGACTGATCGACTCCATGCCATTCCGCATTGCTGCAGTAATTCAGGCAAAAGGAGCCCCAACTAAGTATTGAGTGCTGTACATGCTCATACTTTTCATGTTCATACTTTTCAGTTGGCCAAGATTTCTAAAAATCCTTTCTTTGTATTGGTCTTAAGTAATATTCTAATTTTCTGAGATACTGAATTTGGGATTTTCCTTAGTTGTCAGTTATAATCATCAAAATTAAAAGAAATAAACATTTGAAATATATCAGTCTGTGTGTAATGAATGAATATAATATACAAGTTTCACTTTTGAATGGAATTAGTGAAATCAACTTTTTGATGATATTCTAATTATATGACATCTAATTATATGACACTTTTTCAATTAAATATAATATTTTTGCTTGAAATTTAGCTGTTTGGGGATTATTTTATGGCATCAAAATTTCTTTACTGTAGGCTACCGAAAGGTTTAATAGGTAGCCTAATGTCTGCTAATAAAAATGTGTGTGTATATTGCACGATACAAATGTTGTATTTTTTGACCAGGTTAAAATTTTTGCTCCTGAAATCCACCCTTCTGCTGGGATTTTTTTTTTTTTTTTTTTTTTTTTCCCAAGGTATCCCGATCTTACTAAAAGGAAAAGCTTTTAGTAAGATTGGGATACCATTGATAAAAACACACACACACACACACACAAAAAAAGAAAACAGGATTATACTGATACAACACAGACTGATTATTTGATCCAGATCAAAACCAAGATTGGACTTTGTGATCTAATTTGATTTCAAAACCCTTTTATTTCTTTGAACAACCCGTTTTCAAGATTTAATCCAGTCCGATAGCTGAAATCCAAACAGATTACTTTTGAACAATTGGCCCCTGGTGTCATGTCTGTGCCACGGTTTTTAAAAAAAGAGCAAAAGTTTCCCTAATACTACAATTTTTCAGGTCAAACAGGTAGTGCCACTCAAAACTTGTGTTTTTCATTGCTCAGGTACAGAAGGCATGGAGCTCTGTGGGGGGTGGAGGAGGAGATGAGGGCACAAGAAAGGGCACCATCTCTCAGTATTTTACAACACTGCATTGCCCAGTTTGTGATGAGCTGACACAGCTGGGAGTGTGTGAGCATTGCCGGGCCGAACCCCAGCGTGTTGCTATCCACCTACACCAAGACTTGCAGCTTTGGGAAAGCCAACAAGACCAGCTCCTAAAGGTTAGAGGTCATGTTGTCTTGGGAGGCTTTCACTTGCGCTGGGCACATTTGTTGCAGTCCGAGTCCAAGCGTGATTGTTCCCGGTGCCCCCCACAGCGTTAGTCTGGTTTCACACTCAACTTAATTCTGTCGAACCCTGGTGCATTTGCGTTCACCTTACATCATCACAAACGCGCACACCACACTATAGATAACAGAACGTGGGCAATATATTGTGTCTTTTATACATTTGGTGCTATTATGCACAGCAGAGCAAACAACATGGGTTTACTGTGTGTGCATTCCATGAAGGCGACTTTCTGCTGCTTGCTAACAGACTTTATTCGAGGAGACAGTGGATTGCCGCCCTGATTGCACTCGCTATGGACGATTTATACTGCAGGCTCTCTCGCTCGTATCATCAACACCATCATCCCTTACATGTTTTATTGAACTAAATACATTGTCATCGGCTAAAATGCATGCGCAGCTTTCTTTTCTTCCTGAATAAGTGCGCACCCCAGTCCGTGGTGCCACAGTTCGAGTGCAACCGAACACATGTCCGCATGACCGCTTTTACATTAGCAATTTTTCACAAACCATACCCCATTTTGAATTACCAGTGTGAGAGCACCCTTAGATCAGAACTGACAGAATCCAATGGTCAGTGAACATACTATGGCATTCTAAGACTGATTAGCTGGCTTTACTGCTTCCGAGAGTAAGCTATATTTTTGTTTTTTAGGCCTGCTTGAAAAACAGTTTCAACCAGATTGATACAATAAGCACTTTTAAACTAATCACTAAGAACTTTTACACAATCTAGATATAGAAGCAGATGTTCTGCTGTGTTGTCAATGTTATGTTAGTGTACTAATATGTATTTAGTACTTTTTGATGGAGACAATTTCTGACCACAAAGTCATCACTTTTTAGATATATTTTTTTTAATACCACAGTATCTGCATGGAAGCTAAATATTTGCTTTTCGGGCACATAAAAACAAAATTAATATTACTGATCAATTTATGTGTCAGTAAGTTTGTAACTCTACGTCTTACACTTATTTTTTTTTTTCAACAAGTTTCTTTATAACAAAGGCCGGTCAAAAGATCAAAATAATAATGTTAATAATAATATTAATGTTTTGTTTTACTGACTAATGCTCTTCTGTGGATGTAAATTAGCATTTTCTTCAGCCTGACCCTTATTTCTTTAGCATTTGGTGTGAAAGACCACTTTTTGCAACACATTTGATACATGAAGAGCACCAAATTTGGGCAAAAGTCAAAAGTTTAGCTATTTAAGACTATGGGTCCATATGCTTAATGTTTGTCATATATCAATCATTTGTTATTTTCTGTTGTGATTTGATTGACAGGTATGTAGAAGTTGCAGTGGCAGTGCAGACCGTCAGGTGCCGTGTGTCTCATTAGACTGCCCTATACTCTACAAATCATCTTGTGTCAATCGGCATCTTTCCAGAGGACCTTATCTACGCCAGCTGCTGGAGCAGTTCTGATAGTCCTGCAGTTTGCCCCCTTTCATTTTATTCTGGTGCTATTAAGACTGTGCCATTCAGCACAATTTCTATGTATCATAATTTGAAAAGGTGCTTTTTTTCCTATGTGAGAGTTTCCATCTTATACTGTTTGACTGGAACTGCAGTGCAGGGGAACTAAAGAGGCCTTAAATACAGAAAAGATGATTTTGATGCAATGTGTTTGAATTTGCTTCGTAGTTGTTGTCTGAGTGTTCATTAATTTGGTATATTTCTGCAGATTGACAGGTCAAACATTTGCAGCATAATCCTCTCTAAACTGAACCTCGTACTGTAGCATTTTGTAAATCAAGGAGATTCAGTACTGGCTGTAATTCTTGTGGAACAATGTTTGACTGCAGTTATTTTTCCCCTGTAAAATCAGTGTCTTGTAAATAAGCCTTTGATTATCCAAAATTCTGTTAACACTGATGATAAAAAATAAAAGAAAAATCTGAGAAAAGAAAAATCTAAAAATGTTTTATGTACTGCTTAAGGATTCCACATGCTTTCTGTCCATTCTCTGCAGAAGCAAGTCTGAGGACAAGCATGTCAGTATCAGCCTTAACTTGGACTTCAGCAATATGTTAATTTATATTGTCTGTGTGCACAATTGTATTCTTTTTTCTCTTTTTAAAAAACTTTTCTAACACTTTCTCTATTCTAAACCAGACATTGTTACCCATGTAAAAACTAAAGAGCTACCAGAGCTCTGTAACCTGTTTTTGTAAACTTGTAAAAACTTAAGGTGCTTTGTTTTTAAAGAACATTTGTGGTGGAGATTTAATATTGATATAATAAAAGTCGATGTATTTAACAAATACTTGTTCCTAATTAAATGGGTCCTTTTGGTTTTTACATCATCTTGGGTTGTACACTACTGTGATTCCAGTCAGTCAAAATACTTATGCAGTGCAGGATTTATTCCCACATATTGGTTGGGCAATAAAATTGTAATACAGATTTAGACCTTTCTAAGAAATAAAAATGTAAGGGTTGCTTTAAGTTCATACAGAATTGTCAATATGTTTGAATGCAGTTACAGAACTTTTGGGGGGCCAAAAAAATACAAACAAAAAAATTACAAAAGTATAATGTTGTCTCTAATCACAGGCTGTGTCCAAACCAGAAGTGACTTGTGTACCTACTATAGAAAATACGTTTATACAGTCATGTTAAGTGGGCCTTCCAACAAATGAGATAAAGATGAACAGGGCTACCCAAGCAATGGAAATGGTCCTGTCAGTTATAGTTGGTTAGTACAAAAACAATTTACATGCATTAAAGTGATAAATGTAATTTTATCTATCAAGTAGGGCTGCAGTATATTGGAAGAAACTGACATTGCAGTATTTTGTTTTTAATCATTCTAGAATGAATGGGATGATTTTGCAGGGGAGTGAATCTGTATAGAAAATAAGCATAAATACAATAGAACAAAGATACAAATGAAAAACTGCATTTTATGTTTTTGACAGTACTCAGGTACAGAAATTGAATCAAATACAAAATAACACTGCATAGTCTTTACTTTTGTAGCTTTAGCAAATATTAATTTTAATTATACAGTAATGTTCTCTTTGTTAGATTAACATTAATGACAGACAGCAGCAGGAATATTAGGCTGCTGTGACTCTTGAGATGAGAATGAATGCACGGATCCAATGATACACATTTTCTTTTTCACTTGTATAAATTCACAAGCGCATAAACACAGTTGCTTATCGTTTATATCCGTTCAAGCATAAATAGACACGAAAGAGAGTGGAAATCTGTGTTCACATGCTGTCTGTACTGCTCTGTGCACACACTGAAAACAGTGCAAGTTCTCTTTCACGTCTTGCACTCATATGGTTCAAAATTGCTTCAATGTTTAAGATGACAGGACCTAAAACGTGCAAATGATAAACTTTTATTCTATAATGGTTAGACTTTGCAGTGAATCGTGCATTTCAAACCGTGGTCGCCGGTCTGTACGGATCAACTACAAACCCTATACTTGACATTGCACATCCTGCGATGTGACTATCGTGCATAAAAGGCACACCTCAATATCAATGCTAAAACAATATATCGTGCAGCCCTACCATAAAGTCTGGTTAGTATCAGCATTCTGAGGTGGAGGTGGAGGTGGGGGTGGGGGTGGGAAATCAATTTAAATATGCATTCAGGATGATTGAAAAATGAATAGAAATATATTGTGAACATAAAATGAGAAGTTTCAAGAAAGACTTCAGCATCAAAATATTACTATTATTGAAACTTTTTATACATTCATACAATACAAAAAAGGTTATTTTTCACAGTTCTTAAGACTGGTGTATTGTGCTGGTTACAATTGTACAAAAACCTTTGATTTAAGGTAAATCAACCAACAAAAACAAATCAGAGGAGAGATGTAGAAATCCAACATCCTAATATAATCCTAATATACAATAGAGTACCATTATAAGGCTGATCGTCAATGACAGGACAATTCTCAGTTGATGTCTAATGTGCTAATTAAACTTCTTCCAAATAATCCTTTACAGTGGTGAGAAGGAAAAGTTTCGGTGTTGCCATAAGGAACATCAAACATGCAACTGGCATTTAGAAAGTGCAAATCAACTGGCTAGTGTGATCTTTTCAACAAAGAAAAATGCTTCAGGTTGATATGGTGTGCAGGATTTAGCAGCCACTTCTCAGTTCCTGGCTAAAGTCTGAAACATCTTTGATGTAGTGCAATATTAGTCTTTCTTCTCCCTATTGAGGGACATTAAGAGTTTGCGTCTGGGAGAGTCTGTGGAAAAAGATGGTGTGTTAGACAGAGAGGCCAGGGTTGTGGTGTCTCTTGAGGGTGCTGCTGACAATGGGGCAGCCATTGATTGGGCAGCAAGCGCACTGGCTGCAACATCAGGTGGCACTGAGGCTTTAGAAGGAGAGCTCAACAGGCTGGCATCATCCATCTCGATCACCTCAAAGTCTGCATCATTCCACTGATCCGCTTCACTTTCATTTTCTTGCTCCTCTTCCTCCACGTTGTCCAGCAGTGCTTGGCGATACTCGCTGTCATCTGCATCCTTGGTGCGTCTTCCTGGCGTTTTCCGTAGGGTGGCGTCCCCCCCTGGTGACGCTAGTTTGTATAAGACGGGGAACAGGACAGAAGTGAAGGTGGATGTGCAAAGTGCTAGGTACATCAGTAATGGCTGATTCTGCACCCGCCCTAGTAAGAAGCCCAACAGAGCTGGCAGAACCATTTCTCCAAGAGCTGCACCCACCACAAACACTGAAGCTGAGCGCCCTGTCACAGTTGTGTACTGCTCAACCCATGAAATCCCACTGGGAAAGGTGGTAGACATAGAGACACCATATAGGCCAGTGCAAGTCCAGAGCATAGGGATATTTTTGCTAAAAAGGCAGAGCAGGAGGGAGGAAACTGTGGTGCCCACTAGACTCAGCAGGATCAGGGTCCCTGGGCGCAGGCAAGCCGCAAAGAATATGGCCAAACCACGACCAGCTGCAAACGTCCCCCAGAACAGCGAATTCAGTCCTGCCGCATTAGCCGATTCCATATGAACATAGTCCTTGCTATAGGTAAATATAAATGAACCGTACGCCACCTCGCTTCCAACATAGAAGAAGAAGAACACAGACAACAGGAATATGAGTGTGTTGTGATGTTTGGAGAACAACTGCTTCCCTGAGGGTGTCTTTGCCCTATTTGAGTTGGGGGAACTGCAGGAGTACAGGATAAAAAAGAAGAGTGACACAAGTAAAACAAAAGCGCCAATCACGATGTAGGCCCACATGGATGGTAAAGGAGCGCTCTTTGGATGGGAGAATGGGAAGATAGTCTTAGAGGCGTGGCCAGACACCAGAGGAGTGTTAATGGAGACATTGTTGGAACGGTGGCCGAACAGCAGCTTGGCTATGATTGGGGAGGCAAAGGCTCCAGCAGCAAAGCTAAAGTGCAGAGCCTGCAGATGAGGCCCAGCCTGCTCTCCCCATGTGTTCAGTATGAGAACATTACCACCTGTTGACAACCAGAAACTCAAAGAGTTACAGTAGAAGCTATAAAGGATATATTTTTATATTGAGTGTCACCTAAAATTCATATTATTAATTGCTTAATGCTGGTATTAAACTATAAACACTGGGAAGCGTGCTTACCTGTATCTAAAATTCCCATTGAAACCCCCACACCGGACATCAAAACAGTGAGCAGCCAAGCCTTTTTACAGAAGGGAGTGCCAGACATCCCAAGCGCTGTGATTAACATTGAGAAGCCTGCAGATATAAATTAACCGTAATCACCAAGAGAATCATACTTGATAATATCACATATCCACAAAAAAATTTTATATATGATTAACTACAAAATAAAGGGGAGAATATAATCCAGACCAATCTACTACTGACAAATGTCCTTTAACTGCCATGACTTTTCAAAAACATTTCAGCCAAATAAATCTGCAATTCTCTGGGGTCCTACCACAAAACATACACTCAGGGGTCAGCAGGTGGAGGGTTAATTGCTGGCACGTGAGCAAAAGTGAGAGAGACATATAAATTTAATTCAGATAAAGTACCTCATACCAGCATACAGATCTACATTTTGGAGTTAATCATTCCTCGTAGCAACACTTGTTTTATTAAGTTAGGAGTTAAATAGTATTAAAGTGTGAGAATTAAACTTTGCAAGTCAATGAAAGTGCATTGGTCTGGTAAACCATTAGTTACCATCTGCATCACATGCACAAGTTACTGACTGACAGCTTACAGCTTGTTCCGCTGTACATAGTGCTATACATTTCAGAGATATTCAACCAAGTGTACATGGTCACTGTGTTTCCTCTGATCAGATAGCTATCCAATTGTGAAAAGACCAAAAGAGAGGGCTTTTTTTTTTTTGAAGCCACAAATGTAAATTTTACTACTCCTAAAATGGTAAAAACGAAACATGCGACTCCCGATAGCCAGATATGACAGAGCTACTGCAGCAATCCACTGCATCGCCACATCTCTTCAACAAGCCTACATGCAAACTGCCACAAATGAAACTGAAAGTTCAGCATCACATGAAACTCAACACAGTTATCTTCATTAAAAGTAGTAAATTATCTTACCAGTGCTGATCTTTCTCTCTCTCATTGCAGTCTTTATCTTGAAATTGGCTGATGATAAATAAAATGAAGCTTATATCTTGCTTTATCTGACGTGAACTCAGAAAACTAAATTTGCATATAGCACAGGAATTTAAGATTAGATTTAAATACGTTTTGCGGTGACACATGTTACCATTGCCAAGTGTAAATGGAACAGGTAAGAAAATGGTAAGCTATCCGATCAGCTAAAACGCATGAATGACCAGGTGTAAATAGCCCCATCGGAAATCTGTTCTTCAAAGTCTAATTTTAAACCTGAAACCAAACAAAGGATTTTGAAAAATGTAAAACAAATTGTATGAAAAATTGCTTCATAAATATTTAAGGTTCCGCACCATTTCTATGTTAGCCATTATGAATATTTAAAATATGTTTATGTGGGGTGGGTGTGGGTGGGTTGGGGATTGAGGCACAGTGATTAACGCAGAAACATAAAAATGGCACTTCATTACAAAAAAAATGCAGACCCCTGACATACATGATTGTTGGAAGGACCATGTCTCATGACCTCATGCATGACAGTTTGTAGCAGAGTAACAGGGAATTATTTTGGGCAATTTAGCTAGCTTTTCTGTAGCCTTCCTCTTATTTTGCCCTTTCAGTGCTTTCCCCTTTTTCTTTTTGCAACTGTTTGTTCTGCTCTAAAATCTTTGCTTCACTTAACCAATCAAAAGTTACTCAAATCTAAACATAACTTCATTAGCTTCATGCGGGTCACCCAGACCTGCAACCTTGGTGTTGAGTCCATATATTTAACTGTAAGACACACTCACCATAATCAACACACATTATTACAAGTAAATAATTTACTAAAGTTAAATATTAAAATCTTAAATCTTATTTCTCTGTCGAGTCCACGGGCCTTACCCAAAAGCAGATGGGGATTCACACAGTCAAAAAGGATCCCTCCTAACAGGGAGCCTCCAATGTATCCTGATGCACGACTCACAAATATATAGGATAAATTACTGATGTTCTTGTTGACATTGATAGCCAGGTCTTCAAAGGTAGGGCCCAATACAGAGATAGCCATTCCCTATAAATATACCATATAAACAAATTCATAAATATAAAAATATATAAAATATTTTATACAGCACAGTCCAACATTTGCATATAAAAATGGATTGGTATCTTGCAGAGGTACAGTAATGATATAAAATGCTAATTCTATATACCAGTATTTACATGGAACTCCAAACAATACCAAGATATTAGGCATTTAAAAAATAAAATGTACTTTGTGTGAATGCATACGTTTATAAACTATGGCTGCTTAGGAATCAAAATGTATAATAGCTTAAGTTAGTTATTGACATTTATAAATAAATAATGTGCAACAGAAAATATTTTTTGACTGACCAGCCACTACAATATTCTGGGATGTGTAGTACTGCTTTACTAAACTACAGCCTGAATGAATATCAGCATAGTACCATGTTAATACCGCCGTAATCATGTACCTTGTAGACAGATGCAGTCAGAAGTATCATGTCAAAATATCATAATATTAACCTAAATTTATTGTACCTAGGCCCAGTTTAACCTGTCAGTCATGTTAAACCACTGCTAACTTGTCTGGCATTTCCCTTGTGCAAATAATCCTGTTTCATGACAATACTGTAAAACGAACAGGAATTACCAGAACAATGATTTTAACATCTATATCCGGTTATTTTTCAGTCAGTTGCTTTTTAAACAGCCACAAGGCATAAAAAACATTTTATGTTTCAGACATAAAATAACAGGCGATGGGACATTAAAATCACGCTTCAAAGCCTTATGTGTGTTCATATGATCGTTTTCTATTTTCCGCATGCAAGCTGAACATACAGACCCACCAATCCGAGAAACGATGCGCAAAGCACAAGGCTGACCAACCATCGCCAGCATGTCCCAATATTGCTCTGGCTCCGTCCGGGTCGAATTACATCAACCTGATCGGACCCCGGGTTCAGCACCCTTTTACCCCCCTTCAGAGCACTTTTCAGCCCCTCCTTAATGTCTTTACGCTTGTCGAAAAGCGTATCCTCTTCCTGTTCTTCGTGGTCAATGTCTTCTTCCATTCTGGCAAATCGAACGTGTTTTTTCTTCGGTGCTGCTTCAGCAGGTGTCATGGCAGCACGATTCTCGCGGTGTTGTGTACGTAAAAATCGTCGACGCTGCACTAAAGCGTTTCGTGGGTTTATGGCCGACCTAAAATGACCCACATTTGACCTATTCGTGACTATCAACGCACTGTAATAGTTTTATTTTAGAAAAAAAACAACAACAGTAAAACTGAATATAAAATTGGCGTCAATCATTAGTTGAGCAGAAACAATATACACTGTAAATTACAGACTAGTTACACAGTTTGAGCTTCAAACTTCCGGATATATTATGTGCGCATGCGCAAAAACGCAGACTACTACAGGCAGAGCGACACGCATCATAAACTGAAAACCACGCCCACCAAGGGGGGAACGTAATCGGCGACATTTGGATATTTGACTTAACGGTGACTAAATGTTTACTGCACAGGTAGACATACTGAGGCATACTGAGTGTCGGGATCCCAAAATTGACCCATTCTTCTTGCTGAAACTTCACGTTTTATTGCCTATATCCACTTTTGTCTCCTTAAACGCTCGTTGTTTTTGGGTAGACATCTTATAAATAACCTAGTTCTGTGTTTTTTTTAGCTTGTATGCTGTACACCTTGTCACATATCAGCTTTGTTCTATTTTTTTGTTATAAGTAAGCTGAGCAATGTCTCTGTAGGGTTCTCTGATGATCAATAACATTAATGATGTTAATATAATGTTAAGATTTTTAACCATTTTTCTTTTATAATATGCAGAATTATCCACCATTTATGATAAACTAAATCCTATAAAATCACCTGCTTCACTCTATTGCAGATATAGATATTCATTCATACATGCATGTGTATAACTACAGTTGCAGATGCACAAGCAACTTTTGAATGTTCACAAATCACAATACTCGTTCACGACCGGATTTGACTGTTCGAAAATGGCGGACGGCTAACGTAGAAACAGTCGCTAATGAGGTATCTACTTATACATGTCATGTGTATATGTGCATAAGTATGCGAATTGGGACGCACCTTAATGGTGCCCGGAATTATCATAAATACTAGTTTCCTAGTTAAAATATTGGTCAAAATTTAAATAATCAAGACGTCAGCATCCCAGCTAACAGATTTTTGTTAAAAGAACGGTCTCCAAATATTCAGTGTTGGTTCTGGTTCTAGTTTTTTGTTTGTTTGTTTATGTTAGAGGAACGCGCTTTAAAAGGTATGATGTTCCTCAAATGTTCTTTCAACTTAATTTTGATTAACAATCCTACATTAGGTAACTACATTGATTTATAACATTCAAAGAACATAAAAATGCCCAGTTTTCTTAATGTTGATGTTATTTAAAGGTTAGTATGATGTTCCTGAAACATTCTTTCAATCATTCAAACACCTGTCGTGAACAAGCACAGAAAGAAAGAAGGAAGGACACAAACTACAACTTTCTTCAGCCACAGCCTTAGATGAAATCAAGATTCAAGAGTTTTATTTGTCACATACACAGTTATATAAAGAATATACAACCGGAAGTGAAATGTAAACAGGTCCACTCCATGGACAGTGCAAATTCACAGTTAAAAACACAAGGAGGAAATTATAATAGAAATAGAATAAAAAAAAAGTACTAATATATATATACACACATATATAAAAATTTAAATTCCCATTTATATACACACATATATATATATATATATATACATACACATACATATACACACACACACACACACACACACACACATCTCTGTAGAATTATAAATAATCAAGTCAAGTAGAAAAAAAGTTAAAAAAAAAAAATAAAGTGGAAGTGGTATAAAATAAGTGAAGTAAACTGTGCAGTGAGTAAACTGTAGACTTATAAATATGTGGTTAACAAATGTACAAAGAGTATAATGTGCAAACAGGTTTATAACAGGTTGTTACATAGTAACAACGAGAACAGAAAGTGCAGTGCAATGTCAGTATATCGATGGTCACGTGATGTTAAGTGACTGAGTTCAGGAGTCTGATGGCCTGAGGGAAGAAGCTCCTCCTGAGTCTCTCAGTTTTGGCCATCAGGCTTCGGAAGCACTTACCAGATGGCAGCAGTGTGAAATGAGGGTTTGCAGGGTGATTAGAGTCCTTGATGATTTTAGTAGCTCTGCCTTTGCAGCGTTTGGTGTAGACGTCCTGCAGAGGCGGAGAGCTGACCCTGAGATACGCTCGGATAAGCGCCACGACTCTTTGCTGGGCTTTGCAGTCATGACTGGTGCTGTTCCCATACCACGCTGTGATGCACTGAGTTAATACACTTTCTATCGCCCCTAAATAGAAAGTTTTCAGGATAGCTGGTGAAACCCTGAATTTCCTCAGCTGGCGCAGGTGGTACAGTCTTTGCCTGGATTTTTTCACCTGTGTCTGAATGTGAGCAGTCCAGGTCAGGTCCTCGGAGATGTTTACACCCAGGTACTTGAAGCTGCTCACTCTCTCTACTGGTGACCCGCTGATCATGAGGGGGGAGTATGGCCGTTGCTGTCTCTTCCTGAAGTCCACAATCATTTCTTTGGTCTTGCCAACATTCAGAGAGAGACAGTTGTCCTGGCACCATGATGTTAGATGCTCCACCTCTTCCAAGTATGCCGTCTCATTGTTGTTGGAAATGAGGCCCAGGACAACAGTATCATCAGCAAATTTGATGATAGAGGTGGAGCTGTGTGTGGACAAACAGTCATGTGTGTAGAGAGAGTAGAGCAGGGGACTCAGGACACAGCCCTGTGGAGCTCCCACACTCAGGGTGATGGAGGTGGAGGTGGAGGTGGACTGGCCTACTTTCACCACCTGAAAAATGCCCTACTCGCACCACTTGAAAAATCAAGTGAAGATAAAAACATCAAATCTCAGAAGATCTCAGCAGAGGAGGATTAAACAACTCCACAAACAGCATTACCAGCTTCACTTATTACTAATCAGACTGACTTTATTTATGGCAAACGTCTACAGCTGATCTTATCAAATCACCTTTATTTATGTAGCGCTTTTTACAAGTTCAATTGTTTCAAAGCAGCTTTACAGTGTTAACAGGAAAATAATGCAACAGAATTTGTTTCGGCTGTACAGCCGCTCTGGTGAAAACGCTGATGTTATCCAGCTAATTTCAATTATCATATAGTGTCAATGCGGGCAGATCGGTAATATAGTTGAAATTTAGGTGTCCCCAACTGAGCAAGCCAAAAGCTAAAGGTGACGGTGGGAAGGAACCAAAACTCCCTCAGGGCCAGAATGGAGAAAAAACCTTGGGAGAAACCAGGCTCAGTCGGGGTTCCAGTTCTCCTCTGGCCAACGAACAAACAGTATATTCTGGCAACATTGCAGGTCTTAAGTCATATTAGGTAAATAGATATTCGTAAGATTGTTCAAAAGATTGGAGTCGTCATGCCAGAGACTGGTTTATTGAGGATGTCGTGTCGATGCGGCCTTTACAGGGGGAGTTTAATTGACACGCTCTCTGCAGACATTCAGGGATGCGTTGGTCATGCCCAGGCACAGGTCCACCATCTGATCTGGATACGGCCCGGATCTGGCTGACTGCAGTAAACCTCGGGATAAACAGAGAGACTAACATTAGCGTAGATGCCATTCTTTTTATGATGTAACGAGTACATCAGGTGTTATGGGAAGTGTTTCCGGTTCCGGCTGACCTAGTTAATGCAGCCTAACAATCATTTAATAATATAAAGTGATAATGTTCTATGTGTATGCCATAGTAAAGAGATGCGTTTTTAGTCTAGATTTAAACTGACAGAGTGTGTCTGCTTCCCGAACAATGCAATGTTCCAGAGTTTAGGTGCTAAATAGGAAAAGGATTGACCACCTGTTGTCCATATAAATCAAAAATGCTTGCATGTATTAGTATGAAACTCGGTACACATATAGAGCTCATCAGGCCGAACAACTTTCGCGCTCTAAGTTATGCGTCAGCCCAACAGGAAGTGAGCTATTATGGGTTGTTTTCAAAGTTTTATCAAAAATGCTTTGAATCACCATCTTATTTTCACTCGATTTACTTCAAACTTCATCAGTATAATGTCAAAACATGGCAGATATAGACATATATGGATTCCTGACATTTTAAATGCTGTTGCCATGGCAACGTGTCAAAGTTTAATAATCTTTTTGGGTGTTTTTGAGACTCTTAGCATGCTTGAAATGGCATGAAACTCAACACACACATCAGTGATGCCTTCCAGTAGATATGGCCAAAGACTTAGAAACGGGCATGGTGGAGGGGCTCAGTAGCGCCACCCTTTGACAAAAGTGGGGGGGTTAGTTTTATCTACAGTCACCAAACTCTGTATATATATTGTTCTCATCAAGCCGGACAGCTTTCTAATTTACAGTCATTAGCTCTGACCAACAGTAAGTCAGATGTTTTGGTTTGAATTTTTGAATAAACAGGCTCTGAGTTATTAGAAATTATTTGTAGGAGATGCATGGCATCGACACCAAACTCGGTCAACATGAAACAACAGCTAAAGCATGCCTCTCTGTCTCTGCATTCTCTCTCTCTCTCTCTCTCTCTCTCTCTCTCTCTCTCTCTCTCTCTCTGTGTGTGTGTAAAGGGGGATGGGTGTACCTGCAGTATTCTGAATGTCATTCTGAACTCAGTTTGTAGAGCACTGCAATATAGTTTTATATAATTAGTTTAATAATTATGTTAATAAAAATATAAAAAGACCTTTAGATAAATACTGGACTTAAGGACTTTAAAAAAAATGTAAGCTGCAAAAGATAACTTTGCACTCATTTCAAAGGGACCTATGACATCCTATGACATGAAATTAATCTAAATTTAAATGATCTCACAGATGAGGCTGTTGTGGTTAACGATTATATTTGCTGCAGAAATTGTGGCATATTCAGATCACTTTAATATAGTTATTTTATATTTAACAGATTTAAAATCATATTGCAGCAAATGATAACTAAATATTTTAAATTAAACTATGACACTATATCACTATTCAGACAGGACTAATTTTCTAATGACATATGAGTTACAATTCTTATCACATGACATCTGAGATACATGGGCTTTACAGAATGTCATGTGCTGTGTTTGCAAAGATCACGTATGACGCATGTCTTTAAATTAATTATTTACTGATAGAATTAATTTATTAAAAAAAAAGTTAATTTCACATGATTTTATAAAAGTGGCTGTTTATAATAAACTTCCATAAAATTTAGACATGCATCTTACTCTTACCTGACACTGATTTTAAAATCATTGTTGCGGTTTCTGTGATTTGGCTCCATTTATTAATTTTGTAATTAACACTTTTTATTGGATACCACCCATATTTAAATGAAAGCACTTTTTGGTGCATACGATTGGTGAACAAACAGTAGCTAAGAGAAATGTTAGGATAATACAACATCAGCATTCGGACAGTATTCTGCAAATCATCTGACATGAAATTAATCTAAATTTAATTGATCTCATAGATGTTGTGGTTTGTGGTCATAGCAGCACCCACTGCTGCAGTTAATGAGGTGGATTCAAATGACTGACAGTAATTTTGTTAAAACATTTTCACTACAAAAAAATAAGTAAACAACTTGCCTAATGTACTTCACATAATGATGATTGATCTTAAGATATTTTATCGTATAATAGTACCCATGTTTACACGTACACAACAATAGTTTAGATGCGTTTCATATCACTTTAGTGTGAAAAAAAGTTTTTAAAATATCTATACAAATACCTTGAATTAAATACTGGCCTCTGGACTTAATTTTTGAGCTGCAAAAGATAACTTTGCACATATTTGAAAAATGTATATTATATTATTTTTATATTATTTTATTACATTATATTAATCTGAATCTTATTTCGTCTGCCCTCCCTTCATTGACCAAAAGATGGCACTGCTGTGTTAGTTTTGAAGAAAAAAAACCCGTCTCCCTCTTTCGCTCTGCCTCTGGCTCTTTGTGTGTGTGTGTGTGTGTGTATATCCTATGACAATAAAATTTATCTATATTTAAATGACATCATGGGTGTGGCTTGTGGTCATAGTGGCACCAGCTGCTGTGGTAAATGTGGCATATTTAAAATATATATTTTTAAATATTCTCCTGTTTAAATGCATATTGTCTGTGGTGCACAGTTGCCCTGAAGCCACAAGGGTGGCGGCTTGGGCCCGTCATCGCTGCTTGCAGCTTGCAGATTTGTATGTATAGCATACCATGTATGGCACACTAAATACATTTTTCCAGTAAAGCATAATGATTAAACGGGGGGGCCTTACACAAAGAGCAGCCTAGGGGCCCCTGATCACCTTAATTCGTCTCTGGGTGGGACTTTTATGTTGTAGTTATCTGTGCCTAGTTTCTGTGTCCTGGTTCCTGTGGCAATTTTGTAGTTCTTTGTAATCTTTCAGGTTGATTAGTCTCCCCAGGTGTTTTCCATTTACCACACCCCTTGTTAAACTAGTCTTCCCTGTGTATATAGCCCTTGTTTTCTCTATTTCTCTGTCGGTTGTTGTTTAATGTTATGCAGGTGTCTGCTGTTCCCCGTGGTTTTCTTTAGTTTTTTTCTCAGTGTTATTTTGTTCCTGATTTTTGGTCTTTGTTTTGCAAGTCTCCCTGCATTTGGATCCTCATCTCTGCCTGCTGTCTTTGATTTTCTTTGTGTTTCCTGACAGCTGAGCTATTGTGTACACAGTAATTGATCATATTTTTAATGCTGTGTAATGACTGAACCAAGCAATCATATAGTTTCAAGGCACAGACTGATTTAGTAATCCATAGCACCGGTCAAAACTTCGAAACATTACTATTTGCAATGTTTTTGAAAGAAGTTTCATATGCTCATCAAGCCTACATTTATTTGATAAAAAATACAGAAAAAAATTATATTTTGAAATATTACAATTGTTAAATAAGTTTTCTATTTTAATATTTTTAAAATATAATTTCTGTAATGCAAAGCTGAATTTTCGTCAGCCATTACTCCAGTCTTCAGGGTCACATGATTCTTCAAAAATCATTCTAATATGCTGATTTATTTTCAACGTTGGAAGTCCAAAAACAGGCCTGAACATTATTTACTCCAATTAAATTTTTTTTTAACTTGTGGCATTAACTCGTGCAACCTGTACAGTCTCTACACTGTAAGCCTATACAGGTTGATTGAACTTAAATTTATGGAAACCCGTTGCCCTAAAAAAAAAAAAAGTTAATTTTGTCTTGTTGAAAGAACAAAACATTTCCAGTTTAAATGTACTTAAGATTTCAACAGCTTTTAATTAAAAACTTAGTTAATTGAATTTGAGCAAAATGAAGCAAAATCTGCTGACACAAAGAGCACTGTTCCTTTAACACTTCTACCAAGATGCTCAGTGTAGACCCCATGATGTTCGAGAGTGGCTAGATCACAAAGAAGTGGGTACAGAACTTTTTCATAACCACACTCTTTAACTGTTTCAGTGTTGCACAAGAGAGCAAGCTGAATTGAGTTTAGTGTGGATCTATATTTTCCATGCAAGTTCTCAATAACCCAATAAAGTGCACACATCTTCTGTTTTCTTTTAGATGTTCCAAAAGGGTTAGCCACTTTGAAATCAATGTACAGACCCAGAGCGATTGTGAATTCATCACAGCTAAGAAGGGAATTCTCTCTAAAGCTTAATCCATCACTACATGTCCTATATTCATGTGGTTTATGTACTTGTTTTGACATAACCTTATCCAAAATGTCTTTCTTGTTCAATAGTTTCTGTAGCATCTGTAAGAGGGGAACATATGCCACTGTTTTTCTTCCTTTCTCAACTACAAACTCTATAGGCATTACCAGAGGAAAGTTGTGCATTACATATGATGCTCTCCTTTTACTGGTTGCAAGACATCCATTTTTTTCACATGATTTGGATAATGTGTCATTCTCTGCCACAGTCTCAACCACCTCTTTTACAACTGACTCATCTACATGTCCAAAGTGTTTCTGAAGAACAGCCTTCACATTCTTGTGCAAAAGTGGCTGGGACAACTGAACTATTTGGCAAAGCTGTTGAATTACTTCCTGAACAGAGTTCTCTGGTATGTGAAGGATGGTTTGCATTTTTTTAAAAAGAGCTGCAAAATTATGTTCCAATTATTCTCCTAAATCTTGTGATTGTGTTTCGCTTGCTTCTGCATTGAAATCATCTAGGCCCAATTCATCTGGAAGCATCTTCTGCACAGCACACTCCTGAGTGTCAACTACACTGTCATCATTTTCATTCTCATTACTCTCTATTCTATCTCTGGTTTAAACATTCTCTCATTTTGATCTTGGTGGTGCTTACTTTTGTGTGCACTGAACGTGGAATATACACTGCTTTCAAAGCTATAGCCTTGAAATGGACATTAAACTTTTTGGTGGTCTTTGAGATGTCTATGCCGAAGGTGGGCAAAATATTCAGTAAGCTGACAGGGTTCAAGAAAATCACAAAGCTGACAGCGAAACTTAGCTTCAAATTTTCCCTCAGATTGTTGTTTTTCAGTCTCTGTATGAAAACGAGAGTGTATTTTAAGGCTACTGAAAGACTTAAAAGTACATAAACATTCCTGATATAGACATGGAAAGGTTGGCTTCTTGCATAGCTCCCATGTTTAAGTCTGTAATGTTTTAACAAGTATCCCCTTTTGTCACAAGCAATATTATATTATATGCAATACTTACATTTCCAGATCATCTTTATTAGCCTTGCTTTGAACTTCTTGAAATCTGCAGAGAAACACAAATCCACATTAGGATGCTTTTTATTAGCTGACAAGGCAAATTTACATCTATTTATCTAGCATATAACTGAAATGTACTAAGTTAGCTAGCGCACGCTGATGAGCACGAGGTTGCATTTCTTTAAGACAGCTATGGATTCGTATATCTCAAGCAGAGAGGGTCGGATTTCAATTTAAGCTATTTTGTTTAATACTTCACTCACAAAGACATGTAAAAACTTCTAATAGGTAATTGATAAAGTTGCACTGTATTTACGTTAAAGCCATGTTGAACATTTCTAACAACCGCCAAGATTCCCACCACTGGACGAGATATCGTTTTATACAACAGGTGAAGCTTTCAGTCGTTTGTTTAATGAGGATTATTGACCAAAAAAAGATTAAGTATTCGATTTTAAATGTGACGATCATGATCCCATAGAGCATGTCGTAACATAGAACTATAAAAGTGGCAGATGCGATCGATCAGTGGTGAAAGTTGACATGTAAACACTTTTACTTTTACACTTACATTTTGTTTTACTGGCTAACTGTTCTACAGGTGCTGGTCATATTATTAGAATATCATCAAAAAGTTGATTTATTTCACTAATTCCATTCAAAAAGTGAAACTTGTATATTATATTCATTCATTACACACAGACTGATATATTTCAAATGTTTATTTCTTTTAATTTTGATGATTATAACTGACAACTAAGGAAAGTCCCAAATTCAGTATCAGAAAATTAGAATATTGTGAAAAGGTTGAATATTGAAGACACCTGGTGCCACACTCTAATCAGCTAATGAACTCAAAACACCTGCAAAGGCCTTTAAATGGTCTCTCAGTCTAGTTCTGTAGGCTACACAATCATGGGGAAGACTGCTGACCTGACCATTGTCCAAAAGACGACCATTGACACCTTGCACAAGGAGGGCAAGACACAAAAGGTCATTGCAAAAGAGGGAAGGCAAGGAAAAGATGTGGTAGAAAAAAAAAAAAAAGTGTACAAGCAATAGGGATAACCGAACCCTGGAGAGGATTGTGAACCAAAACCCATTCAAAAATGTGGGGGAGATTCACAAAGAGTGGACTGCAGCTGGAGTCAATGCTTCAAGAACCACTACTCACAGACAAATGCAAGACATGGGTTTCAGCTGTCGCATTCCTTGTGTCAAGCCACTCTTGAACAACAGACAGCTGCAGAAGCTTCTCGCCTGGGCTAAAGACAAAAAGGACTGGACTGCTGCGGAGTGCTCCAAAGTTATGTTCTCTGATGAAAGTTAATCATGGTCCCAGAGTCTGGAGGAAGAGAGGAGAGTACCACAATCCATGTTGCTTGAGGTCCAGTGTAAAGTTTCCACAGTCAGTGATGGTTTGGGGTGCCATGCCATCTGCTGGTATTGGTCCACTGTATTTTCTGAGGTCTAAGGTCAACACAGCCGTATACCAGGACGTTTTAGAGCACTTCATGCTTCATGCTGCTGACCAACTTTATGGAGATGCAGATTTCATTTTCCAACAGGACTTGGCACCTGTACACAGTGCCAAAGCAACCAGTACCTGGTTTAAGGACCATGGTATCCCTGTTCTTAATTGGCCAGCAAACTCGTCTGACCTTAACCCCATAGAAAATCTATGGGGTACTGTGAAGAGGAAGATGTGATATGCCAGACCCAACAGTGCAGAAGAGCTGAAGGCCACTATCAGAGCAGCCTGGGCTCTCATAACACCTGAGCAGTGCCACAGACTGATCGACTCCACGCCACACCGCATTGCTGCAGTAATTCAGGCAAAAGGAGCCCCAACTAAGTATTGAGTGCTGTACATGCTCATACTTTTCATATTCATACTTTTCAGTTGGTCAAGATTTCTAAAAATCCTTTCTTTTTATATTGGTCTTAAGTAATATTCTAAGTTTCTGAGATACTGAATTTGGGATTTTCCTTAGTTGTCAGTTATAATCATCAAAATTAAAAGAAACATTTGAAATATCAGTCTGTGTGTAATGAATGAATATAATATACAAGTTTCAATTTTGAATGGAATTAGTGAACTAAATCAACTTTTTGATGATATTCTAATTATATGACCAGCACCTGTACATCTAATTTATTAGGGATTAATAGTGTATTAGCTGTTTGAGACCAAAATGTAAAGTGACAGTCCTACTCACCAGCAAACGTTGATAAAAATGCGCACAGCTGCATCCATGCCTGATGTCAGTTCAAAGAGCCAATCAGCATCTTCTTTGTATTGCGTCGCATTGACAACAGACTAAAATAGGCTCTGTCAACTACATTCAATTTAAACAATTATATAGAACGAAAAAAAAATCATGCAAATCGTACAACAAACTAAAAACATGGAGTAATTGAGCAAATCTGATAGAGTTTGTTTATTGTACCCAAATTATTTGAATTAAAACAATTAAGGATAACCATGTAGAGGGTACTGATGTGATGTTTTCCTGAACTTTTTTTATTAGAGTAAAACGGCTGAGATAATAACTAGTATTCTTGACCCTGCACCTTTTTACAAAGAAATAGCTTGACTGCTTTCTCACTACCCATTACCGACTTCATTAATACATCAATGTCTTCTGGAACTGTGCCATCTAATCTTAAGATTGCTGCTGTCACTTCAGTTCTTAAAAAGCATGGTCCTTAAGACCTTAAAAAAAGGTCTTGATCCCTCATCCCTAAGTATCTATGGCCAGACGAGGAGACACAAAGGAGGCTTGGAGGGACACTGGACAGGGTAAGTATATCATCTGGAGCCGTTGCGGTAAGCAGAGAGGTTAGTATCTTTGGTGCTAACAAGACCGGACAGTGACTGTGTGTGGGAGAGTGTCTTTTGTGCTGTGGGTGATTGCGGTGCTGATGGGATGCAGGTGTCCGTGATTAATACTCAGGTGAGGGTGTGCGCTGTGACTGGGTGACGTGGGAGCATGACGTGTCTGTGACACTCCCCATATTCACACATATTTTATTGTTGCAGCCATTCATTTAAAATAAAACTGTTGTTGTGGCATATCACTTGGAGTGCCCTTAGTTTTTGTGCATTTTGTCTACCTGTTACAACTGGGGTAAGTTGTAACAAAGGACCCATTTGTATTTGTCATCATCTCACAAAGTCTGTGATATAGTTGAAGAACTTTAAATTGTTGCAATTTGTAGTTGACAAATGTGGGTACTTTGCCTAAAAGTTTCAGACGTGTAGCTAAAAAAAGGGGGTGCTGAAGAAAAAAGTGTTACAACTATACCTGGTCTCCCCTACTTATGTACATGTGATTTTTTTTTTTCCGTTTTTATTTTTAATAAATTTGCAAATATTTCATAGCAACTTTTTTCACGTTGTCATTATGGGGTATTGTTTGTAGAATTTTGAGGACAATAATGAATGTAATCCATTTTGGAATAAGGCTGTAACATAACAAAATGTGGAAAAAGTGAAGCGCTGTGAATACTTTCCGGATGCACTGTATATTGTTGGAAAATATTTTTACCTTTTTATTCATCAATGAATCCTGAAAAATCACAGGTTCCAAAAAATATTAAGCATTTAATATTTAAGCATTTAAGCATTTAATATAGCATTTAAATATTTCTAATAAATTGATAATAAATCAGCATATCAGAATGATTTCTGAAGGATCATGTAGCATAGAAGACTGCAGGTAATGGCTGATGAAAATTCAGCTTTGCATCACAGAAATAAATTATATTTTAAAGTATAATAAAATTAAGAAATAAAAAAAAACATTATTTTAAATTGTAATAATATTTCACAATATTACTGCTTTTTCTGTATATCTGTATATCAAATAAATGCAGGCTTGATAAGCATAAGAGACTAGTTGTAAGAACTAAATAAAGTACTATATCATTTGTAATGTGAAACTAACTAACTACCTGCATGGTATGTGATGTTAGGAATTATTTTTGCCCCAGGGTTACACCCCTTATTTTCTGGGGTTTATTTTAACCCTTTATTCTGTACAGTTCATGCCGACTGTACTGGGGCATTGGGCAATATGTGATTTGCTGTAGGGACTATTTTACACCAGGGTTACCCTTTATGCAGTACACCTTATTGCGACTGTACTGGTGTATTAGGACCCACTCTGGCCACAGGTTGATCAGACCTGCTGGCATGTCTAACACCTCTTCCAGCAGCTTTCCAGTCTCCCAGGAGGTCTCCCATCCAGACCGGGCTCAACCCTGCTTAGCTTCGGGGGGAGTGTATACAAAAGTTTCAGATTGACCGCTGCTGGCTGGTGCTGTCAGTTAGGTTAAGAGCCCAACTAATGGAAACACTAATCACCATTTAATGTTGACTTCAAATTAAACAAACATTAGAGTTAAATCCCTGTTAATTCTCAATAACAACATTTGTAGACGTCTAACAGAAATAAAGTCAATCTGGTTAGTAATAAATCAAGCTGATAATGCTGTTAGTGGAGTTTTTTAATCCTATGCTGAGATCTTGAGAGATTTAATGTCTTCTTTTATCTTCAGTTGATTTCATCTAAGGCTGTGGCTGGAAGTCAGTTGTAGTTCTTGTGTTTCTGCCCATCAATTTATCTGTTCTCTTCTTACCTTCAGTGAGGCTTATTAAGGCTGAGATGACTCCATATTTAATATACACAGATTTTGTGGCTCAGATAAGGTCCAGTTCTGGTTTATTTTTTTGCTCTTGGCTGATATGTGGCATTGATATGGCCTGCTTGTGGCACAGATCTGGCAAACAGGAGCGGTCCACCCAAGTGCCATTATTCCACACCGCATGTGGGCCAGATGCCACTGTTGCCTTTGACTTTCTTGTTTGGGGTTTAAAAGACACTTACTATTTAATAATATCAGTAAAGGTGCATAATAGCTGATTCAGAGTTGTTTCATTATTGATGAACTCTGCAACAAAAGCATTGTAACTGAACTGAATTAATATTGAACTGACTTAAGCTGAATAATGACACCATTGCCTTCTGTAGAGCTGCTTGTATAGCTGAATTAATCTTTGTCATAACGGATTAACTTTGCACTATAATTCAATGTACTGAATCAAAACTGAACTGAACTAAGCTAAATAATAATGACACTGTTGTCCTTTATAGTGTTGCATTATTGTTGAGTTGAGCATGTATCCCAAATGATGAACTTTGCAACATTGACACTTACTGAACTAAATTGAATTAACATCTAACCAAACTGAGTTGAATAATATCTTTACAGCTGAATTAGCACTTGTTTGAATAAATTTGACATTAGCACATTATTTTTCTGGCTACTGTGAAGCTGCTTTGACAGTAAGAAATAAAAGTGATTTGACATGGTTTCTAGGAATCTGTAACCTGACAAAAAACAATATCAAATGTTTTTTTATAGAAAGACACATCCTAAACCAGCAAGACATTGTTATTTTACAGTTTTTTTACATCTCTTGCAAAGCAAACACTTCATTCAAATCTATTTTTAAAAATTATTATCAATGATATTATTATAATAAAATATTTGTTTGTTATATTTTGCTATTATATATAATAGTTTTGTTTCTCAATGATTATTAATTATAATTTATTAATAATTTATTTCTCAACTTTGAGCTTTGATTTTTAAGTGTTTTCACACATGATCACTGGGTGTAGGTAATTGGTAAATGAGTTTGGCATTTGAATGATAGTTTCCCAAATTAAACAAAAAAGCTGTTAGTTTTTAATGATATGTCTAATGTAGAGAACCATCTGTTTTTTTCACATTTTTTCTTCCACATCTAAGCGCTAGCTCGTCGCATTAAATAAATTAACACATTTAAGAGGGTTAAAACATATATACATATATATATGTGTGTTCAGTTCTACATTCTAATACTTCTCAAATAAGGCACTTTTTTACAATTATAAATATTCATTAAGAATCTTTTTCATGGCTAAATATCTGCTGAATATCCAACATCGAACGTCAAACCAACTTTGTCACTTAATATCATATTGAGCAAAACCCAACACAACAGTAGATCTACAATATTAGTCTAATATCAGTTCACACATAGGTGTATCACTGTTAGTTGTAGTGGGTGACTTACTATCCAACAAGCTACGGTATTAAACAAGCTACCAAGTAGGGTAACTTTATAATCACAAATTTGTATCATATTTTTTTCATATTATTTATTAATGACTCAGAATCATCTATATTAAAGAGAAAATAATCTCTTCATCCGATGTTTAAAGTAAATAAATAGCCTTGACAGACTACTTACTGGAGTTCCACAACTACTGAAGAATGTCTAGGTTACTAATGTAACTCCCATTCCCTGAAGGAGGGAACTGAGACTTTACGTCAGACTAATGTATTGGGGTCTGGCCTGGGAGCCCACTCACCTCCAAGTGGTAGCAGAACAAGCCAATGAACATTGGCCAGTGAGATTTGCATGCTGAGTCACACCTACCTGTACATATAGGTATAAATATGACGGGCATTACCCACTTCATTCATATTTTGCTTTTAGGTGTAGGTGAGAGGGCTATCGTCAGCCTGGAGAGGAAGATGGCGCTAGGCTTCTCACTTCGGCGGTGTTTGTTCATGCTAAATTGGATTCAGAGTTGACAACCATCATGGCTGGATGATTGGGTTCGGGGCTCAGAGCGCAACAAGAATATCGCCTCGCCCTGCCCCCGTGCCTTTCTTCCCGGAAGTGCATGAAGAGCTTAGGCAGTATGGAGGTAAATTAGTGCCAAAATCTGTTAAAAATTCTTCCTCTCTGACTACCCTCGACTGGGGCAGTCAGGGGATTCATGGGGATACCCCAGGTGGAGTGTGCAATTGCAGAGTCACACCTACCTACATACAGGTATAAATATGACCAGCATTACTCACTTCATTCATGTTTTGCTGAGGAGCCGAGACAGGGATCCCAGTCATTCAGCGGTAGTTCAGGGCTGTAACGTCTCCATTCCCTCCTGCTGGAAGAACTCAACTCAGGGTTCGCCTAGTGAGATAACACCTCGAGAGCAAGTAGACGCACGCATCCCCCTATTAGAGGGGAATAGTGCTGCAAGCGAGACACTGAACCAGCTTTCCCGCACATTACCTGTTTGTACCCAACACATAGTTTGTAGATCTGCAGATGTCTGCCAGAGAGACACCGCGTGCCAGTGCCCAGGAGGAAGCAACACCACGGGTGGAGTGAGCTCTCACCCCAAGGGGGCACGGCTCGCCTTGGGACTGGTACACCAAGGCGATGGCATCCACTATCAAGTGGGCCAACCTCTGTTTGGAGACAGCCTTTTCCTTCTGCTGACCTCCAAAGCAAACTAAGAGCTGCTCAGCTTCTGAAGCTCTGAGTGCGGTCCACATAAACACGCAAAAAGGACACAGCAACAAGAGGGCTGGGGTGAGCAACTGAGTAACACAGGGACAGCACTTACAAGTTCAGCACCTGGTCCCGGAATTTTGGGCACGTATCCGGGCCAGGGTCTCAGGATAGCGTGAGACAGGGCTGAACTCTAGGCATGATTTGAGAACCGAACTTCGTTAGCAACACTAAACCGAACTTCGTTAAATGGCCTATAGCAGGTGTGTGACAACTGACAAGTGATTTTTTTCTTTTCTTTTCTTTTTTTTTTGAACGGAAGCCCTGAACGGCCATGGATAATATTTTTTTTCTGTCTTGTTATCTCGTGATCACGACTTTATATTTTCTTGTGATCTCGAGATAACAAAAGTTTTCTATTGAAGATTAGTTTATTGTTGGGCCTCTCGCCGCATCCAATGTAGACAGGATTGCTTTCGTTTTTTAGGTTGCTTGGCTGCTCGCGCCACTGAAAGTTGCCTGATTATTCATGACGGATGGCCGAATTCACATGACACAGTGTCAAAAAGACCGAAGCCCTCTGATGCAGGGAAGATAGGGATAAGGGATAAAGACAGAGATAAAGTGATGTAATGAATGAACAGTTTATCTAATTGCATAGTAGTAAAATACTAATATTTGCTAATTAATTGCAGTTATTTTTACCTTAAACTTTATGCAAGCACAAGCAGCTTCTCCAGAGGCCACAGAGGCAATCAGTGTGCTTTTGTAATGTAATCATGTAATTTTTTTTATAAACACATGTACTATTACTTTTTTAATAGCCTAATGTTTTTACTCTACAGTTGTGCAGTTTTAAGAGGATATATGGCATTTTTAAAATGTATTTGCTGAAATTAGTAATGATATTTATATACAGGTTTATTTAAAATAGCAATATTTTATGTAAAATTCACATTAAATATCTACATTTTTCAGTTTAATTTCATGGTGAAAACTCGAATGTGCGTAGTTTAGTGGACGATTGCTGCCATCTACTGGAAAACAAACACTTTTGCTAGTTCTCAATGAATAGTTTCTGCATGAATGCCAGATCCAGTTACTCTTGATATTTGTGTTTAGGCTATAATGTGGCATAGTTGAAGTTGAAGTTGAAGTTTATTCGTCATTACACATGTACAAGTACAGTATAACGAAATGAAGTTTGGAGCAAGCCTCCGGGCCGCAGCCGATTATTCAGGCGCCACCCTACGCTCTCCAGAAATACAAGAATGCAATTTAGCAAGCATTACATAGCAAACACAACAAAACATAAACATAAACATAAATAGGTGCACATGTGCTACTAAAATGAAATATTTGGGAGTAAAATTTAAAATTGTTTAAGTAACACATTTATGTAACGCTAAAATAATGTTGAGGGTCAAACGTGACCCATTTTTACATTTGATAACAGCAGTGGCGTAACTTAGTAATGACGGGCCCCAGTGCAGGCTATTACGACAGGCCCCGTGGGCTGCACAGTTATGAAAGCACTTACAAACACACACACTGCGCTCGTGCACGATATCATGAAATGTGTAACCTATCTATAGCACGAATTGTATTTATCATTCAATATTGTTCAATACTCATAACTGACTTTTCATGTGCATATGATACGCAGTTTCTCATAAATTAAACGATAGGCTAAATACAATTTGTGCTATAGATACGCACTTTCTTGAAATCGAGCTGCGTGTCTATGGAACCCTAATCTATATAAACGAATTTGTGTGCCTAACCAGGGGTGATTCTATGATTTTCATTTTAGGGGGGCTCAGCCCCCAGTGAGGGTATGAAAAAAAGGGTAACCAATTCTGTATAGGCAGGGTTTTATAATTACTGAGATTCCAAATGTGAGGTAGTTAGGGGGGTTCGGGGGTATGCTCCCCCGAGAAAATGTTGATGATCTACATATATGCATTTTAAGATGTTCAGTGGGAAGATACGACTGATATTTTTTCCATTTTAGTCAGTGAAGAAAGTAAATCTGGTTAACTGATATTTATATGTTTTATGAATAATTTTTGTCGACACATTAATTTATTGAAGGCTACTTATTAAATTAATTCACAATATACACACATTCATTACTAATCTTATGCCCAATACAGGCTGAAAAAGATGAGCTTTTTTAATTTACTTAAGGCTACAAATGGAATTATATTAATTTACAATATATACACATTCATTATTAATCTTATGCCTAATCTGAAAAAAACTTGTTTGTTAATTACATTATGAATCGCATTGCATAGCCTAGGCCTATTTTCAGTTCAGAATTGAGAAATTAGACAAAAGTTTATTAATTTGTCTGAATAAGTTTGTCATTTGTTTAACATTTCTGACTTAAAGGAGCAGCTGTCAAATATGAAATGTTAATTTAGCTACTTAGGATACATATCTCACACTTTACGTCGAGTCGTGCTGCTAAATTTCGCGCTCAGCCTCAGCAGCTTCTGTATGAACATAAAGCCTGCCTACTCTGATTAGATTGGTTTTCTCAAATATTTTGGCATTGACGAGCAGTGACAGAGCAGTGAGGCTCAGATGAACGCACACACCTCTGCTTCTGACGTGCGCTCTGCTCGGCGCCGCTGCGGATAGAAGAACACGTTGATTAACGCAGACTAAAAGATGTCCAGGATGAAGCCGAAGCCTGCCACCAGTTTCATATGTTTTAAAGGTTAATCACATATTTTTGAAGCCCCCCTTAAAAGGCCCAGTGACGCCCATGATTTAGACCAACTAAAATTAGTATCTTATCAGTTTCTTATAGTTCTTTTTGCGTGCGTCTCTCTCCAACACACACGCGTTCATGCTCTTGATCATACTTTGCTTTGGGGTAAAAAGAACTTTGAAATACCTTCGCAGCGTTATACGGTTAATGAGCATCCCAACGCCGTTTAGATTCATGTGAATATGTGCTGCAATTATTGAAAAAACACACAATAAATAGGCCTATGACATTTTAAAGAGAACGCATCTGATCTGATCTGATCTGATCAATGTGGATACGTTTGCACCAGTTCTGCGATTCAGAACTCCAGACAAGTCACATTTAATTATACCACTTTATACAATATAGCATAGCCTGTTGATTTAAAGCCACACGTTCCTAAAGGATTATTAGGAACACCATACTAATACTGTGTTTGACCCCCTTTCGCCTTCAGAACTGCCTTAATTCTACGTGGCATTGATTCAACAAGGTGCTGAAAGCATTCTTTCAAAATTTTGGCCCATATTGATAGGATAGCATCTTGCAGTTGATGGAGATTTGTGGGATGCACATCCAGGGCACGAAGCTCCCGTTCCACCACATCCCAAAGATGCTCTATTGGGTTGAGATCTGGTAACTGTGGGGGCCATTTTAGTACAGTGAACTCATTGTCATGTTCAAGAAACCAATTTGAAATGATTCAAGCTTTGTGACATGGTGCATTATCCTGCTGGAAGTAGCCATCAGAGAATGGGTACATGGTGGTCATAAAGGGATGGACATGGTCAGAAACAATGCTCAGGTAGGCCGTGACATTTAAACGATGCCCAATTGGCACTAAGGGGCCTAAAGTGTGCCAAGAAAACATCCCCCACACCATTACACCACCACCACCAGCCTGCACAGTGGTAACAAGGCATGACGTATCCATGTTCTCATTCTGTTTATGCCAAATTCTGACTTTACCATCTGAATGTCTCAACAGAAATTGAGACTCATCAGACCAGGCAACATTTTTCCAGTCTTCAACTGTCCAATTTTGGTGAACTCGTGCAAATTGTAGCCTCTTCAAGATTCAAGAGTTTTATTTGTCACATACACAGTTATATACAGAATATACAACCGGCAGTGAAATGTAAACAGGTCCGCTCCATGGACAGTGCAAATTCACAGTTAAAAACACAAGGAGGAAATTATAATAGAAATAGAATAAAAAAGTACTATATATATATATATATATGTATGTGTGTGTGTGTGTGTGTGTGTGTGTGTATCTGTAGAATTATAATAAATCAAGTCAAGTAGAAAAAAAATAAAAATAAAAATAAATAAAGAAGTGGAATAAAATAAGTGAAATAAACTGTGCAGTGAGTAAACTATAGACTTATAAATATGTGGTTAACAGAAATGTACAAAGAAGTACAATGTGCAAACAGGTTTATAATAGGTTGTTACACAGTAACAACAAGAACAGAAAGTGCAGTGCAATGTCAGTATATCGATGGTCACGTGATGTTAAGTGACTGAGTTCAGGAGTCTGATGGCCTGGGGGAAGAAGCTCCTCCTGAGTCTCTCAGTTTTGGCCATCAGGCTTCGGAAGCGCTTACCAGATGGCAGCAGCGTGAAATGAGGGTTTGCAGGGTGATTAGAGTCCTTGATGATCTTAGTAGCTCTACCTTTGCAGCATTTGTTGTAGACGTCCTGCAGAGACGGGAGAGCTGACCCTGAGATACGCTCGGATAAGCGCACGACTCTTTGCAGGGCTTTGCAGTCATGACTGGTGCTGTTCCCATACCACGCTGTGATGCACTGAGTTAATACACTTTATATCGCCCCTAAATAGAAAGTTTTCAGGATAGCTGGTGAAACCCTGAATTTCCTCAGCTGGCGCAGGTGGTACAGTCTTTGCCTGGCTTTTTTCACCTGTGTCTGAATGTGTCCAGTCCAGGTCAGGTCCTCGGAGATGTTCACACCCAGGTACTTGAAGCTGCTCACTCTCTCCACTGGTGACCCGCTGATCATGAGAGGAGAGTATGTCCATTGCTGTCTCTTCCTGAAGTCCACAATCAGTTCTTTGGTCTTGCCAACATTCAGAGAGAGACAGTTGTCCTGGCACCATGATGTTAGATGCTCCACCTCTTCCAAGTATGCCGTCTCATTGTTGTTGGAAATGAGGCCCAGGACAACAGTATCATCAGCAAATTTGATGATAGAGGTGGAGCTGTGTGTGGACAAACAGTCATGCGTGTAGAGAGAGTAGAGCAGGGGACTCAGGACACAGCCCTGTGGAGCTCCCACACTCAGGGTGATGGAGGTGGAGGTGAACTGGCCTATTCTCACCACCTGAGGGCTGCCAGTGAGGAAGTCTTCAATCCAGTGGCAGAGAGAAGAATTCAGGCCGAGATCCAGGAGTTTGGCGGTTAGCTTAATGGGAACTATGGTGTTAAAGGCTGAGCTATAGTCAATAAATAGCAGCCTTACGTAGTTCCCACTTTTGCTGTCGATGTGAGTGAGGGAGGAGTGGAGGACATGAGAGATGGCATCTTCAGTCGATCTATTGGGACGATAGGCAAACTGAAGAGGGTCCAAAGTGTCAGGAATGAAGGAGCAAATGGTGTTTTTAATGAGTCTCTCAAGACCTTCATGACTATAGACGTGAGAGCCACTGGACGATAGTCATTTAGGCAAGAGGGTTTACTGTTCTTAGGGACAGGGATGATGGTGGATTTTTTGAAGGAGGTGGGGACCACAGATGTAGCGAGGGACTCATTAAAGATGGATGTAAACAACCCGGCGAGCTGATCAGCACAGGACCGCAGAACACGACCTGAAATACCATCCGGCCCAGCAGCTTTCCTGACGTCCACACGCTTGAGTGCCCTCCGAACTTCATCCTCTGAGACAGAGATCACGTGGTTGTTGCTGCTCTGAGTAATTCCCTGTGACGCGCCACTTGGTGGAGTCGCGCTGCCGCGATTACAATCAAAGCGAGCATAGAAAGAGTTTAACTCATTCACAAGCAACGGATCAGCTCTCACCTCTGCAGAGGATTTAGATCCAAAAGCACTGATGGTCCTCAGTCCCTGCCACATGTGCCAGGAGTCATTGAGTTGGAAATGAGACTCCACTTGATCCTTATAATGGAGCTTTGTGGCTTTAACTGTGTGTCGGAGAGCATAGAAGGACGATCTGTATTCATTCATATTCCCCATTAGGAGACCGGCGTTGTATGCGGCAGTGTGTGTGTTCACTGCAGCTCGGATTGAATTATCCACCCACGGTTTCTGATTTGAGAAGGACGTTATTGTTATTGTTTGTGTGGCTTGCTCTGTTAGCGTGTTGATGAAGCAAAGCCCCACATCCGTGAACTCGCTGACGTCAGATGAACTCGCCCGGAACATGTCCCAGTCAACGTCATCAAGAGCTGCCTGTAGCGTAGTCTCTGAATGGGGTGACCAGCGTTTAACTTCCCGCCTCACCGGGGGTTCCTGAACGAGCCTTTGTCTGTATTCAGGTGTGAGGAAAATGGCGGCATGATCCGATTTGCCAAAAGCTGGCAGTGACCGAGCTTTATAGGCGTTCTTAAACGGAGAGTAGCAATGATCCAGTGTGTTTGCTCCTCGTGTAGGACAGGAGACGTGCTGGTGAAAGTTTGGCAAGACTTTCTTTAGGTTTGCTTTGTTAAAATCGCCTACAACGATGAAAGCAGCATCGGGGTGTTTGTTTATGAAGCCTCTGGTAACATCATGAAGGCCAGATAAAGCCAGCCCTGTGTCTGCCTGTGGTGGAATGTAAACGGCAGTGGCGATGACTGAGGAAAACTCCCTCGGCAGATAGAATGGGCGGCAGATGATTGTTAAATGTTCCAGATGAGGCGAGCAGGATCGCGAAAGAATGGTGATGTTCCTGGGGTCGCACCATTTCTTGTTGATCATGAAACACACTCCACCACCTTTAGATTTACCGGCCTCGGCTGTTCTGTCCATCCGAGAAACAGAGAAGTTCTTCGACGGCGTCACAGCTGTGACCAGGACCGCGGGCGTGAGCCATGTTTCGGACAAACAATAGATGTTACAGTCTCTCATGTCCGTTGAAAACTTATCCTGGCTCTAAGATCGTCCATCTTATTCTCCAAGGATTGGACATTTGCGAGCAGAATGCTCGGGAGAGGTGGGCTGAATGCCCTTTTTCTCAGTCTGTTGCGGACCCCAGCACGTTTCCCGCGGTGTTTCTTGATTCTTCGCCATCGACTCTGGCCATTGTTCAACTCGCCGTTCCGACGGATCTCAGATGGCCACAGAGGATTGGTGAAAGTGTCCTAAAACAGTCCAGTGTAGCAGTAACCAATGTCCAAAAGTGTCTTGCTGTCATAGCAGATCAATGCAGATGATAAATTTGTAAAAATTGAGAGCAAAAGAGAGTAATATAATCAATAAATGCACAGTCTTCGCGGAGCGACCTGAACGGCGACCGAACACGGCGGCTCCATTTTGTAGTCTGAGCTGATATCTGTAGAGCTGATATCTTCAGCATAACAATGAAAACTAACGCCATGCTTCCTAATGATATCTCCCAGTGGTAGCATGTACAGGGTGAAAAGCAACGGTCCTAGCACTGAGCCTTGCAGTACTACATACTGAACTTGTGATCGGTGTGACCTCTTCATTTACTGCTACAAACTGTTAACAGTCAGATATGTATGATTTAAACCAATTCCACTAATGTCAACATAATTCTTGAGTCTATTCAAAATAATTTTGTGGTCGATAGTATCGAATGCAGCGCTAAGGTCGAGTAACACTAATAGAGAGATACAACCACAATCAGATGATAAGAGTAAATCATTTATAATTCTGATGAGAGCAGTCTCAGTGCTATGATACGGTCTAAATCCTGATTGGAAATCCTCACAGATACCATTTCTTTCTAAAAAAGGAGCATAATTGTGATGACACTGCCTTTTCTAGTATTTTTTACAGAAAGGGTAGATTTGAGATTGGCCTGTAATTGACTAATTCTGTAGGATCAAGTTGCGTTTTTTTAATAAGTTCTTTTAATAATAGCCAACTTAAAAGTTTTTGGTACATATCCTAGTGACAAGGAGGAATTAATGATATTAAGAAGAGGATCTATGACCTCTGGAAGCATCTCTTTTAGTAGTTTAGTCGGTATAGGATTGAGCATACATGTTGTTGATTTTGATGATTTAAGGAGTTTAGCCAATTCTTCCTCTCCTGTGAATGAAACAAGCAGTGAATGAGTTTTATTTTTCCTCAGTGACACTACAATGCACTGTCTGATGCAATACTGTAGTAGACGGCTGCATGGTTATAATTTTTTTCCCTAATGTTATCAACCTTGCACTTAAAGAAGTTCAGAAAGTCATTTCTGCTGTGCTGTTTACAACCATCAGAAGTAGAAGCTTTATTTTTGGTTAACTTAGCCACTGTCGAATAAATACCTAGGGTTGTGTTTGTTTTCTTCTAAGAGAGTTAAGAAATAAGCAGATCTAGCCGTTTTTACAGCCTTTCTATATACAATCATGCTCTCTTTCCATGAAATACAAAAAAACTCTAGTTTTGTTTTCTTCCAGCTGCGCTCCATTTTTCTGGCTGCTGTTTTAAGAGCCCGGGTGTGCTTGTTGTACCACGGCGTTGGACTATTTTCTTTAATCTTCTTTAAGCACAGGGGAGCAACTGTGTCTAAAGTGCTGGAAAAGAGAGTCAGTAGTTTCTGCTGCAACATCGAGTTCCTCTAGGCTATCTGGGATGCTGAGGAGATGGAACTGATGGGGAAGATTATTTACAAAGCAATCTTTAGTAGCAGCAGTGATAGTCCTGCAATATTTGAAGCGAGGGGAAAACTTTACAGCCTTTGCTAAATTAAGTATACATGATACTAGGTAATGATCTGAGATGTCATTGCTCTGCTGCAGAATTTCAATAGTTCCCTTTCAGTCGGTCACGTTCGACGTACGTCGGACGTCACTGACGAATTGGGATCACATCAGGGAGCCCCCTATCAGCTTCAAGATATAGAGAACCGGCCAATGACTATTGGTGTGTGAGATTTGCATCTTGCACTCCGCCCCCGCAGAGCGGGTATAAGCGGAAGCAAAATGCAGCGCACCTTTGTCATTCACTTCAGAGCCGAATGGCGTTGATGAAGCACGAGACCTGCCTGTCAGCAGAGAGAGATGAGAGAGAGAGAGAGAGAGAGAGAGAGACGCCCTTGTGTTGGTGAGACGGCACAAGCAGCGTGACCGCGTGCTCACCGCTGCCTACAATAAAACAAACTGCTGTTCTCAAAGCAAATCTAAAAGTTGGTACATGAGGGCGTTTATTTGAGTGAGTGCACACACAGGCTGCACCTTTCCCCTGTGTGTTGCCGCAGTCTTTCCCTGGGTGCTTCAGCACTTCTAAAAGAGCGTTTCCTCACAAGAGAGCAACACGGGTGTGACACTGCGTCTTTTTCAAGATGTCATTCCACCTGTGCGTTTCTGGATGCGGTCGTTCCCTGTCACCCGCTGACGGTCACAATCACTGTATCACGTGCCTGGGCATTCAGCACGCTGAGGCGGCTTTTGTGGATCGTTTGTGTTCTCACTGCGGGAACATGACTATCACGACACTTAGGTCGAGACTCGCCTACCTCTGGGAAGGTGGAGTCCCCCTACCCATACCTCGATGTAGTGCTATTCCCATGAATAGACCTACTTCGATGGATGGCCGGGGTGACCTGAGGATTACGTTTAGGGCAAACCCGCTGAGCCTACCTCTGCAGGCCCCTAATCCCTCCCAAGCGCCGCTACCGGTTGAGCTCCCAGAGGAAGCCGCTGGCTCTGCCCATGGGCCCCAGTAGTGACCTTCGGGGCTCCGGCAGACGAACAGATGTCAATCGCTGCATCGGAGGGGGAGTTCCAGTCCTTGGAGGATGAAGATTCGGCTACACTGCCTCCCTCTGGGAGAGTGGCAGTGGTCGAGTTGGACCCCGAGTTGACGGCTATACTTTCCCGGGCCGCCGAAAAAGTTGGGCTTGAGTGGAACCCTCCACCACATCCCAAACCTTCTAGATTGGATGATTGGTTTCTCGGGGCGGGTCCTTTCTTCCTGGAGGTGCATGAGGAGCTCACCAGGTCGTGGACGACACCCTTTAGTGCCAGAAACAGACCCGGTGGCTCCTCCCTCCTCACTACCCTTGATGGCGGGCAAGCCGGGGGGTACGTGGGAATCCCGCCGGTGGAGCGGGCCGTCGCAATGCAACTGTGTCCGGTGACCGCCTCCAACTGGCGTGGTGACCCGTGTCTTCTGTCCAAGGCCTGTAAGTTCTCTTCCAGTCTGACTGCGAAGGCTTACAGGTCTTGTGGCCAGGCTGCATCCGCCTTGCATGCCATGGCGTTGCTTCAGGTGCACCAGGCCCAGGCACTCATGGACATGCACAAGGATAGCCCTGGCCCAGAGCTTCTCCGGGAGCTCCAGACGGCGACAGACCTTTCCCTCCAGGCAACGAAAGTCACCGCCCGTTCCATTGGCCAGGCGATGTCCACTCTGGTGGTCCAGGAACGGCATCAACCTGGCTGATATGAGGGAGACCGATAAATATCGGTTCCTGGACTCCCCCATCTCCCCGGCCGGGTTGTTCGGCAACGCGGTCAAGAGCTTTGCCCAGCAGTTCTTGGCCGCCCAGAAGCAGACGGAGGCCATCAAACACATCTTGCCCCGGTGCTGCTGCATCCACCCCGCTGCCGGCCACAGCACCTCCGCCTGCTCGTCACCGAGGACGTCCGCCCGCCGCCGCCCCCGCTCCCGCCCCAGCCCAGCAGCAGCATCCACCTGGGCATCGGCGTGGAGCCGGCCGTAGGAAGGACGTCCAGCCCGCCCAGGCCACTACCAAGCCAGGTGGCAAGCATTGTCGTAAGAGACCCTGAGACGGGCCACCCAGAGATGGAGGAGACTGCTCTTCAGGAGGTGGCTGCAGCACCACTCCTTCCCCCGGAGGAGGGCCGGGGGAAAATTCCAATTTGTCATACTGTTTCTGTCCAAATTCTCGACAAAAGAGCAGTTTTCAAAATCTCTGGGTGCCAAGAGAGCACACTTGGCAGTGTTCGACGCTCCCATGCCTTGTCACCCTCAGGCGCCTCTCCTATCGCCAGCAGGGGGTCCGGCTGTGTTTGGGACGCACACAAGTGGCCTCCCCACACTCGCACACCCCCTCAGTGGAAGCAGGTAAGTGTTGCACAGCACACTCAGACGCCCCTTGGTGCCGCTACCATGCCGTCCGTGTCGGGTCCCTGCATGCCGCTGCGCTGCCCCGCTGCGGGCACGTCTGTGGTGCTATTGGTCCTGCTTGCATGATCTCTGGGAGCCTGGCTAGTGCTTCCCAGCCCATCTCGCTGGCTCATCCGTACCATCAGACTCAGCTACGCAATTCAGTTTGCCCGACGTCCCCCCAAGTTCAGGGGCATTCACTTCAGCTCTGTGCCGAAGGAGGCGGCCATTGCTCCCATGAGAGAGCGTGGTGTTCGCATCCTCAACTACCTCAACGACTGGCTGATCCTTGCCCAGTCGCGAGAGCAGTTGTGCGAGCACAGGGACATGGTGCTCAATCACCTTTGCCAGTTGGGACTTCCGAGTCAACTGGGAGAAAAGCAAACTCTGCACCATGCAGAGGATCTCTTTTCTTGGGATGGAGATAGACTCGGTCGCCCTGACAGTGCGCCTCACCGAGGAGCGCGTCCAGTCAGTGTTGAACTGCGTGAATTCATTCAAACGCAGGACAGCGGTACCACTGAAACATTTTCAGAGGCTCCTGGGGCATATGCCAGCCGCAGTAACGCTGTTGGGATTGCATCATATGATACCGTTTCAGCGCTGGCTACACGACCGAGTCCCGAGATGGGCGTGGCACAGCGGAACTCTCCCTGTCCAAGTGACCCCGAGATGCCGCCAAACCTTCAGCCCGTGGTCGGACCCTTAATTTCTACGGGCAGGAGTGCCTCTAGAACAAGTGTCCAGGCATGCTGTTGTCTCCACGGATGCCTCATCCACCGGCTGGGGTGCCACGTACAACAGGCTTGCAGTTTCGGGTCTGTGGATGGGGCCCCAACTGAAATGGCATATCAATTGCTTGGAGTTGTTAGCAGTTCGTCTTGCACTCAGCCGCTTCAAAACACCGCTCAGAGGCAAGCACGTTCTGGTCCATACGGACAGCACTGCGGCCGTTGCATACATCAACAAACAGGGTGGTCTACACTCCCGTCGCATGTCACAACTCACCTGCTATCTCCTCCTATGGAGTCAGAAGCATCTGAGGTTGTTTCATGCCATTCACATTCCGGGCCTGCTCAATCATGAGCGATGAGCTCTCACGACAGCAAGTGCTCCCGGGAGAGTGGAGACACCATCCCCAGGTGGTCCAGCTGATTTGGAGTCGCTTTGGGACCGCCCAGGTAGACCTGTTTGCCGCCCCGGACACGACCCACTGCTAGTTGTTTTATTCACTGACCGAGGGGACCCTCGGCTCGATGCTCTGGCACACAGCTGGCCCCGGGGCCTACGCAAATATGCGTTTCTCCCAGTGAGCCTTCTTGCACAGACTCTGTGCAAGGTCAGGGAGGACGAGGAGCAAGTCCTGTTGGTCGCTCCGTATTGGCCCAACAGGACTTGGTTCCCGGAGCTAGTGCTCCTCGCAACAGCACCTCCTTGGCCCATTCCTCTGAGGAAGGGCCTCCTGACTCAGAGACGGGGCACCCTCTGGCACCCGCGTCCGGAACTCTAGAAACTCCATGTCTGGTCCCTTCCTTAGGGAAGCACGATCTGATCGTCAGGTTCCTGAGGGGGGTGAGGAGACTAAATCCACCTCGTCCTCCCTCTATATCCTCTTGGGACCTGTCTCTGGTGCTGACCGCACCGCAGAGACCTCCCTTCGAGCCTTTGCAGTCAGCTGAGTTAAAAATTCTGTCTCTGAAGACAGTACTCCTGACTGCATTGGCCTCCATCAAGAGGGTAGGGGACCTGCAGGCATTTTCGGTCGGCGAATCGTGCCTGGAATTTGGGCCTGGTAACTCTCACGTAATCCTGAGACCCCGGCCTGTATATGTGCCCAAGGTTCCCACCACTCCCTTCCGGGACCAGGTGATGAGCCTGAAAGCACTGTCCTCGGAGGAGGCAGACCCAGCCCTAGCTTTTCTCTGTCCCATCCACGCCTTACGGACTTACGTGGACAGAACACAAAGCTTCAGGACCTCAGAGCAGCTCTTCGTCTGTTACGGAGGCCGGCAGAAGGGAAAAGCAGAGGATGGCCCACTGGATAATGGAGATTCAAGAGATTCAAGAGTTTTATTTGTCACATACACAGTTATATACAGAATATACAACTGGCAGTGAAATGTAAACAGGTCCGCTCCATGGACAGTGCAAATTCACAGTTAAAAACACAAGGAGGAAATTATAATAGAAATAGAATATATATATATATATATATATATATATATATATATATATATATATATATATATATATATATATATATATATATATATATATATATCTGTAGAATTATAAATAATCAAGTCAAGTAGAAAAAAAAAAAAAAAAATTAAAATAAAGAAGTGGAATAAAATAAGTGGAGTAAACTGTGCAGTGAGTAAACTGTCGACCTATAAGTATGTGGTTAACAAATGTATAAAGAGTATAATGTGCAAACAGGTTTATAACAGGTTGTTACAAACCTGTTTGCACATTATACTCTTTATATGGATACCATTGTCTTGGTGTATGAAACCCAAGACATGTCCTGCCTGCTTGGGTTAAGAGCCCACTCCACCAGGGGTGTAGCTTCTTCCTGGGCGCTGGCTTGTGGCGCCTCGCTGACAGATATTTGTAGAGCTGCGGGCTGGGCGACACCCAACACGTTTGCTAAATTCTATAGCCTATGTGTAGAGCTGGTATCTTCCTGTGTGCTCACTTCCCATAGTCAGTAACACAGATGTGCCCGTTCTAAGTGTCGGCTTGCTGTGCCATTCCCTTCCCCATGGAACATATACGTGTGCTTATATGCTCCAGTCGAGTTCCCCAGTATGGCAAACCCTGTCGAGTCCTCTGCAACCCGTGGCAGTCGGACGTGGCGGAGCGTCCGACGCCAGGTCTAACACTCGTATGCATTGGTGGAACTTGTTTTAGGCAGGGTTCCATATGTTGTGACCCCCACGGCGGTTCCATATGTGTATTCTCCACGGTACGGCTTCCTACGGCGAGCCCGTGTCAGAGTGGTGTTGTTCCCCCACCTAAAAATGGCCAGGGCCACACCTGAGACTTCCATATGTTGCACTGCCAACGGCCAGTCCATATGTGTGGACCTTCAGGGAATGAGGGTTACCATACGTAACCGAGATGTTCCCTTTCAGTCAGTACATATGTCGGACGTCACCGACGAATTGGGATCTCTTTGGAAAACACCACAGTTACTACCACTTCCAGCGTCCAGCGAGAGCCCCTCAGACACTGTCTGTTCTGGGCGGGGGAATTCCCGCAGGGAGAGTTCCACTCAGCAGTCTATTGGATAACAGTGGGAAAGCGTGCCCCGGGGGGCCACTGCAGAAGCCACATCATGCCCGGAGGGAGTTACCATTTGGAGAATGGGGATGGCTTTACAGCCTTTGCTAAATTAAGTATTGTGGCGAGGCGGGGGACCGTGAGAGCGTCAGCTGTGCGCCACACCGGCCTCGCCTCATGGAGGAGTGACGGGAGTATAAAAGGAGGAGCGACGACATGGCAAGACGAGAGAGGACCAGGCCTGGCCTCGCCACAAATATACATGATACTAGGTAATGATCTGAGATGTCATCGCTCTACTGCAGAATTTCAACGGTATCAATATTTATTCCATGTGACAGTATTAGGTCTAAAGTATGATTACGGCAATGAGTGGGTCCTGACACGTGTTGCCTAACTCCAGTAAAGTTTAGAATATCTCTAAATGCCAATCCCAATGTGTCTTTTTCATTGTCTACATGGATATTAAAATCACTAACAATTAGTACTTTATCTGCAGCTAGTACTAACTCTGACAGAAAATCAGTAAATTCTTTGGTAAAGTCTGTATGGTGCCCTGGTGGCCTGCATACAGTAGCCAGCACAAATGTCAAACGGATTTATCAATTGCACTACATAATTGTTAGGTTTTGCCCCTTCGTGCCTCATCCCAGTCATCTGCATTGGCAATTGAATGAACAAATACTCAGCGCTGAGGAGAGTGTAACATCTCACTTTATTTTACGCAGGATTAGCAGTTATATACAAAGAATATAAGGGGTGTAGAAAAGGTTTAACCAATGAGAGAGTACATCATATAGCTCAGGTTATAGGAATGTGATGCATATAGAAAAACAAATCTAAATATGGTACTCTCCTGTCCAACATCCAGGCTTTCCTTGAGCTCCTGAAGATCCTTCAATATAAACAGAGACCCTTAGCAGAAATCTATTCCTTATAGGGACTGGTCCCATATGTTAAACATAGAAACACAGCTTCCACACTGGACAAAAACCCTCTGTACCCTTTCCTTCCATGCTGAGACCAAACATGAAATCTATCACTTGCCCCTTTTGGCAATAAAATTGCCACACCCAAATCTCAGCATTATTTTACAAATACACAAATACAATCACTTTCTTTACCTTCATATTCATAATATTCTTCAACAAACATTTCCTTCATTTTTCTTAATTTTCCTTCAAAATTACTAACACTTGATAGTTCTATTCATCAAAGCATATTGAGAGGATACAATGTTTTCATAGCGCGATTAATCAAAGCTCTAAAAAATGGAAAAATACAACAGATAATAAATGCGATAATTAATAGAATTACACCTATAGGAATTAAGGCAGATACAAGCATTTGTTGCCATCCTGTGAGTCATGCTAAGAACCCACTTTGATTATCATCAACCTCTCGTCTTTGTAGTTCTTGAGCAATTCTAGTAAAATGTTTTAAACCCTCTGAGATTAAATGACCATCTGCATCATTCTCAGGTATATAGGTACAAACAAGAGGTTCCAATTATAACACACACCCCTCCTCTCGCCGCCGTTAACTGATCTAATACCAGCCTGTTTTGCAGGGCAGTTAAACGGAACCCTCAAAGTTCCTGTTGGACACCAGCCAATGTGTCTCTTTTAGTATTGATAAATGAAATTAATTAATATCTTGTAACCTCTAGTTCAGTTTGAAGACTAGAAACACCTACCCCTGGGATCATTGCTTCAAAGAATCTTTCAGTACCAGTTCAAAGTTGATGTTGTACTGGTACTGGATTATCTCTGCTTAAACTATCAGTAGAACTGCGGCCAGAGCGTATCTCAGGGTCAGAGATACGCTTATCCGAGCGTATCTCAGGGTCAGCTCTCCCGTCTCTGCAGGACGTCTACACCAAACGCTGCAAAGGTAGAGCTACTAAGATCATCAAGGACTCTAATCACCCTGCAAACCCTCATTTCACGCTGCTGCCATCTGGTAAGCGCTTCCGAAGAAGTGGAAGCGCTTACTCAGTCACTTCACTTCAGGATAAACATACTGTCATTGCACTGCACTTTCTGTTTTCACAATGTGAGGATTAGAATGTGAATACTGTTATTTTGCAGGTATTTCCTGAATTATTACAATCAAATGCCTTCCCTGTAAAAAACATCTTAAATGGTCAAATGACTGGCAGCAGCAGCTGCCAAACAAAAACGTCTCGGGTTACGACTGTAACCCTTGTTCCCCAAGAAGAGAACAAGACACTGCGTCGTCGAAAGTGATGACACTCTGGGAACGCCCTCAGCGTAGAGCGTCTGAAGCATGAATGAAATCTATCCAACCCTGATTGGTGCTGCGTCATGACGTAGTAGATGACGGCATAAGCAGAAGCTACAAAGGGGACGCTGGCACACAAACACATTAGCTTATTTGCGATGAATAGAGCGCTCTGCCCGTGATAGGTGTGGTGACAAGACGCAGTGTCTCGTTCCCTTCTCGGGGAACAAGGGTTACAGTCGTAACCCGAGACGTTCCCCTTCGAGGGAACTCACACTGCGTCGTCGAGTGATGACACTCTGGGAACGAACTACCCACTATGCCACACCATAATCACGCCTGTCCTAGTGTGAAGCTGGTAGACCAGGCACACTTAGGACGTGAGCACCCTGGCACCAGGTGTCACCGGGAGTTGCAGACTGTAGAATCTTATGAAGGTGTGCGGGGTGGCCCACCCGGCCGCCTCGCAAATCTCCTGAAGCGAGACGCCAGAAAGGAGGGCCACCGAGGAGGCCATGCCCCTGGTGGAATGAGCCCTCACGGCCATCGGTGAAGGCAAATTGCGCACCTGATAAGCCGTGGCTATAGCCTGGACAATCCAATTGCTGATTGTCTGTTTTGATGCAGGCAGCCCCTTCTTGGGTGAGCCAAAGCACACCAACAACGGGTCTGACTTCCTCCACTGGGAAGACTTCTCCAAGTAAATTCTTAGAGCTCCGACCGGGCGGAGCAGGTGAAGTTTTCCCTTTCCACCGTCACATGAGGTGGAGGATGAAAGGCCTGAAGAAACACTGACCGTGCCACATTAGATGGCACCTTGGGCACGTAGCCTGGTCTGGGATGTAAGATGGCCTTAACTCCGCCGGGGGCAAACTCCAGGCAAGTTGGCGTAACAGCCAAGGCCTGAAGGTCCCCCACTCTCCTCAGAGAGGTGATAGCGAGGAGAAAGGCCACCTTCAAGGTCAGGCTCTTTGCCTCAGCCTCAGCCAACCCTTCAAGTACCACCGCCAGGTCCCAGGTTGGGACTTTGGACTCGCAAATCGGCCTTCCCAACACTGGCCCAACACTGGCCCCCGGGACAGAAACCAAGGTTTCTTCCATATGATGAGGGAACGAGGCCATCTGCGCGTTACCCTGAACATACGGAACGGGCCCGGAGATCACGGGCATCCAATATGGTTTTCCGGCCTTGACCCTTATGCACAGAGATTCTGTGCATTCCAGATTCTCTGAATCTTTGGATGATCTTGAATCTCTGCCCATCTTGACTTCTGAGAGATACTGTCACTCTGAGAGGTGCTTTTTATACCCAATCATGTTGCCAATTGACCTAATAAGTTGCAAATTGGTCCTGTCATCCGATCAATCCGATTCAGCATGACCAAACACTGCCAAAGTAGGAAGCCCAGCGCCATCTTCCTCTCCAGGTTGACAATAAAAGCAAAATATGAATGAAGTGAGTAATGCCGGTCATATTTATACCCGTATGTGAGGTTAAGTGTGACTCAGCATGCAAATCTCACTGGCCAATGTTCATTGGCTTGTTCTGTTACCACCTGGTAAGACCCCAATACATCAGTCTGACGTCTATAACGTTGATCATGACTAACTGAATGAACTTTGTTCTCTCCCACCGGACTTTTGTGTGTAGGTGAGGTGAAGGAGGGAAAGCAGGCAGTGGACCAAAGCACTGTGAGGCAAAGGAGCAGGGACTCAAAATGTTTCTAAACTTAAGTTAAGTGTTTGAAGTTATTTGAAGTATATATTGAAGTATATATCATTATATCATTTACAATACACAGTGTGGTTTTTAATGATAATTTAACAACCATAAGCTGGGGTAGGTTCTGAAATTACAGCCTAATATAATTATAGCCTAATATAAATGTTAAATTGCAGTAAAGTGTTGTTGTTTCATTTAAATCAGTTAAGTTATGAGATGTTTCATTCAGGGGTCATATATGCTCCCCAGATTTATATGACAAATAATGAACTCATGATAATGTAGACATAAGAACATATAGAGTTAACCCTAGGAACATAATGAAAGACATATTGATTGCAATATTACAAATGATAGGATTCAGATAATGGGATAAAGTGTTGCATTTTATGGGTGCAGCTCATGTGGGAGTAAAAGAACATTTTAAATCAGAGTATGGTGTCAGGTATGGTTTAATGAAAATCCAACAATTCTCCAGATTTAAGTTAAAACAGGACACAGGGAATTGTGAATTCTGCAAGGAGAAAGAGACAATAGAACGTGATGGTGATCTGTCCCAAATATTAAAATGACAGGAAGGAATTGATTCGTGCAAGCTTCATGCAATTTAGTCAACAAATATTTAAAAAATTACTTTTTGAATTTTTATTAAAATATTTGGAAGCGACAGAGTTATAAAAGAGAATAAAGTATAAAATATTATTTATTCCTGATCCTCACTCCTTACCAGTTGGAGGCAGTAAAGCACCTCAAAAGCGTAAAGGAACAAGAAGTCTGGTAGACTGATGCTGAATTCAGCATGAATCAAGATCAGACATACAACAGATTTACAGTAAAATTCTCATTTTGAAAATACAAATGTATCTAATCTCAGCCTAGTATATTGGAGGTTCTGTTGCATTGTGAATAAGTAAAAAAAAAAAAAACTACTTCTATCATTACTGCTAGTAATAAATAATATATTGTTTTTATTATTGGCATATAATTTTTTAATCACTTGGTTTCTTTTATATACGGAAGAAAATCCTGTATAAAAACCTAATAGGCCTGTAATTGTATTTCTTCATTGATTTATAATAGGGAGTTACATGGGGATGTTCTTACAGAATCATATAAGATTTTGAATAGGTTACACAATTAAAAAAATGTTTTGTAGTTTGTATTCTGGTTTCAGACACCTAGTCGGAACTCAGTCTCATAAATTAGAATCAATTTAGAAAATTCTGTCCTTTAAAATCTCTGTATCGTCATATTTTTGCCAGCTGTTGGGTAAACATTAAAGCACTTTCTCCTCACATTAAAGTACATTCAGACAAGGGTCAAATGTATAATGAAAGTTGAACTATGCTCTGAAGACAAGGGCATTTTTTCATCAATCTCATCATACTCAGAGATTTATGAAGAATCATTGTCACATGTTGAAATGTTACAAGTTTATATACTGTAATTGTATAAATTGTATAAATACAATACTTGTTGGCCAAAATAATATTTCTCTACATCAGTACTTCTCAAACCTGTCCTGGGAACCCCACAACCGCACTGACACACCCATTTTGGGGTTTTATGGGGGTTTTGTGTTATGAGGTAGGGCTGTTTCAACAAGGGGACTGTGAACTTTCTAACTAATGATCTGTCAAGTCTTTCATAATTTATTTATGCAATTAAACACAATTAAAACCCTGTAAATCTCTAAACTCTCATATATTATGTTGAAATAGTAGGGAGACCGTGTATAGTTGTAACACAAGGAGAGTTGTACTACCGTTGTAGATAATGTTGTATGAGTTATATCAGGTCAGACTGTAGTTTCTCTAGTAAAGAATGGTGTATCAACCTCCTGCTAATTTCAAAGCACCATGTTAATACAGCTAGCTAAACAATGAGTCACAGTGGTGGGGTAGATTGTAACGTATTTTGAAACAACTATCCACTTACATACAACTAAGAACATTTTTGTGATTTTAATAATTCTACAGAATACCGTCTCGGTTACGTATGTAACCCTCGTTCCCTGAAGGAGGGAACGTAGACGTACGTCGGAACTGACTGACGAATTTGGATCTGCTTTCAGAGACCAATCTGCTTCAAGTGTTTCTAAACGAGCCAATGCCCATTGGCATGCGGTCCACGCTACTCCCGCTACGCGGGTATAAATACGGAAGTGGAATACCGCATCTTCGCTTTTCTGCTGAGGAGCCGAACTAGTGACTCGGACCTTCAGCGGAAGCACAGCCCCTGGCAAGGCGACGTACGTCTCCGTTCCCTCCTTCAGGGAATGAAGGTTACATATGTAACCGAGACGTTCCCTTTCAGTCAGTCACGTTCGACGTACGTCGGAACTGACCGACGAATTGGGATCCATACCAACACTGGCCCTTCCAGTGCCCTGCTTGAGCTCACTGGACTGCTCCTACATTGGAGAGGAAGTCAGGGTTAGCCATTTCTGGGGAACACAACTGGAGACAATAACACACATATCCGGCCCAGGGGGCGGGAATGGCATCACAAGCCGACACTAGAATGGGCACTTAGCGCTACTGGCCACTGGGGGCGAGTACATGGGAAGATACCGGCTTTACACGGAGGCTATAAAATCTAGCAAACGTGTTAGGTGTCGCCCAGCCCGCAGCTCTACATATATCTGTCAGTGAGGCGCCCTGAGCCAGCGCCCAGGAGGAGGCTACACTCCTAGTCGAGTGTGCTCGCAACCCGAACGGGCAGGGCACGTCTTGGGACTGGTACGCCAAGACAATAGCATCCACTATCCAGTGGGCTAACCTCTGCTTGGAGACAGCCTTTCCCTTCTGCTGGCCTCCGTAACAGACGAAGAGCAGTTCTGAGGTCCTAAAGCTTTGAGTTCGGTCCACGTAGGCGCGGAGAGCGCGGACACCACCTCCCATCGAGCAGTCCCTCTCGTCCCTGGGCTGCCTGTCTCAGGGCCGCTTGCTCCTACGCTTGCCGGCAGGCTTAGTGGAGCCCTGAGCGGGTTGGAGGCTGCTGCTTGGGCTTGGCAGGGGCGGAGACGGAGGTGGACGCAGGGGGACGCAGAGGGACGCAGAGGGACGCCCTCGGCGATGAGCAGGCGGGGGCGCTGCGGCCGATGACTGGGTGGAGGCAGCAGTTGGTCGTTGGGGCAAGATGTTCTTGATCGCCTCCATCTGCTTCTGGGGCACCAAGAACTGCTGGGCGAAGTTCTCGATGGCGTCGCCAAAAAGGCCAGCCTGGCAGACCTTGTCGGTATCACGCATGTCCGCCAGGTTCAGCCACAGGTGGCGTTCCTGGACCACTAAGGTGGACATCGCCCGACCTAGGGAGCGCGCGGTGACTTTCGTCGCCCTGAGGGCGAGTTCCTGCATAACCCCGGGGTCTGAACTACCCTCGTGCAGTTCCTTCAGCACTTTGGCTTGGTAAACCTGCAGGAGCGCCACGGCATGCAAAGCCGACGCGGCTTCTCCACAGGCTGTGTAAGCCTTGCCCGTCAGAGCGGACGAGAACTTGCACACCCGGGAGGGGAGACGTGGATTACCGTGCCAGTCGGTGACGGTCTTAGGACACACTCCCCCGCTCGACTGGGGGAATCCCCATGTATGCCTTAGCCGCGCCGCCATCGAGGGTAGTGAGGACGGAGGAACCACTCGATCGATGTCTGGCATTGTAGGGTGCCATCCACGACTTTGTGAGTTCCTGATGCACTTCCGGGAAGAAAGGCACCAGGGCGGGGCGCTGAGAACCAGCACGGGCCGCCCCGAGAAACCAATCATTCAACCGCGAAGGTTCGGGACACGACGGAGGGTTCCACTCCAGCCCGACACTTGCAGTGGCCTGGGAAAGCATAGCCGTGAGCTCTGGATCAGGCTCGGGCTACTATCACACCCGAAGGGGGCAATGCAGCCGAGTCTTCATCTCCGGAGTCCATTAGCTTGTCCCCCGATGCAGCAATCGACATCATGTCCTCAGCCGGAGCCCCAAAGGTAACGGCTGGTCCCCCATGGGAAGGACCAGCACGCTCCTTTGGAAGCTCCACCAGCGCAGCGGAGGGGGGAGGGTCCTGAGGGGCTTGGTGTCCCGTTGGGGGTGCCCTCACGGTTACCCTCAGGTCTCCACCAAAGGAGGACCTGTCATACTGTTTCTGTCCAAATTCTCGACAAAAGAGCAGTTTTCAAAATCTCTGGGTGCCAAGAGAGCACACTTGGCAGTGTTCGACGCTCCCATGCCTTGTCACCCTCAGGCGCCTCTCCTATCGCCAGCAGGGGGTCCGGCTGTGTTTGGGACGCACACAAGTGGCCTCCCCACACTCGCACACCCCCTCAGTGGAAGCAGGTAAGTGTTGCACAGCACACTCAGACGCCCCTTGGTGCCGCTACCATGCCGTCCGTGTCGGGTCCCTGCATGCCGCTGCGCTGCCCCGCTGCGGGCACGTCTGTGGTGCTATTGGTCCTGCTTGCATGATCTCTGGGAGCCTGGCTAGTGCTTCCCAGCCCATCTCGCTGGCTCATCCGTACCATCAGACTCAGCTACGCAATTCAGTTTGCCCGACGCCCCCAAGTTCAGGGGCATTCACTTCAGCTCTGTGCCGAAGGAGGCGGCCATTGCTCCCATGAGAGAGCGTGGTGTTCGCATCCTCAACTACCTCAACGACTGGCTGATCCTTGCCCAGTCGCGAGAGCAGTTGTGCGAGCACAGGGACATGGTGCTCAATCACCTTTGCCAGTTGGGACTTCCGAGTCAACTGGGAGAAAAGCAAACTCTGCACCATGCAGAGGATCTCTTTTCTTGGGATGGAGATAGACTCGGTCGCCTGACAGTGCGCCTCACCGAGGAGGCGCGTCCAGTCAGTGTTGAACTGCGTGAATTCATTCAAACGCAGGACAGCGGTACCACTGAAACATTTTCAGAGGCTCCTGGGGCATATGCCAGCCGCAGTAACGCTGTTGGGATTGCATCATATGATACCGTTTCAGCGCTGGCTACACGACCGAGTCCCGAGATGGGCGTGGCACAGCGGAACTCTCCTGTCCAAGTGACCCGAGATGCCGCCAAACCTTCAGCCCGTGGTCGGACCCTTAATTTCTACGGGCAGGAGTGCCTCTAGAACAAGTGTCCAGGCATGCTGTTGTCTCCACGGATGCCTCATCCACCGGCTGGGGTGCCACGTACAACAGGCTTGCAGTTTCGGGTCTGTGGATGGGGCCCCAACTGAAATGGCATATCAATTGCTTGGAGTTGTTAGCAGTTCGTCTTGCACTCAGCCGCTTCAAAACACCGCTCAGAGGCAAGCACGTTCTGGTCCATACGGACAGCACTGCGGCCGTTGCATACATCAACAAACAGGGTGGTCTACACTCCCGTCGCATGTCACAACTCACCTGCTATCTCCTCCTATGGAGTCAGAAGCATCTGAGGTTGTTTCATGCCATTCACATTCCGGGCCTGCTCAATCATGAGCGATGAGCTCTCACGACAGCAAGTGCTCCCGGGAGAGTGGAGACACCATCCCCAGGTGGTCCAGCTGATTTGGAGTCGCTTTGGGACCGCCCAGGTAGACCTGTTTGCCGCCCCGGACACGACCCACTGCTAGTTGTTTTATTCACTGACCCGGGGACCCTCGGCTCGATGCTCTGGCACACAGCTGGCCCCGGGGCCTACGCAAATATGCGTTTCTCCCAGTGAGCCTTCTTGCACAGACTCTGTGCAAGGTCAGGGAGGACGAGGAGCAAGTCCTGTTGGTCGCTCCGTATTGGCCCAACAGGACTTGGTTCCCGGAGCTAGTGCTCCTCGCAACAGCACCTCCTTGGCCCATTCCTCTGAGGAAGGGCCTCCTGACTCAGAGACGGGGCACCCTCTGGCACCCGCGTCCGGAACTCTAGAAACTCCATGTCTGGTCCCTTCCTTAGGGAAGCACGATCTGATCGTCAGGTTCCTGAGGGGGGTGAGGAGACTAAATCCACCTCGTCCTCCCTCTATATCCTCTTGGGACCTGTCTCTGGTGCTGACCGCACCGCAGAGACCTCCCTTCGAGCCTTTGCAGTCAGCTGAGTTAAAAATTCTGTCTCTGAAGACAGTACTCCTGACTGCATTGGCCTCCATCAAGAGGGTAGGGGACCTGCAGGCATTTTCGGTCGGCGAATCGTGCCTGGAATTTGGGCCTGGTAACTCTCACGTAATCCTGAGACCCGGCCTGTATGTGCCCAAGGTTCCCACCACTCCCTTCCGGGACCAGGTGATGAGCCTGAAAGCACTGTCCTCGGAGGAGGCAGACCCAGCCCTAGCTTTTCTCTGTCCCATCCACGCCTTACGGACTTACGTGGACAGAACACAAAGCTTCAGGACCTCAGAGCAGCTCTTCGTCTGTTACGGAGGCCGGCAGAAGGGAAAAGCAGAGGATGGCCCACTGGATAATGGAGATTCAAGAGATTCAAGAGTTTTATTTGTCACATACACAGTTATATACAGAATATACAACTGGCAGTGAAATGTAAACAGGTCCGCTCCATGGACAGTGCAAATTCACAGTTAAAAACACAAGGAGGAAATTATAATAGAAATAGAATATATATATATATATATATATATATATATATATATATATATATATATATATATATATATCTGTAGAATTATAAATAATCAAGTCAAGTAGAAAAAAAGTAAAAAAATTAAAATAAAGAAGTGGAATAAAATAAGTGGAGTAAACTGTGCAGTGAGTAAACTGTCGACCTATAAGTATGTGGTTAACAAATGTATAAAGAGTATAATGTGCAAACAGGTTTATAACAGGTTGTTACAAACCTGTTTGCACATTATACTCTTTATATGGATACCATTGTCTTGGTGTATGAAACCCAAGACATGTCCTGCCTGCTTGGGTTAAGAGCCCACTCCACCAGGGGTGTAGCTTCTTCCTGGGCGCTGGCTTGTGGCGCCTCGCTGACAGATATTTGTAGAGCTGCGGGCTGGGCGACACCCAACACGTTTGCTAAATTCTATAGCCTATGTGTAGAGCTGGTATCTTCCTGTGTGCTCACTTCCCATAGTCAGTAACACAGATGTGCCCGTTCTAAGTGTCGGCTTGCTGTGCCATTCCCTTCCCCATGGAACGATATCACGTGTGCTTATATGCTCCAGTCGAGTTCCCCAGTATGGCAAACCCTGTCGAGTCCTCTGCAACCCGTGGCAGTCGGACGTGGCGGAGCGTCCGACGCCAGGTCTAACACTCGTATGCATTGGTGGAACTTGTTTTAGGCAGGGTTCCATATGTTGTGACCCCCACGGCGGTTCCATATGTGTATTCTCCACGGTACGGCTTCCTACGGCGAGCCCGTGTCAGAGTGGTGTTGTTCCCCCACCTAAAAATGGCCAGGGCCACACCTGAGACTTCCATATGTTGCACTGCCAACGGCCAGTCCATATGTGTGGACCTTCAGGGAATGAGGGTTACCATACGTAACCGAGATGTTCCCTTTCAGTCAGTACATATGTCGGACGTCACCGACGAATTGGGATCTCTTTGGAAAACACCACAGTTACTACCACTTCCAGCGTCCAGCGAGAGCCCCTCAGACACTGTCTGTTCTGGGCGGGGGAATTCCCGCAGGGAGAGTTCCACTCAGCAGTCTATTGGATAACAGTGGGAAAGCGTGCCCCGGGGGGCCACTGCAGAAGCCACATCATGCCCGGAGGGAGTTACCATTTGGAGAATGGGGATGGCTTTACAGCCTTTGCTAAATTAAGTATTGTGGCGAGGCGGGGGACCGTGAGAGCGTCAGCTGTGCGCCACACCGGCCTCGCCTCATGGAGGAGTGACGGGAGTATAAAAGGAGGAGCGACGACATGGCAAGACGAGAGAGGACCAGGCCTGGCCTCGCCACAAATATACATGATACTAGGTAATGATCTGAGATGTCATCGCTCTACTGCAGAATTTCAACGGTATCAATATTTATTCCATGTGACAGTATTAGGTCTAAAGTATGATTACGGCAATGAGTGGGTCCTGACACGTGTTGCCTAACTCCAGTAAAGTTTAGAATATCTCTAAATGCCAATCCCAATGTGTCTTTTTCATTGTCTACATGGATATTAAAATCACTAACAATTAGTACTTTATCTGCAGCTAGTACTAACTCTGACAGAAAATCAGTAAATTCTTTGGTAAAGTCTGTATGGTGCCCTGGTGGCCTGCATACAGTAGCCAGCACAAATGTCAAACGGATTTATCAATTGCACTACATAATTGTTAGGTTTTTGCCCCTTCGTGCCTCATCCCAGTCATCTGCATTGGCAATTGAATGAACAAATACTCAGCGCTGAGGGAGAGTGTAACATCTCACTTTATTTTACGCAGGATTAGCAGTTATATACAAAGAATATAAGGGGTGTAGAAAAGGTTTAACCAATGAGAGAGTACATCATATAGCTCAGGTTATAGGAATGTGATGCATATAGAAAAACAAATCTAAATATGGTACTCTCCTGTCCAACATCCAGGCTTTCCTTGAGCTCCTGAAGATCCTTCAATATAAACAGAGACCCTTAGCAGAAATCTATTCCTTATAGGGACTGGTCCCATATGTTAAACATAGAAACACAGCTTCCACACTGGACAAAAACCCTCTGTACCCTTTCCTTCCATGCTGAGACCAAACATGAAATCTATCACTTGCCCCTTTTGGCAATAAAATTGCCACACCCAAATCTCAGCATTATTTTACAAATACACAAATACAATCACTTTCTTTACCTTCATATTCATAATATTCTTCAACAAACATTTCCTTCATTTTTCTTAATTTTCCTTCAAAATTACTAACACTTGATAGTTCTATTCATCAAAGCATATTGAGAGGATACAATGTTTTCATAGCGCGATTAATCAAAGCTCTAAAAAATGGAAAAATACAACAGATAATAAATGCGATAATTAATAGAATTACACCTATAGGAATTAAGGCAGATACAAGCATTTGTTGCCATCCTGTGAGTCATGCTAAGAACCCACTTTGATTATCATCAACCTCTCGTCTTTGTAGTTCTTGAGCAATTCTAGTAAAATGTTTTAAACCCTCTGAGATTAAATGACCATCTGCATCATTCTCAGGTATATAGGTACAACAAGAGGTTCCAATTATAACACACACCCCTCCTCTCGCCGCCGTTAACTGATCTAATACCAGCCTGTTTTGCAGGGCAGTTAAACGGAACCCTCAAAGTTCCTGTTGGACACCAGCCAATGTGTCTCTTTTAGTATTGATAAATGAAATTAATTAATATCTTGTAACCTCTAGTTCAGTTTGAAGACTAGAAACACCTACCCCTGGGATCATTGCTTCAAAGAATCTTTCAGTACCAGTTCAAAGTTGATGTTGTACTGGTACTGGATTATCTCTGCTTAAACTATCAGTAGAACTGCGGCCAGAGCGTATCTCAGGGTCAGAGATACGCTTATCCCGGCGTATCTCAGGGTCAGCTCTCCCGTCTCTGCAGGACGTCTACACCAAACGCTGCAAAGGTAGAGCTACTAAGATCATCAAGGACTCTAATCACCCTGCAAACCCTCATTTCACGCTGCTGCCATCTGGTAAGCGCTTCCGAAGAAGTGGAAGCGCTTACTCAGTCACTTCACTTCAGGATAAACATACTGTCATTGCACTGCACTTTCTGTTTTCACAATGTGAGGATTAGAATGTGAATACTGTTATTTTGCAGGTATTTCCTGAATTATTACAATCAAATGCCTTCCCTGTAAAAAACATCTTAAATGGTCAAATGACTGGCAGCAGCAGCTGCCAAACAAAAACGTCTCGGGTTACGACTGTAACCCTTGTTCCCCAAGAAGAGAACAAGACACTGCGTCGTCGAGTGATGACACTCTGGGAACGCCCTCAGCGTAGCGCGTCTGAAGCATGAATGAAATCTATCCAACCCTGATTGGTGCTGCGTCATGACGTAGTAGATGACGGCATAAGCAGAAGCTACAAAGGGGACGCTGGCACACAAACACATTAGCTTATTTGCGATGAATAGAGCGCTCTGCCCGTGATAGGTGTGGTGACAAGACGCAGTGTCTCGTTCCCTTCTCGGGGAACAAGGGTTACAGTCGTAACCCGAGACGTTCCCCTTCGAGGGAACTCACACTGCGTCGTCGAGTGATGACACTCTGGGAACGAACTACCCACTATGCCACACCATAATCACGCCTGTCCTAGTGTGAAGCTGGTAGACCAGGCACACTTAGGACGTGAGCACCCTGGCACCAGGTGTCACCGGGAGTTGCAGACTGTAGAATCTTATGAAGGTGTGCGGGGTGGCCCACCCGGCCGCCTCGCAAATCTCCTGAAGCGAGACGCCAGAAAGGAGGGCCACCGAGGAGGCCATGCCCCTGGTGGAATGAGCCCTCACGGCCATCGGTGAAGGCAAATTGCGCACCTGATAAGCCGTGGCTATAGCCTGGACAATCCAATTGCTGATTGTCTGTTTTGATGCAGGCAGCCCCTTCTTGGGTGAGCCAAAGCACACCAACAACGGGTCTGACTTCCTCCACTGGGAAGACTTCTCCAAGTAAATTCTTAGAGCTCCGACCGGGCGGAGCAGGTGAAGTTTTCCCTTTTCCACCGTCACATGAGGTGGAGGATGAAAGGCCTGAAGAAACACTGACCGTGCCACATTAGATGGCACCTTGGGCACGTAGCCTGGTCTGGGATGTAAGATGGCCTTAACTCCGCCGGGGGCAAACTCCAGGCAAGTTGGCGTAACAGCCAAGGCCTGAAGGTCCCCCACTCTCCTCAGAGAGGTGATAGCGAGGAGAAAGGCCACCTTCAAGGTCAGGCTCTTTGCCTCAGCCTCAGCCAACCCTTCAAGTACCACCGCCAGGTCCCAGGTTGGGACTTTGGACTCGCAAATCGGCCTTCCCAACACTGGCCCAACACTGGCCCCCGGGACAGAAACCAAGGTTTCTTCCATATGATGAGGGAACGAGGCCATCTGCGCGTTACCCTGAACATACGGAACAGGCCGGAGATCACGGGCATCCAATATGGTTTTCCGGCCTTGACCCTTATGCACAGAGATTCTGTGCATTCCAGATTCTCTGAATCTTTGGATGATCTTGAATCTCTGCCCATCTTGACTTCTGAGAGATACTGTCACTCTGAGAGGTGCTTTTTATACCCAATCATGTTGCCAATTGACCTAATAAGTTGCAAATTGGTCCTGTCATCCGATCAATCCGATTCAGCATGACCAAACACTGCCAAAGTAGGAAGCCCAGCGCCATCTTCCTCTCCAGGTTGACAATAAAAGCAAAATATGAATGAAGTGAGTAATGCCGGTCATATTTATACCCGTATGTGAGGTTAAGTGTGACTCAGCATGCAAATCTCACTGGCCAATGTTCATTGGCTTGTTCTGTTACCACCTGGTAAGACCCCAATACATCAGTCTGACGTCTATAACGTTGATCATGACTAACTGAATGAACTTTGTTCTCTCCCACCGGACTTTTGTGTGTAGGTGAGGTGAAGGAGGGAAAGCAGGCAGTGGACCAAAGCACTGTGAGGCAAGGGAGCAGGGACTCAAAATGTTTCTAAACTTAAGTTAAGTGTTTGAAGTTATTTGAAGTATATATTGAAGTATATATCATTATATCATTTACAATACACAGTGTGGTTTTTAATGATAATTTAACAACCATAAGCTGGGGTAGGTTCTGAAATTACAGCCTAATATAATTATAGCCTAATATAAATGTTAAATTGCAGTAAAGTGTTGTTGTTTCATTTAAATCAGTTAAGTTATGAGATGTTTCATTCAGGGTCATATATGCTCCCCAGATTTATATGACAAATAATGAACTCATGATAATGTAGACATAAGAACATATAGAGTTAACCCTAGGAACATAATGAAAGACATATTGATTGCAATATTACAAATGATAGGATTCAGATAATGGGATAAAGTGTTGCATTTTATGGGTGCAGCTCATGTGGGAGTAAAAGAACATTTTAAATCAGAGTATGGTGTCAGGTATGGTTTAATGAAAATCCAACAATTCTCCAGATTTAAGTTAAAACAGGACACAGGGAATTGTGAATTCTGCAAGGAGAAAGAGACAATAGAACGTGATGGTGATCTGTCCCAAATATTAAAATGACAGGAAGGAATTGATTCGTGCAAGCTTCATGCAATTTAGTCAACAAATATTTAAAAAATTACTTTTTGAATTTTTATTAAAATATTTGGAAGCGACAGAGTTATAAAAGAGAATAAAGTATAAAATATTATTTATTCCTGATCCTCACTCCTTACCAGTTGGAGGCAGTAAAGCACCTCAAAAGCGTAAAGGAACAAGAAGTCTGGTAGACTGATGCTGAATTCAGCATGAATCAAGATCAGACATACAACAGATTTACAGTAAAATTCTCATTTTGAAAATACAAATGTATCTAATCTCAGCCTAGTATATTGGAGGTTCTGTTGCATTGTGAATAAGTAAAAAAAAAAAAAAAACTACTTCTATCATTACTGCTAGTAATAAATAATATATTGTTTTTATTATTGGCATATAATTTTTTTAATCACTTGGTTTCTTTTATATACGGAAGAAAATCCTGTATAAAAACCTAATAGGCCTGTAATTGTATTTCTTCATTGATTTATAATAGGGAGTTACATGGGGATGTTCTTACAGAATCATATAAGATTTTGAATAGGTTACACAATTAAAAAAATGTTTTGTAGTTTGTATTCTGGTTTCAGACACCTAGTCGGAACTCAGTCTCATAAATTAGAATCAATTTAGAAAATTCTGTCCTTTAAAATCTCTGTATCGTCATATTTTTGCCAGCTGTTGGGTAAACATTAAAGCACTTTCTCCTCACATTAAAGTACATTCAGACAAGGGTCAAATGTATAATGAAAGTTGAACTATGCTCTGAAGACAAGGGCATTTTTTCATCAATCTCATCATACTCAGAGATTTATGAAGAATCATTGTCACATGTTGAAATGTTACAAGTTTATATACTGTAATTGTATAAATTGTATAAATACAATACTTGTTGGCCAAAATAATATTTCTCTACATCAGTACTTCTCAAACCTGTCCTGGGAACCCCACAACCGCACTGACACACCCATTTTTGGGTTTTTATGGGGGTTTTGTGTTATGAGGTAGGGCTGTTTCAACAAGGGGACTGTGAACTTTCTAACTAATGATCTGTCAAGTCTTTCATAATTTATTTATGCAATTAAACACAATTAAAACCCTGTAAATCTCTAAACTCTCATATATTATGTTGAAATAGTAGGGAGACCGTGTATAGTTGTAACACAAGGAGAGTTGTACTACCGTTGTAGATAATGTTGTATGAGTTATATCAGGTCAGACTGTAGTTTCTCTAGTAAAGAATGGTGTATCAACCTCCTGCTAATTTCAAAGCACCATGTTAATACAGCTAGCTAAACAATGAGTCACAGTGGTGGGGTAGATTGTAACGTATTTTGAAACAACTATCCACTTACATACAACTAAGAACATTTTTGTGATTTTAATAATTCTACAGAATACCGTCTAGGTTACGTATGTAACCCTCGTTCCCTGAAGGAGGGAGCGTGAGGCGTCACGTCGGAACTGACTGGCGAATTTGGATCTGCTTTCAGAGACCAATCTGCTTCAAGTGTTTCTAAAGCGAGCCAATGCCCATTGGCATGCGGTCCACGCTTCTCTCCGCTACGCGGGTATAAATCTGAAGTGGAATACGCATCTTCGCTTTTCTGCTGAGGAGCGAACTAGTGACTCGGACCTTCAGCGGAAGCACAGCCCTGGCAAGGCGGCGTACGTCTCCGTTCCCTCCTTCAGGGAATGAAGGTTACATATGTAACCGAGGCGTTCCCTTTCAGTCAGTCACGTTCGACGTACGTCGGAACTGACCGACGAATTGGGATCCATACCAACACTGGCCCTTCCAGTGCCCTGCTTGAGCTCACTGGACTGCTCCTACATTGGAGAGGAAGTCAGGGTTAGCCATTTCTGGGAACACAACTGGAGACAATAACACACATATCCGGCCCAGGGGGCGGGAATGGCATCACAAGCCGACACTAGAATGGGCACTTAGCGCTACTGGCCACTGGGGGCGAGTACATGGGAAGATACCGGCTTTACACGGAGGCTATAAAATCTAGCAAACGTGTTAGGTGTCGCCCAGCCCGCAGCTCTACATATATCTGTCAGTGAGGCGCCCTGAGCCAGCGCCCAGGAGGAGGCTACACTCCTAGTCGAGTGTGCTCGCAACCCGAACGGGCAGGGCACGTCTTGGGACTGAGTGCGCCAAGACAATAGCATCCACTATCCAGTGGGCTAACCTCTGCTTGGAGACAGCCTTTCCCTTCTGCTGGCCTCCGTAACAGACGAAGAGCAGTTCTGAGGTCCTAAAGCTTTGAGTTCGGTCCACGTAGGCGCGGAGAGCGCGGACACCACCTCCCATCGAGCAGTCCCTCTCGTCCCTGGGCTGCCTGTCTCAGGGCCGCTTGCTCCTACGCTTGCCGGCAGGCTTAGTGGAGCCCTGAGCGGGTTGGAGGCTGCTGCTTGGGCTTGGCAGGGGCGGAGACGGAGGTGGACGCAGGGGGACGCAGAGGGACGCAGAGGGACGCCCTCGGCGATGAGCAGGCGGGGGCGCTGCGGCCGATGACTGGGTGGAGGCAGCAGTTGGTCGTTGGGGCAAGATGTTCTTGATCGCCTCCATCTGCTTCTGGGGCACCAAGAACTGCTGGGCGAAGTTCTCGATGGCGTCGCCAAAAAGGCCAGCCTGGCAGACCTTGTCGGTATCACGCATGTCCGCCAGGTTCAGCCACAGGTGGCGTTCCTGGACCACTAAGGTGGACATCGCCCGACCTAGGGAGCGCGCGGTGACTTTCGTCGCCCTGAGGGCGAGTTCCTGCATAACCCCGGGGTCTGAACTACCCTCGTGCAGTTCCTTCAGCACTTTGGCTTGGTAAACCTGCAGGAGCGCCACGGCATGCAAAGCCGACGCGGCTTCTCCACAGGCTGTGTAAGCCTTGCCCGTCAGAGCGGACGAGAACTTGCACACCCGGGAGGGGAGACGTGGATTACCGTGCCAGTCGGTGACGGTCTTAGGACACACTCCCCCGCTCGACTGGGGGAATCCCCATGTATGCCTTAGCCGCGCCGCCATCGAGGGTAGTGAGGACGGAGGAACCACTCGATCGATGTCTGGCATTGTAGGGTGCCATCCACGACTTTGTGAGTTCCTGATGCACTTCCGGGAAGAAAGGCACCAGGGCGGGGCGCTGAGAACCAGCACGGGCCGCCCCGAGAAACCAATCATTCAACGCGAAGGTTCGGGACACGACGGAGGGTTCCACTCCAGCCCGACACTTGCAGTGGCCTGGGAAAGCATAGCCGTGAGCTCTGGATCAGGCTCGGGCTACTATCACACCCGAAGGGGGCAATGCAGCCGAGTCTTCATCTCCGGAGTCCATTAGCTTGTCCCCCGATGCAGCAATCGACATCATGTCCTCAGCCGGAGCCCCAAAGGTAACGGCTGGTCCCCCATGGGAAGGACCAGCACGCTCCTTTGGAAGCTCCACCAGCGCAGCGGAGGGGGGAGGGTCCTGAGGGGCTTGGTGTCCCGTTGGGGGTGCCCTCACGGTTACCCTCAGGTCTCCACCAAAGGAGGACCTGTCATACTGTTTCTGTCCAAATTCTCGACAAAAGAGCAGTTTTCAAAATCTCTGGGTGCCAAGAGAGCACACTTGGCAGTGTTCGACGCTCCCATGCCTTGTCACCCTCAGGCGCCTCTCCTATCGCCAGCAGGGGGTCCGGCTGTGTTTGGGACGCACACAAGTGGCCTCCCCACACTCGCACACCCCCTCAGTGGAAGCAGGTAAGTGTTGCACAGCACACTCAGACGCCCCTTGGTGCCGCTACCATGCCGTCCGTGTCGGGTCCCTGCATGCCGCTGCGCTGCCCCGCTGCGGGCACGTCTGTGGTGCTATTGGTCCTGCTTGCATGATCTCTGGGAGCCTGGCTAGTGCTTCCCAGCCCATCTCGCTGGCTCATCCGTACCATCAGACTCAGCTACGCAATTCAGTTTGCCCGACGTCCCCCCAAGTTCAGGGGCATTCACTTCAGCTCTGTGCCGAAGGAGGCGCCATTGCTCCCATGAGAGGCGTGGTGTTCGCATCCTCAACTACCTCAACGACTGGCTGATCCTTGCCCAGTCGCGAGAGCAGTTGTGCGAGCACAGGGACATGGTGCTCAATCACCTTTGCCAGTTGGGACTTCCGAGTCAACTGGGAGAAAAGCAAACTCTGCACCATGCAGAGGATCTCTTTTCTTGGGATGGAGATAGACTCGGTCGCCTGACAGTGCGCTCACCGAGGAGCGCGTCCAGTCAGTGTTGAACTGCGTGAATTCATTCAAAGCGCAGGACAGCGGTACCACTGAAACATTTTCAGAGGCTCCTGGGGCATATGCCAGCCGCAGTAACGCTGTTGGGATTGCATCATATGATACCGTTTCAGCGCTGGCTACACGACCGAGTCCCGAGATGGGCGTGGCACAGCGGAACTCTCCCTGTCCAAGTGACCCCGAGATGCCGCCAAACCTTCAGCCCGTGGTCGGACCCTTAATTTCTACGGGCAGGAGTGCCTCTAGAACAAGTGTCCAGGCATGCTGTTGTCTCCACGGATGCCTCATCCACCGGCTGGGGTGCCACGTACAACAGGCTTGCAGTTTCGGGTCTGTGGATGGGGCCCCAACTGAAATGGCATATCAATTGCTTGGAGTTGTTAGCAGTTCGTCTTGCACTCAGCCGCTTCAAAACACCGCTCAGAGGCAAGCACGTTCTGGTCCATACGGACAGCACTGCGGCCGTTGCATACATCAACAAACAGGGTGGTCTACACTCCCGTCGCATGTCACAACTCACCTGCTATCTCCTCCTATGGAGTCAGAAGCATCTGAGGTTGTTTCATGCCATTCACATTCCGGGCCTGCTCAATCATGAGCGATGAGCTCTCACGACAGCAAGTGCTCCCGGGAGAGTGGAGACACCATCCCCAGGTGGTCCAGCTGATTTGGAGTCGCTTTGGGACCGCCCAGGTAGACCTGTTTGCCGCCCCGGACACGACCCACTGCTAGTTGTTTTATTCACTGACCGAGGGGACCCTCGGCTCGATGCTCTGGCACACAGCTGGCCCCGGGGCCTACGCAAATATGCGTTTCTCCCAGTGAGCCTTCTTGCACAGACTCTGTGCAAGGTCAGGGAGGACGAGGAGCAAGTCCTGTTGGTCGCTCCGTATTGGCCCAACAGGACTTGGTTCCCGGAGCTAGTGCTCCTCGCAACAGCACCTCCTTGGCCCATTCCTCTGAGGAAGGGCCTCCTGACTCAGAGACGGGGCACCCTCTGGCACCCGCGTCCGGAACTCTAGAAACTCCATGTCTGGTCCCTTCCTTAGGGAAGCACGATCTGATCGTCAGGTTCCTGAGGGGGGTGAGGAGACTAAATCCACCTCGTCCTCCCTCTATATCCTCTTGGGACCTGTCTCTGGTGCTGACCGCACCGCAGAGACCTCCTTCGAGCCTTTGCAGTCAGCTGAGTTAAAAATTCTGTCTCTGAAGACAGTACTCCTGACTGCATTGGCCTCCATCAAGAGGGTAGGGGACCTGCAGGCATTTTCGGTCGGCGAATCGTGCCTGGAATTTGGGCCTGGTAACTCTCACGTAATCCTGAGACCCGGCCTGTATATGTGCCCAAGGTTCCCACCACTCCCTTCCGGGACCAGGTGATGAGCCTGAAAGCACTGTCCTCGGAGGAGGCAGACCCAGCCCTAGCTTTTCTCTGTCCCATCCACGCCTTACGGACTTACGTGGACAGAACACAAAGCTTCAGGACCTCAGAGCAGCTCTTCGTCTGTTACGGAGGCCGGCAGAAGGGAAAAGCAGAGGATGGCCCACTGGATAATGGAGATTCAAGAGATTCAAGAGTTTTATTTGTCACATACACAGTTATATACAGAATATACAACTGGCAGTGAAATGTAAACAGGTCCGCTCCATGGACAGTGCAAATTCACAGTTAAAAACACAAGGAGGAAATTATAATAGAAATAGAATATATATATATATATATATATATATATATATATATATATATATATATATATATATATATATCTGTAGAATTATAAATAATCAAGTCAAGTAGAAAAAAAAGTAAAAAAATTAAAATAAAGAAGTGGAATAAAATAAGTGGAGTAAACTGTGCAGTGAGTAAACTGTCGACCTATAAGTATGTGGTTAACAAATGTATAAAAGAGTATAATGTGCAAACAGGTTTATAACAGGTTGTTACAAACCTGTTTGCACATTATACTCTTTATATGGATACCATTGTCTTGGTGTATGAAACCCAAGACATGTCCTGCCTGCTTGGGTTAAGAGCCCACTCCACCAGGGGTGTAGCTTCTTCCTGGGCGCTGGCTTGTGGCGCCTCGCTGACAGATATTTGTAGAGCTGCGGGCTGGGCGACACCCAACACGTTTGCTAAATTCTATAGCCTATGTGTAGAGCTGGTATCTTCCTGTGTGCTCACTTCCCATAGTCAGTAACACAGATGTGCCCGTTCTAAGTGTCGGCTTGCTGTGCCATTCCCTTCCCCATGGAACGTATACGTGTGCTTATATGCTCCAGTCGAGTTCCCCAGTATGGCAAACCCTGTCGAGTCCTCTGCAACCCGTGGCAGTCGGACGTGGCGGAGCGTCCGACGCCAGGTCTAACACTCGTATGCATTGGTGGAACTTGTTTTAGGCAGGGTTCCATATGTTGTGACCCCACGGCGGTTCCATATGTGTATTCTCCACGGTACGGCTTCCTACGGCGAGCCCGTGTCAGAGTGGTGTTGTTCCCCCACCTAAAAATGGCCAGGGCCACACCTGAGACTTCCATATGTTGCACTGCCAACGGCCAGTCCATATGTGTGGACCTTCAGGGAATGAGGGTTACCATACGTAACCGAGATGTTCCCTTTCAGTCAGTACATATGTCGGACGTCACCGACGAATTGGGATCTCTTTGGAAAACACCACAGTTACTACCACTTCCAGCGTCCAGCGAGAGCCCCTCAGACACTGTCTGTTCTGGGCGGGGGAATTCCCGCAGGGAGAGTTCCACTCAGCAGTCTATTGGATAACAGTGGGAAAGCGTGCCCCGGGGGGCCACTGCAGAAGCCACATCATGCCCGGAGGGAGTTACCATTTGGAGAATGGGGATGGCTTTACAGCCTTTGCTAAATTAAGTATTGTGGCGAGGCGGGGGACCGTGAGAGCGTCAGCTGTGCGCCACACCGGCCTCGCCTCATGGAGGAGTGACGGGAGTATAAAAGGAGGAGCGACGACATGGCAAGACGAGAGAGGACCAGGCCTGGCCTCGCCACAAATATACATGATACTAGGTAATGATCTGAGATGTCATCGCTCTACTGCAGAATTTCAACGGTATCAATATTTATTCCATGTGACAGTATTAGGTCTAAAGTATGATTACGGCAATGAGTGGGTCCTGACACGTGTTGCCTAACTCCAGTAAAGTTTAGAATATCTCTAAATGCCAATCCCAATGTGTCTTTTCATTGTCTACATGGATATTAAAATCACTAACAATTAGTACTTTATCTGCAGCTAGTACTAACTCTGACAGAAAATCAGTAAATTCTTTGGTAAAGTCTGTATGGTGCCCTGGTGGCCTGCATACAGTAGCCAGCACAAATGTCAAACGGATTTATCAATTGCACTACATAATTGTTAGGTTTTTGCCCTTCGTGCCTCATCCCAGTCATCTGCATTGGCAATTGAATGAACAAATACTCAGCGCTGAGGGAGAGTGTAACATCTCACTTTATTTTACGCAGGATTAGCAGTTATATACAAAGAATATAAGGGGTGTAGAAAAGGTTTAACCAATGAGAGAGTACATCATATAGCTCAGGTTATAGGAATGTGATGCATATAGAAAAACAAATCTAAATATGGTACTCTCCTGTCCAACATCCAGGCTTTCCTTGAGCTCCTGAAGATCCTTCAATATAAACAGAGACCCTTAGCAGAAATCTATTCCTTATAGGGACTGGTCCCATATGTTAAACATAGAAACACAGCTTCCACACTGGACAAAAACCCTCTGTACCCTTTCCTTCCATGCTGAGACCAAACATGAAATCTATCACTTGCCCCTTTTGGCAATAAAATTGCCACACCCAAATCTCAGCATTATTTTACAAATACACAAATACAATCACTTTCTTTACCTTCATATTCATAATATTCTTCAACAAACATTTCCTTCATTTTTCTTAATTTTCCTTCAAAATTACTAACACTTGATAGTTCTATTCATCAAAGCATATTGAGAGGATACAATGTTTTCATAGCGCGATTAATCAAAGCTCTAAAAAATGGAAAAATACAACAGATAATAAATGCGATAATTAATAGAATTACACCTATAGGAATTAAGGCAGATACAAGCATTTGTTGCCATCCTGTGAGTCATGCTAAGAACCCACTTTGATTATCATCAACCTCTCGTCTTTGTAGTTCTTGAGCAATTCTAGTAAAATGTTTTAAACCCTCTGAGATTAAATGACCATCTGCATCATTCTCAGGTATATAGGTACAACAAGAGGTTCCAATTATAACACACCCCTCCTCCTCTCGCCGCCGTTAACTGATCTAATACCAGCCTGTTTTGCAGGGCAGTTAAACGGAACCCTCAAAGTTCCTGTTGGACACCAGCCAATGTGTCTCTTTTAGTATTGATAAATGAAATTAATTAATATCTTGTAACCTCTAGTTCAGTTTGAAGACTAGAAACACCTACCCCTGGGATCATTGCTTCAAAGAATCTTTCAGTACCAGTTCAAAGTTGATGTTGTACTGGTACTGGATTATCTCTGCTTAAACTATCAGTAGAACTGCGGCCAGAGCGTATCTCAGGGTCAGAGATACGCTTATCCGAGCGTATCTCAGGGTCAGCTCTCCCGTCTCTGCAGGACGTCTACACCAAACGCTGCAAAGGTAGAGCTACTAAGATCATCAAGGACTCTAATCACCCTGCAAACCCTCATTTCACGCTGCTGCCATCTGGTAAGCGCTTCCGAAGAAGTGGAAGCGCTTACTCAGTCACTTCACTTCAGGATAAACATACTGTCATTGCACTGCACTTTCTGTTTTCACAATGTGAGGATTAGAATGTGAATACTGTTATTTTGCAGGTATTTCCTGAATTATTACAATCAAATGCCTTCCCTGTAAAAAACATCTTAAATGGTCAAATGACTGGCAGCAGCAGCTGCCAAACAAAAACGTCTCGGGTTACGACTGTAACCCTTGTTCCCCAAGAAGAGAACAAGACACTGCGTCGTCGAGTGATGACACTCTGGGAACGCCCTCAGCGTAGCGCGTCTGAAGCATGAATGAAATCTATCCAACCCTGATTGGTGCTGCGTCATGACGTAGTAGATGACGGCATAAGCAGAAGCTACAAAGGGGACGCTGGCACACAAACACATTAGCTTATTTGCGATGAATAGAGCGCTCTGCCCGTGATAGGTGTGGTGACAAGACGCAGTGTCTCGTTCCCTTCTCGGGGAACAAGGGTTACAGTCGTAACCCGAGACGTTCCCCTTCGAGGGAACTCACACTGCGTCGTCGAGTGATGACACTCTGGGAACGAACTACCCACTATGCCACACCATAATCACGCCTGTCCTAGTGTGAAGCTGGTAGACCAGGCACACTTAGGACGTGAGCACCCTGGCACCAGGTGTCACCGGGAGTTGCAGACTGTAGAATCTTATGAAGGTGTGCGGGGTGGCCCACCCGGCCGCCTCGCAAATCTCCTGAAGCGAGACGCCAGAAAGGAGGGCCACCGAGGAGGCCATGCCCCTGGTGGAATGAGCCCTCACGGCCATCGGTGAAGGCAAATTGCGCACCTGATAAGCCGTGGCTATAGCCTGGACAATCCAATTGCTGATTGTCTGTTTTGATGCAGGCAGCCCCTTCTTGGGTGAGCCAAAGCACACCAACAACGGGTCTGACTTCCTCCACTGGGAAGACTTCTCCAAGTAAATTCTTAGAGCTCCGACCGGGCGGAGCAGGTGAAGTTTTCCCTTTTCCACCGTCACATGAGGTGGAGGATGAAAGGCCTGAAGAAACACTGACCGTGCCACATTAGATGGCACCTTGGGCACGTAGCCTGGTCTGGGATGTAAGATGGCCTTAACTCCGCGCCGGGGCAAACTCCAGGCAAGTTGGCGTAACAGCCAAGGCCTGAAGGTCCCCCACTCTCCTCAGAGAGGTGATAGCGAGGAGAAAGGCCACCTTCAAGGTCAGGCTCTTTGCCTCAGCCTCAGCCAACCCTTCAAGTACCACCGCCAGGTCCCAGGTTGGGACTTTGGACTCGCAAATCGGCCTTCCCAACACTGGCCCAACACTGGCCCCCGGGACAGAAACCAAGGTTTCTTCCATATGATGAGGAACGAGGCCATCTGCGCGTTACCCTGAACATACGGAACGGGCCCGGAGATCACGGGCATCCAATATGGTTTTCCGGCCTTGACCCTTATGCACAGAGATTCTGTGCATTCCAGATTCTCTGAATCTTTGGATGATCTTGAATCTCTGCCCATCTTGACTTCTGAGAGATACTGTCACTCTGAGAGGTGCTTTTTATACCCAATCATGTTGCCAATTGACCTAATAAGTTGCAAATTGGTCCTGTCATCCGATCAATCCGATTCAGCATGACCAAACACTGCCAAAGTAGGAAGCCCAGCGCCATCTTCCTCTCCAGGTTGACAATAAAAGCAAAATATGAATGAAGTGAGTAATGCCGGTCATATTTATACCCGTATGTGAGGTTAAGTGTGACTCAGCATGCAAATCTCACTGGCCAATGTTCATTGGCTTGTTCTGTTACCACCTGGTAAGACCCCAATACATCAGTCTGACGTCTATAACGTTGATCATGACTAACTGAATGAACTTTGTTCTCCCACCGGACTTTTGTGTGTAGGTGAGGTGAAGGAGGGAAAGCAGGCAGTGGACCAAAGCACTGTGAGGCAAGGGAGCAGGGACTCAAAATGTTTCTAAACTTAAGTTAAGTGTTTGAAGTTATTTGAAGTATATATTGAAGTATATATCATTATATCATTTACAATACACAGTGTGGTTTTTAATGATAATTTAACAACCATAAGCTGGGGTAGGTTCTGAAATTACAGCCTAATATAATTATAGCCTAATATAAATGTTAAATTGCAGTAAAGTGTTGTTGTTTCATTTAAATCAGTTAAGTTATGAGATGTTTCATTCAGGGTCATATATGCTCCCCAGATTTATATGACAAATAATGAACTCATGATAATGTAGACATAAGAACATATAGAGTTAACCCTAGGAACATAATGAAAGACATATTGATTGCAATATTACAAATGATAGGATTCAGATAATGGGATAAAGTGTTGCATTTTATGGGTGCAGCTCATGTGGGAGTAAAAGAACATTTTAAATCAGAGTATGGTGTCAGGTATGGTTTAATGAAAATCCAACAATTCTCCAGATTTAAGTTAAAACAGGACACAGGGAATTGTGAATTCTGCAAGGAGAAAGAGACAATAGAACGTGATGGTGATCTGTCCCAAATATTAAAATGACAGGAAGGAATTGATTCGTGCAAGCTTCATGCAATTTAGTCAACAAATATTTAAAAATTACTTTTTGAATTTTTATTAAAATATTTGGAAGCTTACAGAGTTATAAAAGAGAATAAAGTATAAAATATTATTTATTCCTGATCCTCACTCCTTACCAGTTGGAGGCAGTAAAGCACCTCAAAAGCGTAAAGGAACAAGAAGTCTGGTAGACTGATGCTGAATTCAGCATGAATCAAGATCAGACATACAACAGATTTACAGTAAAATTCTCATTTTGAAAATACAAATGTATCTAATCTCAGCCTAGTATATTGGAGGTTCTGTTGCATTGTGAATAAGTAAAAAAAAACTACTTCTATCATTACTGCTAGTAATAAATAATATATTGTTTTTATTATTGGCATATAATTTTTTAATCACTTGGTTTCTTTTATATACGGAAGAAAATCCTGTATAAAAACCTAATAGGCCTGTAATTGTATTTCTTCATTGATTTATAATAGGGAGTTACATGGGGATGTTCTTACAGAATCATATAAGATTTTGAATAGGTTACACAATTAAAAAAATGTTTTGTAGTTTGTATTCTGGTTTCAGACACCTAGTCGGAACTCAGTCTCATAAATTAGAATCAATTTAGAAAATTCTGTCCTTTAAAATCTCTGTATCGTCATATTTTTGCCAGCTGTTGGGTAAACATTAAAGCACTTTCTCCTCACATTAAAGTACATTCAGACAAGGGTCAAATGTATAATGAAAGTTGAACTATGCTCTGAAGACAAGGGCATTTTTTCATCAATCTCATCATACTCAGAGATTTATGAAGAATCATTGTCACATGTTGAAATGTTACAAGTTTATATACTGTAATTGTATAAATTGTATAAATACAATACTTGTTGGCCAAAATAATATTTCTCTACATCAGTACTTCTCAAACCTGTCCTGGGAACCCCCACAACCGCACTGACACACCCATTTTGGGGTTTTGCGGGGGGTTTTGTGTTATGAGGTAGGGCTGTTTCAACAAGGGGACTGTGAACTTTCTAACTAATGATCTGTCAAGTCTTTCATAATTTATTTATGCAATTAAACACAATTAAAACCCTGTAAATCTCTAAACTCTCATATATTATGTTGAAATAGTAGGGGAGACCGTGTATAGTTGTAACACAAGGAGAGTTGTACTACCGTTGTAGATAATGTTGTATGAGTTATATCAGGTCAGACTGTAGTTTCTCTAGTAAAGAATGGTGTATCAACCTCCTGCTAATTTCAAAGCACCATGTTAATACAGCTAGCTAAACAATGAGTCACAGTGGTGGGGTAGATTGTAACGTATTTTGAAACAACTATCCACTTACATACAACTAAGAACATTTTTGTGATTTTAATAATTCTACAGAATACCGTCTCGGTTACGTATGTAACCCTCGTTCCCTGAAGGAGGGAACGTAGACGTACGTCGGAACTGACTGACGAATTTGGATCTGCTTTCAGAGACCAATCTGCTTCAAGTGTTTCTAAACGAGCCAATGCCCATTGGCATGCGGTCCACGCTACTCCCGCTACGCGGGTATAAATACGGAAGTGGAATACCGCATCTTCGCTTTTCTGCTGAGGAGCCGAACTAGTGACTCGGACCTTCAGCGGAAGCACAGCCCCTGGCAAGGCGACGTACGTCTCCGTTCCCTCCTTCAGGGAATGAAGGTTACATATGTAACCGAGACGTTCCCTTTCAGTCAGTCACGTTCGACGTACGTCGGAACTGACCGACGAATTGGGATCCATACCAACACTGGCCCTTCCAGTGCCCTGCTTGAGCTCACTGGACTGCTCCTACATTGGAGAGGAAGTCAGGGTTAGCCATTTCTGGGGAACACAACTGGAGACAATAACACACATATCCGGCCCAGGGGGCGGGAATGGCATCACAAGCCGACACTAGAATGGGCACTTAGCGCTACTGGCCACTGGGGGCGAGTACATGGGAAGATACCGGCTTTACACGGAGGCTATAAAATCTAGCAAACGTGTTAGGTGTCGCCCAGCCCGCAGCTCTACATATATCTGTCAGTGAGGCGCCCTGAGCCAGCGCCCAGGAGGAGGCTACACTCCTAGTCGAGTGTGCTCGCAACCCGAACGGGCAGGGCACGTCTTGGGACTGGTACGCCAAGACAATAGCATCCACTATCCAGTGGGCTAACCTCTGCTTGGAGACAGCCTTTCCCTTCTGCTGGCCTCCGTAACAGACGAAGAGCAGTTCTGAGGTCCTAAAGCTTTGAGTTCGGTCCACGTAGGCGCGGAGAGCGCGGACACCACCTCCCATCGAGCAGTCCCTCTCGTCCCTGGGCTGCCTGTCTCAGGGCGCTTGCTCTACGCTTGCCGGCAGGCTTAGTGGAGCCCTGAGCGGGTTGGAGGCTGCTGCTTGGGCTTGGCAGGGGCGGAGACGGAGGTGGACGCAGGGGGACGCAGAGGGACGCAGAGGGACGCCCTCGGCGATGAGCAGGCGGGGGCGCTGCGGCCGATGACTGGGTGGAGGCAGCAGTTGGTCGTTGGGGCAAGATGTTCTTGATCGCCTCCATCTGCTTCTGGGGCACCAAGAACTGCTGGGCGAAGTTCTCGATGGCGTCGCCAAAAAGGCCAGCCTGGCAGACCTTGTCGGTATCACGCATGTCCGCCAGGTTCAGCCACAGGTGGCGTTCCTGGACCACTAAGGTGGACATCGCCCGACCTAGGGAGCGCGCGGTGACTTTCGTCGCCCTGAGGGCGAGTTCCTGCATAACCCCGGGGTCTGAACTACCCTCGTGCAGTTCCTTCAGCACTTTGGCTTGGTAAACCTGCAGGAGCGCCACGGCATGCAAAGCCGACGCGGCTTCTCCACAGGCTGTGTAAGCCTTGCCCGTCAGAGCGGACGAGAACTTGCACACCCGGGAGGGGAGACGTGGATTACCGTGCCAGTCGGTGACGGTCTTAGGACACACTCCCCCGCTCGACTGGGGGAATCCCCATGTATGCCTTAGCCGCGCCGCCATCGAGGGTAGTGAGGACGGAGGAACCACTCGATCGATGTCTGGCATTGTAGGGTGCCATCCACGACTTTGTGAGTTCCTGATGCACTTCCGGGAAGAAAGGCACCAGGGCGGGGCGCTGAGAACCAGCACGGGCCGCCCCGAGAAACCAATCATTCAACCGCGAAGGTTCGGGACACGACGGAGGGTTCCACTCCAGCCCGACACTTGCAGTGGCCTGGGAAAGCATAGCCGTGAGCTCTGGATCAGGCTCGGGCTACTATCACACCCGAAGGGGGCAATGCAGCCGAGTCTTCATCTCCGGAGTCCATTAGCTTGTCCCCCGATGCAGCAATCGACATCATGTCCTCAGCCGGAGCCCCAAAGGTAACGGCTGGTCCCCCATGGGAAGGACCAGCACGCTCCTTTGGAAGCTCCACCAGCGCAGCGGAGGGGGGAGGGTCCTGAGGGGCTTGGTGTCCCGTTGGGGGTGCCCTCACGGTTACCCTCAGGTCTCCACCAAAGGCATCAGCCAAAGTAGCAGCCCTCTGCTTCGCCACTAGATCGGGGGATGCGCAATGGGACTCCACCCCTTTTGAGGTAATCGAGCCTAGACCGTAGAACTGCAATGGTCATGTTCCCGCAGTGGGAACATGAGTCATTCACAAAAGCTGCCTCAGCGTGCTGAATGCCCAAACACGTGAGGCAACGATCATGACCGTCAACTGGGGACAGGAAGCAACTGCATCCAGAAACGCACGGTTTGAATGACATCTTGAAAGACGCAGGGTCAAACCGTGTTGCTCTTTTAGGAAAGGAAAAACTGCTCTAATAGTGCTGAAACACACAGGGGAGATGGCCGCTGCTCACAACAGTTCAGTTGTGCAAGCCTGCTGTGAGCACTCAGAAAACGCCCAGCAGGCTGAGAAACAGCTGTTTTTTGTTCCTGAAGCGACCACCCGCTGAATCGCGCCGCCACACACGCACCAAGAAGTAGAGCGATCCTCTCCGAGCAGACTCGTTGTCTCGAAAACACTCTTCGTAGAAAACCCACGCTAAGAACAGCAGGATTCGGCTCCGAAGTAGAAAGCGAAGATGCGGTATTCCACTTCCGCATTTATTCTTCTGGAGCGTGGACCGCATGCCAATGGACATTGGCTCGTTTCGAAGCAGATTGGTCTCTGAAAGCAGATCCCAATTCGTCGGTCAGTTCCGACATACGTCGAACGTGACTGACTAAAAGGGAACTATGTTTATGTTAATTTGCTCCCACACACACACACACACACACACACACACACACACACACACACATATGAATGTGCACGTACAGACATGCGCAAACAAACACACAATATGCACATACACTCCCCATATTCACAAATAATATTTTATTGTTGCAGCCATTCATTTAAAATAAAACTGTTGTTGTGGCATATCACTTGGAGTAGGCCCTTAGTTTTTGTGCATTTTGTCTACCTGTTACAACTTACCCCAGTATGTTACAACCTACCCCAGTAGTGGTAAAGTTCCACCCTCCCATATCTTCAAATGGAAAATTTTTGCTATATATGTAAGACTGTGTAAGGTCTGTTTGAGGATTTTTTTATTTATTTATTTATTTATTTATTTATTTATTTATTTATTTATTTATTTATTTATTTATTTATTATTGCAGAACAAATATACAAACATGAACAGGGAAAACATTCATATCTGGAATAAGAAGAAAATAACAAAAAATAGAACGAACACATAGATAAGTTAAGAAAAACACAGTATTAAAATTAATACATTTAAATACAGGTTTTATAGAACATCAAAAATTTGCCAATTTTATCATTGTTTATCTGCCTGAGGGGATGAAATTAGAGAATTAAATTCAGCAAAAATAGTGGAAGACACAATGGAGATTTAAACCATTTTTATTTATGAAGGAAAAAAAAATTAGCTTACAAAATAAAGTAAAATTAGTTGACAACATATTCAAGAGCTAAATGATCAAGGTTTTTATAATAAAATAAATTATATCTTTAAGAACAAAAAAAGTGGTTTATTTTATGGGGGAATCAGCCCCCAAATTGCTTGGTTATAGGCTTACAACAAAAGGCATCTGCTTCTTCTTCAAAAAAAGAGCATGTCTCATTAATGTCACAATATTTAGAAATTGTGGATAGATTTTATGAAGGATTTTAAAGTGGACTTCCTTAACCTTATTAGATATACAAAACTTGCTCGACAATTCTACAGATGACATTCCCGGGCTCCGTATTACAGAACCCCGTTAGAATTGATCCCTTCGTCTCTTTGAGGAAATGTTAGGTCTGTTTAAGACAACCTGACGTCATCGCCTGCGCAACTCAATGCTCACTCACTGCATCGCACTGAAATATCCCAAACGAACGAAGGGAAAACCAAATGAGGTGAAGGATGACATACACGCCAAGCCGAGGAGAGAAATCATAAGGAGGCAAGAGAACCATAACTTCTGGAGGACATACTTTTACCCACAACATGATGGAAATAAGTTGTACGATAAAAAGCGCGAAGAATTTGTGAAATGAGCCGAAGTCGCATCTGAAGTGTTGGGGTATGACAAGATGTTGTACATGTATGTGGATATAGAGCTTTTTTTGTCGTATGTGAATCAACCGATAGATTTTTGTCAAGAGAAATGGGTTCCTCAGGCATCTCTTACTGCATGACGACTCAAGTTGCCCGAGCTTTTAACTTTTAACTCAGTAGCCTAATGTAGACAGAAATATTTTGCTAATATTATTAATCAGAAGTCAAAAATCAGATGATCAAGATCATCTTACCACCATCTTATGAGTCATTTATCAAAAGTCACACATTTTCTTAAGTTCTGTTTTTTTTTTTTTTTTTTTTTTTTTTTTTTTTTTTTTTTTTTTTTAGAACTGTTCTAAATTAACAAACATTTGTGATTTTTATTTTAGTTAGTATTGCAGCCCTACAACATTGTGAGTAATTTTAGTAATTTAGAGCAATTGTTCATTTATACAGGGATGGATAGCCTATTTTGTGTCTGGTGGACACAATTTGCATTTGTACAATGTGGCGGTCAACCAAAGCTGAAGTTTAAGTGTCTAATCGACTGGAGGAATGTTTCCTGTGTGGAGTCTGACAAACAGATGTTTAGGAAACATAATAATAGTCATAATAATAGTCATAAATCTATAAATGTCCTCTGAAACCAGCAAGCCCTGAGAATTGTTTGGATTATTTGAATTTACAGGATTTCCTCAAACAGAAAATGAGAGGGGTTGATTTTTTTTTTTATGATTTCGATTATTAGTATTAGTAATTCTGGGATGTCTCATGACTTTTCTTACATCCCATCAACATTTAATCCTCTGAGCAATTTTGAAAATGTAACTTAAAAGTATTAGTGAAAGCTGACTGCTCAACGGTTGCTCAGTTGCTGAGAGAGCAATCATGCCCTAGCTCCTTTTTAAGAAATTCTTAAAAGAATACCTTCTTGTCCTCAGGCTAAAAATCTTGTGCTTCTCTCAAGGTGGTCCATTCTCAACCAGAGGTGTAGTGGTTGCTATGAAACTGACCATGAAAAACAAACAGTGCTCTAAAAGCAGTAATTTGGGCCTTGTTGTCTTGCCCAGAGTTCTGGAGATGTATTTGGACATTTGGTCTTGTAAATAATACTCCCTAGAAAGTAATTGTTGTAAATGTATTGTAAATATATTATTGCAACTAAATATCTATTTTTCAACCTTCTAGCATTCACTACTGGCCAAAAGTATGGAATAATTTAGATAATTTTTTATATATATTTTGAAAGAAATCTCTTCTGCTCACCAATAATTTATTTTAAATAGTTAATGTGAATGTTTTTAAAATTGTAATTAATCCCTGCGATCAAAGCTGAATTTTCAGCATCATTACGGCAGTCTTCACAGTGTTACATGATCTTTCAAAATCATTCTAATATTCTGATTTAGTTCTCAAGAGACTTGTTAACAGTTGTGCTGATTAATATTTTTGTGGAAACTATGAAACAGTATGGGGTAAGATTAAAAAAGGAAATTAATACTTTTGTTCAGAAAAAACACATTAAATTGATCAAAGTGACAGTAAAAACAAATACATTTAAAATAAATGCCGTTCTATTCATCAAAGAATCCTGAAAAAAAAATCATGGTTTCCACAAAAATATTAAGTAGCAAAAATTATTTTCAACATTTATAATAATTTTTTTATTTTTATAATTGAGCACCAAATCAGCATAGAATGATTTGTGAAGCATTATGTGACACTAAAGACGAGGAAATTCAGCTTTTCCATGACATATAAAATAGAATATTTATTTTAATAATATTTTACTGTATTGAACTCTAAGATTGAACTCTTTCAAAATATAAGCAAAAATCTTAATGATTCCAAACTTTTAACCTGTACTACAACCTTACTAGGCAAACCAGGAGTTGGCATACAAGTTAAACTTAGTTCTACACACACATACAATGGTGTATGCTAAATATGCCATTAAGCGCTTCTATAAACCAAGGAGACTGATGCCTTTTTCTCCCTTTCTTTCTCTCACTGAGCCACGAGTAAGAACAGAAATGTTGAATGAAGTGGGTGGCCTCCTCAGTGGCCTCTGTCTCTCACTCTTGCTTTATTTGTGCCACGTGACCATCTGTGAGGCCATTGAGTTCATATGGAGTGCTGCATTGAGCACAGGCTTGGTCGCCCGCCCACTTTTTTTACCCTCTCTTTTTCTCCCGTAGCGTGGCGGCTTTGGGAGGGGCCGTTCTCAGAGACAAGCTGCAGTGGCAGCACTAGACACACATGAGACTTCCCTGGTGCGTGTGGGGTTGTGTGAGACAGACAGACAGACATTAGAGAAGGTAGTTGTGTCTGAGAGTTGTAGGTCTTTGTGCACCTTTGCATTTGCTTGGCATCATTGTGAGTAAATGGTTCTTCAGTGTGTATTTTTAACGTATGCTTGTGTTCTCATAGATTATGTGATTGCATGTCAGCTAACGTTTTTTTTGGCTTGCCGCCTTTGCTTCTCTCATGTGTTGCCATCCCAGGGTTAGTGATGGTATGTGTTGTTCATGCATGTGTGTTTTGTGTTAGAGGAGTACCTGCATCTCGGAGTAGCTGATCTCTGAGGCAGGAGGCAGGGGGAGGGGAAGTTCACATAGGGTTGTTGTTTCAGACGGCTCTGAGGCAGGAGAACGCTGCTCTTTCTCAGTGCATTCCAAGCAGCCGGAGGCTGCATAGCTGTGGGGTGCATCAAGGGCAGCAGGTTTTAATAGACAGACCTCAGAAACTACAGTCAAAGCTATGCCCCAGTTGACTTGGCTTGTTCTAAATAATACTACACTGTAACTAACTATTGTGGCTTTTAAAGAGTTAATTTGCAAAACTTAGTCGAAGAATTTGCACACCCTGAGTCTGATGTATGAACGTTGTGTATGCAACTATGCATACAGTTGTGTATGCAATTGACTCTGGACCATGCTTACACACTCTTTTACTGCTGTGAATGTAGTAAAGACATGAACAGAACAGTTTTAATCACATTTTGATTACATATGAAAACACTAAAATTACATTAAATCATAATTCTACGAATTTAGGCTAAAAATAGAAATATTAGTAGTAGTTGTACTGCTACAACAGCAATGATTCTATGGGTCAGAAGAATTCCACTTTGAACTCACGAGGTTAAGCATAGTCAATTTAGGCATTGTAAGTTTCAGATACAATATATTTTTTGGGACAGGAGACTAATAATGAGGTGGATGTGCATGTATGTACAGTCTTCCACTAACTGGGATTTATAAAGGATTTTTTTTGCAGGCTTTGGCGTACCTATGATTTTATAAATCTGAAAACCTTTTTTAATAGATTTTGATGTTAGCAGGTTGCTAACATGTTTGTCGACCAGTCAGTGTTTTGATGGTGAACTTAGAGTATGGCTATGTTGGTCTACCAGCTAGACCAGCACCAGCATAAATCAGCCTCGAACAACAACATAATGCATAATTGCATAATTACCAGATAAATAAATAATAAGAGAATACCAAAATTATGCAGAAGGCAAAGGCATGGTGTAAACACTCATTCATTCATTCAAGTCAGCTTTTTTTTTTTTTTCTTTTCTTTTTTTTTTTTTGCAGTGTGGTTTTATTTCCTTTTCTAACAGACACAATATAAATATATTCAGTAAGAGACACATTTATGAAAAGTGCATGAAACCCGAGGGATAAAAGCTACCGTAATATTAGCTTTTGTAGCTTTGATTAGTTAAAATTTTAAATATCAATAACTATCACGTCCCTATATATAGCTTTTGGAGAAAAAATAAGAAACGTTTTTTTTCTTCTGTTTCCTACAGACCACCTGTCATGCTGAATGTCTAAACTGAAGACACCCACCACTTCCCACCTTCTGCTCCTGGTCCAAGTCAAAGGAACAAGAGGGTTTTCTCTCCAAGCCACACAATGAGTGATGTTGCCATTGTGAAGGAAGGATGGCTACATAAGCGAGGTAAAGATTCTGTGATGCTTTCCTCCAGTTTCAGAAATGTTTGTTGTGAGAAACAAGAAAAAGATTTTCCATTATTACCATTAAGTCAAGTCACATTTATTTATGTAGCACTTTATACAATACAGATTATTTAAAAGCAGATTCACAGTAGTAAACAGGAATATAACAGTATTAAAGGGCTAGTTCACCAAAAATGAAAATTCTGTCATCATTTACTCACCCTGAAGTCGTGTGTATATATATTTTTTACAACATTAAAGGGACATTACAACATATATATATATATATATATATATATATATATATATATATATATATATATATATATATATATATATATATATATATATATATATATATATATCCCTTTAATGTTGTAAAATTCTTAAATTATGAAACAAATTCAATTTGAGCTGTAAAAAGCAGCTCTACAAAAGACAAAATTACCATTATTCAGGTCAATGTTAATTAAATTTATTTCAATATCAGTGCTGCAACGTTCCTTAATGATGAAACAAGCTCGACTCAACTGTAAAGCAGATCTACAGAAGATGATAGTGCCATTATTTAAGCCAGTGTTGATTTCAGTTCAGTTCAAAAAGTTCTTCAGTTATGAAACAAATTCAATTCAGCTATAAGCAGCTCTGCAGAATAATGTCATTATTCAGTACAAGTCTGTTCAATGTTGTTTCAATTCAGTTCAGTAGCAGTGTCAGTGTTGCGAAGTTCATCAGTTTTAAAAAACAAATTCGATTCAGCTATAAAGCAACTCTACAGAATGCAATATTGTCTTTATCCAGCTCAATTTAGTTCAGGTTTTGTTCTCATCCGATAGTGTCAGTGCAGTCAAATCAATAAAAGTTTAGTTACCCAGGTAAGAGGAGGTTATAGGATTGGGCAATATGGCAAAAATATCATGTCACGATTTTTTTCAGGAAAATCACGATTCACGATTCTTTTTCATGTTGGTTTTATTATTTTGCAACAGTATACACAAAATAATATACAAATTAAATAAACAGTGCTTTACTTTTTCAGCTACAGTAGGTGTATTTAACAGTAGCATTCAAGTAAGAAATTAAATGAACAAATATAAAAGTAAAACACCACATAGACTTCACTGTATGCTGTATACATTGTACACTGTATACATTGATTCTTATTAAAGCTAATGTATAAAAGTTCTCAGTCAAGAGCAGTGAGTGATTTTCTCTTTGTGTTTTGTTGTTTTATTATTAACATAAAGGGATAGTTCCCCCCAAAAAATAAAATTCTGTCATCTCTCTCTCAAGTTGTTTTAAACCCGAATGAGTTTCTTTCTTCTGTTGAAAATAAAAGTTATTTTGAAGAATATAGGTAACCAAACAGTTGCTAGTCCCCAGTGACTTATATTTTTCATACTATGGAAGTCAATGGGGACCAGCAAATGTTTGGTTACCTACATTTTTCAAAATATCTTCAGAAAATATTTTTTAAAATTTACATAAATTTAATAATCCAAAATTTAAAAAGGCTTTAAAAGTATTGCTAGTTAATGCTAACTGTTGTGTAGGATAATGTTAATGGCTACACAACCTTATTAAAGTGTTCCAGGTACATTAAAAATGCAGTGCTTCCATGGAGAGACTTGAATATCATGCACTTTTCCAACTAATCCTAAACTAACTTTTCTTAACGGAATAGAAAGAAAAGCCCTCTTTGTTCTCTTTATACAGAACATTTTCCTTATGATGATTCTGAAAGAAAATGCACCGGGTGTCTACTATAGTAACGGATGCAAATTTAATGCGCATCTAATTGATAGATAAACCATGCACTCTTATTTCAGTGTTGTTGATGTTGTGGTTTCCTTCGTACATTCAGTTAAACGACATTAAGTTAAATTTAATTTATCATTCATCAGAACTGTGCGTATGCATTTTAGACACTTACATTATGTGTTTGCTCCGTCCATGCAATAAATGTGCATCCTTGAATAATCCTATTGTAGCCTATGACCCATTTCCGTAAAACTTCAGTATTTTATTTTATATTAAATAACAGTGACGTTTCCACGCAATGAAAGCATTTTATTTTAACAATAGTAACCACGGTGACTTGGCAGTTGACAGTGGCTTGACCGGTTTGACTCAGAAATATTGCTGTCTTGATAGAGAGCTGTCATCTGCTCATGTGAATAGCAGTGGCTGTCCTGTGGGGAGCTCAAACATTGGCTGCTCAAAAATGTGTCAGTTACCCCTTTTCCATCAGAATGAACCGGGTGCTAGTTCAGAGCCAGTACCAGTTCGGAGTTGGTTCGACTGACGAGCCTTCTAAGAACCGGTTTGCCTTTCCACGGGCTAGAGAGCCACCACAGAGCCAGGTCTTACGTCACTGTATACATCTCATCTTTCTCAGCAAGAGAGGCAGCGGGAAACACAAACACACCAGGCTTGCTCGAGATGCATTGGCACTGCACAGACATTAACGATTCAAAAGCATAAGGAGTCATATGCTCTCGCTGTACTTTGATGTCATACGGTGATCGGTCTGCGCAGCGATGATGCATCTCGACCACGCCTTCCATCAACAATGGCGAACCATATGGTTCATATTTAGCATAATTATCGCAACGATACTATTGATGCAAATGGCTTTATGATCCTACTTCGGCATCAAAACACAGTCCAAGTCCACAATCCAATGTATTCGTGCAGCTCGCCATAATTTGTATAGATGGAGATAACAATCGAGCAGCTATTAGCTCGATTAGCTGCTATTTCAAAAATGGTGGTCACAAGTTTGTGTTCGTCTTGTTGGTCATGGTAACCCCGCCCCCAGCCCCTGACGCAAGCGTTTCTGGTGACCAGCAATGTTTTGGAGCTACTTAAGAACCACTTTTCCTGATTCGGAGCTGGTACTTTAGGTAGGTGTGGAAAGACAAAGAACTGATTTGAAACTAGGCTCTGGCTCCGAACCAGCACCACCGAGCCTTGGTGGAAAAGGGGTAAATGAGAGCTACGGACAGAGCGCAAGCGCAATCCAGAGAAGGCGATAAAGAGTGCAGTGCGTGTGTGAAGGAGTGGTGTGAGGGCATGAATGATGCAGCACAACGTCTCTATTAATTTGTGCATGTAGTAATTTAATGTTTATATATTTTAAAGCACTGAATCGCTATCGAATCGCGATTAATTAGATTCTTAGTATTTTAAATCGATTATTGACTGTAATACAGTTCTTTGTTCATGGAAGAAGGAGGCGGGAACTGGCGAACATTTAAAAGACTTTAATGAATAAATAAACAAAATGAAAGTAACACGGGCAGCCCCTCACGGACGGCTGCCACACACACATAATACAACATAAACAAAACACAACGTAAAGTCCAGGCCTGGTCCTCTCTCGTCCTTCACTGGTGCCGCTCGTCTTTATATGCCTCCAAGCTCCCTCATGAGAGGACTTGAGACCAGTGTGCCTCGCAGTTTCCTCCCATGTCTCTCGCTCGTCCACCTCGCCACATACCCCCAATGCCCCTCACAGGCCGGGGACACACCCGAGACGGTGCCCGTGGGGCCCAATCTCCTGTGTCTGGGGGTATGGACAGATGAGACGAGAGAAACAGGAGACGGAGACACAGAAAACGACAGGACAAGAAAGTGGAGAGAGGAAGAAAAAAATAAAATTCTGGTCTGGTTCCCGGACACACTGCTGCTCGGTCCGCAGCCAACCGAGAGGCTCTTCCTCGTGGTGCCATGCGATGGTACTGGACGCTTGGTGGACGGCTCGATCCTCTTCTGCCCCCTGGCGGCTGGTGGTGGCTCCACCAGTTGAGGGCAGCCGGCAGCTCCTCCCATCGCTCCCTGCTCCTCCCCATCATGGCTGATGGCAGCAGGCTCAGGCCCATGGCAAATGCCGGCGACTTCTCCGCTCCCTCTAGGATGGCCCCCACCCCACCTCAACCCATTGGCACGGTAGCGAGTTCTTCGTCCCACTCCGTCTTCGCTCCAGCACCATCGCCTCAGGCAGCCACTCGCGGTCTTCATTCATCCGCACTGCCTGAACTCCTCAGCATCGCGATCCCCCTCAGCAGCGAGGGCTCTCCGACAGCATGTCCCTCCTTCCTCCCGGGTTTTCGGCACCAATGTAATACAGTTCTTTGTTCAGGGAAGAAGGAGGCAGGAACCGGCGAACATTTAAAAGACTTTAATAAATAAATAAACAAAACGAAAGTAACGCAGGCAGCCCCTCACGGACAGCTGCCACACACACACACATGCAGCTTCACAGTATTAAACAGGAAAATAATGCAACAGATTATGATCGGCTGTACAGCCGCTTTGGTGAAAACGGTGATGTCATCTAGCTCATTTCAATTATCATATAGCGACAATGTGGGCAGATCAGTAATTTAGTTGATATAGTTAGATTTAGTTTAGTAATTCAATTTATTTGGATATTTAGTTGAAAAATTTAGTGTCCCCAACTGAGCAAGCCAAGCCAAAGGCGACAGTGGCAAGGAACCAAAACTCCATCAGGTGGCATAATGGAGAAAAATAAACCTTGGGAGAAACCAGGCTCAGTCGGGGTGCCAGTTCTCTTCTAGCCAATTAACAAACATTGTATGATTATTATTCTGGCAACCTTACAGGTCATGAAGTCATATTAGATCGGAATATTCAAAAGATCAGATACGGGTTTATTGATGATGTCGATTAAACAATTATTAAATAGGAATATTTGAAGGATCAGAGTCATCACACCAGAGACTGATTATTGAGGATCATTTCAGGGATTCGTTGGTCCTGTCTGGGCGCAGGTCCACCATCTGATCTGGATACGGCTTGGATCCGGTTGACTGCAGTAAACCTTGGGATAAACAGAGAGACTAACATTAGCGTAGATGCCATTCTTTTTATCATGTAACGAGTACATCAGGTGTTATGGGAAGTGTTCCCGGTTCTGGCTGACCTAGTTAATGCAGCGACACATTGTAAAGTCCAGGCCTGGTCCTCTCTCGTCCTTCACTGGTGTTGCTCGTTCTTATATGCCACCGAGCTCCCTCATGAGAGGACTCGAGGCCTGGTCCTCGCTCCTCCCACGTTTCTCGCTCGTCCACCTCACCACATTGACCAAAATCACAGATTCATGATTCAAAAATACATGTTTCAAGATCGATGCATATGCATTGTCAGGATTTGTAATCAATGCATCGAGAAAACTAGTGAATCGTTACACCCCTAATGTTTAGTATTAGCTGCTGTCACTTTAAGACCTGCCCGCATCTAATACATAACCATCTTTGTTTATGTAAACCTTGTGTGTATTTAACAGTAGCCTATTAGCGCAATAAAACTTGAAGGATAACTGTTGTCAAATGCTGGTTGACAGGCTTTTAGTGCCTGTGCGCTTGAAGTGTATGCACTCAGAAAAGTGCATGTTAGGACAGCGCATCAGCACACAAATTAAATGTTTAACCAGCAAGGCTTTAAAACACATGAAAATAATTTGCTTTTGTGAATTTCAGTGTGGTGTTAGCATGTGATATGGAATTTACGTCGTGTTGTACAGGATGTTGAGATGGAGGCGTCAGAAGTGCAACTGATGCACGATACTACGATATTTCTTCAAAACCAGATCACGATCAAAAATCGTCTTATTGCACACCCCTAGGGGGTTATGAACTGTCAAACTAATATTTTTGGCAGCAAATAAGATATATTGAACATATTTTTGTTACTGTAAATGGTACTTTTGTAGTTATTGCTTAAAGTTGCACTGTACATTTTAGCAGCGTCTAGTGGTGAGGTTGCAAATTGCAAGCGCCCACCACTCACCCCTTCCTTTCGAAGCACATAGAGAAGCTACGGTGGCCGACACAGGACAAAGATGTCGTCATCTGAAACAGCAGAGAGTAGCTAGCGCTCTGTAGAGCAGTTTGTCCATTTAGGGAAACTGTAGAAACATGGCTCCGCAAAATGGTGACTTCACTGTAAGGGGAAGATGTATGTAGATAGATAGAAATGGCTCATTCTAAGGTAATAAAAACATAACGGTTCATTATGTAAGGTTTATACACCACTGAAAACATAGTTATGTATATTATATTGCATTTCTGTCAATAGATCCTTATAAATACTGCACCTTTAAGGTAATGTAAAAGGTTTCGAAATGCAGCAATTTGATTAATACATTAACACAAGACATTAATACGACATGCAAAAATATTATGGTATTGTTTGGGTGTTCAAACTGTGTAAATATCAAATGAAGCATGAATTTACAAATGACAAAAAAATACAAAAACATAAAGTTTTTAGAAGTCCACCACACACCACTGACTGTTAGCACTCACAGCGTGTGTATACTGCAGCGCCAAAATTCCACTTCAGTGCTGCTCAAAACTGCTTCCACTTTGGGTGTCTGTAGCAAGCATATTTATTTGATGTTTTATTCAGCATATGGCCAATATAATGATCATATATGCACACTATTACAGTTGAAAAGAAGCAAACTTTGTTTTGGAATTCCCAAAGTAACAATAGTGACACATTTTGTAAACCCATCTGCCTACTCACAAAGAAAGCACCCTAAATTGTGATATTATACATGTAATATATGTAACAACTGCAAATCATCCAGTATGTAAAACAAATGATTTACACACTAAATCCAGCAGAAACTCCTGCACAATCTGCATATTTTTTAACAGTCGATGTCACTACTTGAATTTTACAGCTGTTTGCACAGGATTTCTCAACTTTTGGATGCTCTTGACAGCTCTCAGCGCTTTATACGATCCGCTGTCAGACCCACAATTCACTGTGCAAGCATGAAGCTCAACTTCCATAGGAATTAATTGAAAACGTCCACTTTGCTCTGCATAAACACACTGTCAGTGATAATGTATAAGTCCGTATATGTAAAATGTATATAGCCATTACAAAAGCTGCTATTCTGCTTCTGTTTTTATATTCTCCTACTTTTCTCATTTATTCATTATTTTCAACATTAGCCAACATCATCATATCACAATTTTCTGAAGTAAATTTTCCAATTTACTCAGTGAGAGTGAGAGGATATTACTGTGTTGCACTTTTCAAAGCATGGAAATTTTGAGCGCATGTCTGTCCTTGCAAACCACAGAGCATCAGAGTCATTGGGCCAAAGAGGCAGACGTAACAGTGTGCAGGGAAAAAAAGCCTGAGGGTGTGGCAAGCAGAAAACAGAAAAAGGGCTGAATATCAAGCCCTGAGGCACTCAGAGTGTTTGCTAGCCTCAGTTTGCTAGGGCCCATGAGGCATGGACTGCCGGACAGTGTACGGCTGTGTGCTTCTGTAGGCAAGGTCATTCCAGTTCAGCTATGCAGACAGACACCACCCGTAATGGCACTCTAGGCCCAGATGAAAAGCAGCTCTGCCTTTGCCTGGATTTATGCTGCTTAGTGTGGCGGCAGGCTTGTTTTGCCCACAAGGGATTTGGGGAGTTATTTTTTCCCCTATGTGTAGCCCTGTGGGCATGAAGGACACTGTATTGAATATAATCTGTTTATGTTTCACAGATTTTTTCCCCCTCAAAACTTTATTTTTACATATGCGATTTGATTGTTTTCAAAGATGCTTGTCCTAAAGACTTATTTATAATCCCCTTTACTGACTAACTAACTAATTAACTAAGTAACTTCCTCTGCTCATCCGTCTATAACCTTACTTGATGTCCATAAGCAAAGAAGGAAGTCATTGAGTGCAAACTGTGGCTATGTTTAATCTGGAACTGAACAATTTTCATACAAACCTGTTGATTATGAATACACACATAGATGAGCTGGGCTATTTGTTTTTCATCACAGACAGCAACTTAGATCAAATGTTGTTAGTGAAGATTGATCTTTCTCAGAGGGGAACTTCTTGACTTTTACCTGATGAAAGAATGCATTGCTGACTCATAAATCACATCTTAAATCTTTATATTGGATTTATATTTTTGAATTGCAGTTTTGCTTGATGCTAAATAGGGTATTAAATATTCCACCCTGTTTCTTTGGATCTTTGGATCTTTGGATAGCTTATAGTTTTATTTTTATTTATTTTTTATTATCCAATCAACATTGCAACTGAGAACTTTGCTGAGAACTGAACAGCCAGTTCAGCACTGATTACAGTGCATTTTTGTCATGGGTTTAGTGCAGATACTATAGTGATCTCAAATATCTGTTTCAGAGGCGAATGTTGTTAAATGTATGTGAAGAGGTTAGAGTTCTGTAATCTAACATAGATACTGGACAATTATTTACAATATATTCATGCAGAAAATCTTTAGGTCCAGGGTCTCTCAGAAAAAGAAAAAAAAAAGATTTTACAATAAAATAAATCACCTGGTAACATAAATGAATAATGTTAAACAGAAAAAAAAACTGGACAATCATGTGATATGATCTTACTGTGCATGTGTTTGTGTGTGTATATCAGTGCAGAAATGAGTCAGCAATAGCACTAGCTCATTTTAAACTGCTTGTGTGGCCATGCTATCTTTTGTGTCATTTCCTGTTTTCAAGAATCCGACTCTTAGTTACCAGAAGTCCCACTAATGTGGCGACATTAAAATAAAAAAAGACAAAGAAATGAAAATACAACCATGAAAGACCAAACAGCAACATCAGCCTGATTTGTTTTTTTTGAGTGTAGGTTTGTGTAGGTTATGACTACTCTTGACTGATTAATAATGTGAACTCTTGCCTTTGACAGAGACTGTCTTGCTCTTATTTGAGCTTTCTCTGGTTGAGTTTGTGTGAACCTTATCTTGAGTAAGAACTAAACAGCAGTTTCCTGTTTGTTTTGATGGCTCTAGATAAGCTGATCAAATAAAGAAAATTCTCATCTTTCTCTTTTATAAGGGTTCAGGGATGCCCCTTCACTAAAGTAGTGCCAGGTACTTCCCCAACAAGAAGAAAAGGACTAGCCGTAGGTGTGGACTTACAGTCTATGTGGTTTAAAGAAGAACAGACAGTGGCAGTTGTACTGTAATTTGTGTAGTTTACAAGAATTTGTATGTCGGTCATAGATAATGGCTGCCTGAGTGTCTACATAAGAAAATAAATACTTATTTCCTGATTGCAAACCTCTAATACTTTACATATTAACATTTAATTGGAAAGTAATTTTTTACTCATCATATCATCTGTTTTTTTTATTTAGTAAGCTGACAAGTAGTGAGTAATAACTTTAGTACCCTCTAAAATTGGTAACAGAATAAGAGAGATTGGCCCAGACAAAAATGTACAGGTGCCATCCTAAACATCCAAACTGCCATCCCTGTTTAGGATATTTTTGCTTTGTAGACCCTTCAAATCTCTGTTCATTTCACATTTTGAAAAAATTATTTTAGGGTTTTATATTGGAAAAATCTGACCTTGATATTTTTTTTTCTGCAATTTTTTTTTTTTTTTTTGCAATTTGGACAAAAATCCCCAGATTAATTGAATTGCTCTGTTTGGAGAGAATTCAATCATTCTAGAATGATTAGGGTGATTTTGTAGGGTAGTGAATCTGCATAGAAAATAATAAACTAATTATAAGCATGCTTTATGTATTCAGTTCAATTTTGAAAGTTTGAGGTCATTAAGATTTTTACTTTTATTCAACAAGGATGCATTAAATTGATCAAAATTTACTGTAAAGACATTTAAAATGTTACAAAATATTTGTATTGCAAATAAATGCTATTCTATTCATCAAAACAATCCTGAAAATAATGCATCACAGTCCCACTAAACTATTAATCTGTTTTTAACAGTAATAATATTAAGAAACATTTTTGAGCAGCATATCAGCATATATAACATATTAGAACGATGTAGCGAATTATCTCAGAGGGGAAATATTAATAATTATTCATAACTCATTATGATTATTCATTATGATTATGAATATTTGAATCAGTTAAATAGATTAACTTGATGTGGCTATTAACATTACAATCAATCAATCAGTTCATCCTATGAACGTTCAGTATTGATTATTAATTAATTCTAAGAAAAGGATATTTTTCATGGCCACAGAAAATGTACATAACATTTACATAAGCGCTTAGAGCGCATAACAAGATTGATAATTTAAGTGACCATTTGTTTGCAGCGGGAAGTCAGAACCAAACATACAGTATATTGTGCACAAACTTTAATAACTGAATCACAGACAAGATTAAACAGACATACAACATACGTACACAAAACATATACATGGTAAGAGGCAAAGTCAAAGTGGTTAGAAAACCGGGTCAGAACAGATCCGATGAAGTTATGCAAAAAGTATAACCTGGGAGAACCATCCCTGATTAGCTCCTTTGTCTGAACAAAGGGGTTTACAGTTTTACTAACTACACAGCGATTTGTGTTCGTTTCGTATGTTACTTGCATTTAGTCTGAGCTGTTGAAGAAGAGCGTCCGAGGTGAAATCGCAGGAGAAAGTCTTGATAGTTCGGTCCGAAGGTGTTACGATCGATTTCTTATGCATTGACTGAAGAAGAATTTATGAGCTTGCATGGTTGTTTTCGACTCCAGGTTGAAGTTGCATGTAGCATGAGGAGTTTGGGCCTGCTGGGTTTCCGGTCCCACACAGCACTTGGCTCTGTGTGTGTGTAGGCCATATCGGCCTGGCCTTCTGGCCGGCTGACCAAAATGAGGTGTTGGTTCCGCCAGAAAGAGAGAAGAGAAGATGGGCAGATCTGTGTCTCTCTTTTAAACTTTTGGGAGAAATCCCGCCTTGTAGGTCAGTGAGCCAATCGTACTCAGGCTCTTGGAGGGAAAGTTTTACGACCCTTTGTCTCAAGCAGATAATTTGCAGACTGGTTGCTGATGAAGGAACTATTAAAGATTCTTGTAATACTAATATGTTGCACAAGGATTGACATATCATATACACAATCATTCAGATCTTTAATTTACAAGTTCGTAGTCACCAAACATGCCATACACATGACCGTTAACATACATACATAGTATGCAATTCTGAAACATAAATCCAACCGAGATTGAATTAATACATAGACCAAACCTATAAAAACAAATCATGAGATGGATATGTTTATATATTTCTCAAGTGGTTATATATAGGCTATATGAGTTTAAGATGGTTTATTTGTAAAATAATTGAGTGTCACAGCTCTCTGCACATTCTTTCAAGTCGTAAACCGAGTTTTATCTGATGGTAGCTCTGGTGACAGAAACTTTTCCTGCGCTCTTGTGTGCCTTTTTTGGGGGGGATGGGTCCATAGACCTTCAGAGTGAGTTCTAAAGATTATTTGTTAAATTGGACAAATAATTGTGTCTGATCTGTCTCAGTCGCTACAATGATTTCTGAAGGGTCATGTGACACTGACGACTAGAGTAATGATGCTGAAAATCCAGCTTTGCATAAATTACATTAAATATTCAAATAGGAAGGTTATTTTAAATTGTAATAAGATTTCACAGTATTACTGTTTTTCCTTTGATTAAATAAATGCAGCCCCCTTGAGCATAAGAGGCTTTTGAACAGCAATGTATTTTTTATCATATATATCACAGAGATTTTTCATTACCGTTTATGCCTCCAGCTACATAGTAATTTCATAATATTGTTTATGTATTATGTTTGGAAGCTTTTGTTGAATATACTCTACTGATCTAAATACACTGTCTCTATTTTTAGGAGAATACATAAAGACATGGAGACCAAGATATTTCTTACTGAAGAGTGACGGAACATTTATTGGGTACAAAGAGCGACCGCAAGATATTGACCAGCTGGAAACTCCACTCAATAACTTCTCAGTGGCGCGTAGGTATCCATTTTGTTTAAACAGTTTGCTGGAGATAATTTACAGGTGAACAAGAATATCTCTCTCTCTCTCTCTCTCTCTCTCTCTCTCTCTCTCTCTCTGTCACTGTGCCTATTTTGTTGTATCTGGCCTCATTTGCATCCTTTCCTGACCCCATTTAAGAACCCTAAAATAATCAAAACACACACACTCTTTTTCTCTCTCGTATTCTCTCAGAATGTCAGCTGATGAAGACAGAGCGACCAAAAACAAACACTTTTATTATTCGGTGCCTGCAGTGGACTACTGTCATTGAACGCACTTTTCATGTTGAGACCCCAGAAGAAAGGTTGGTTTGTCGTATTCATGAGCAAACAGTATGTTCATTTACCGTATAAACTGTTTTTCATGATAGCACTCCTCAAGTTCTTTATTATTAACTTAACATTCTTTCTGTCGATGAACAAAAGAAAGCTGTAAGAAGAGTCACCCTGTGTGATTTTCTTGTTTTCTGCAGGGAGGAGTGGACGAAGGCCATCCAGGCAGTGGCAGATAGTCTACAGAAGCAGGAGGAAGAGAGAATGGATTCTTCACCTGACCCCATGGACATGGAGATGTACCTGTCCAAACCTCGACTCAAAGTGGTATGATTACAGCCGGAGTGTTGGGCCTGAATATCTCCCCCATAATTTCTGGTCCTCTTTCAACTATTTCTATAAAAATGTTAAGATGAAGTGAGTATTTTGAGGTTAAAATACTTTCTCCTATTCTTTTCTTAAGGAAAATAATTCATCTTATAAGTAAACACTATAAGATGATGAAAAAGGAATAAAATATTGGAGAAAAAAAAATCTGTGTAAAATAAATGTTTCTTTTTTAATCTTATATTTGATTTTTAAAATTATTCATTGGATATTCATTTAAAACTGTATTTCTCAAAGACTTTCCTTTATGTTGCGCAGACAATGCATGACTTTGAATACCTCAAACTCTTGGGGAAAGGCACTTTTGGGAAGGTCATACTGGTGAAGGAGAAAGCCACGGGCAAATACTACGCCATGAAAATTCTCAAGAAGGATGTTATAGTAGCAAAAGTAGGTCCTTCGCTTTGATTTTCTATACTTTTTCTTTCAGTAAATTTAAATTGTTTATTCACATGTACAACTTTTTTCTTTTGACAAGTTCTAATTACACATAAATTGTTCTTTTCTTTACTTATTTATTTGTAGGATGAGGTAGCACACACACTTACTGAAAACCGGGTCCTCCAGAACTCCAAACACCCTTTCTTAACAGTAAGCTGATGTTATCAAAATACATTTTAGAATTAGTGGTTTATATACTAGTAAATGTAATTTATGGTACATTCAGCATTAAATAAAAGTTAAGCTCTATCGACAGGACTTTTGCATAAGTCCAGGATTTTGGCAACATAGTTCCCTTTCGCCCTGTCAAAGGGGTTTCGCTTAGAAGCCTATCACCTTCGAGTTCTTACAAAACGAGCCAATGGCAATGAAATGCCATGGGTCTGTGGAATTTGTATTGTGTAGCTCCGCCACACTATGGTTTTGCTTCGGAGCCAAGAGCACCTCTTCACTCCCGCAAGCCTGAATTCTGAGTTCTCTCTTCAGTTCTTCAAGACGAGCGGTTCTCCAGTGTGTTGGTGTGACGGCGCGTTCCAATGATCTCACATTGCCTGCCTGCTGATCTGTGCAGTGATCTACAACCGTTGAGTGTGTGTTTGCCTAGGTGCTTCAATATTTCTGCAGAGCTTTCCTCTCACAAAAAGAGCTTGCACATGGCACGTCTTTTTAAAGATGTCTCACCCGTGCACTTCTGGGTGCGGTCGATCTCTGTTGCTGTCTGATGGGTACAATCACTGCTTGATGTGTTTGGGCTTACAGCATGCTCAAGCAGCGTTTGTGGATGAGTCATGTTCTCACTGTGGGAACATAACCATTGCGATGTTGCGGTCGAGACTCAATGACCTCCGTAAAGGAGAGAGAGTCCCCTCTGCCACACCCCAATCTACCGTCTCTGCAAAAGATGGTATTTTGGCTGATTGCCAGGGTGACCTGAGGGTTACGGTGTGGAATAAAGCCCCAACGATCACTCCTCGGGCCACAACCCCCACTTGCACACCGCTACTCGCGAGTGGTCGGACTGTTGTGCTGCCGCCTTTGGGTGTGCCAGCATTGCCTGAGTCCGACCCAGAGCTGACAGCCATGTTATCTCGGGCAGCAACAAGCCTCCGGCTGGTGTGGAACCCTCCGCCCTGTCATGAGTGCTCACGGTTGGGCGATTGGTCTTTGGGGGCGGCGTGCCCTGACAGCCGTCAGGCCCCGCCCCCAATGCCTTTCTTTCCCGAGGTGCATGAGGAGGTCACACGGTCCTGGAAGTCCCGTTGTCTTCCCTTGACCGTTCAGTGGCCTCCTCCGCCTTCTCTTCCCTCGATGGGGCCACAGCCAAAGGGTACACTGGGGTCCCCCCCGTTGAACACTCTGTTGCAATGCAACTGTGTCCGCAGAGTGCTTCAACGTGAAGATCCTAAGCAGCCCTCCAAAGCATATAGGCTCTCGTCTACTTCAGTGGCGAAATCCTACAGAGCTGCGGGGCAGGCCACTGCCTATTTGCACATGCACGAGGGTAGAGCCAACCCAGGGCTCATGGATGAGCTGTGTGCCGCCACCTACCTCGCACGCTCCCTGGCTCAGGTGATGTCCACAGCTGTGGTCCAGAAGAGACACCTGTGGCTTAACCTGGTCGATGTGAGAGAGGCTGAGCGTATCCGGTTCCTCAACTCTCCCATATGGCCTCTTCGGAGGCGCGGTCGAGGACTATCGCGTCCAACAGTTCTCAGCCACCAAGAAGCAGACTGAGGCCATTAAACATGTACTGCCCCGCCGGCCAGCGGCTGCCATCCAGCCGCTGGCTCAGTTGCCTCAGCCTGCTCGCCACTGAGGGCGAGCAGGCCACTCTCATCCCCTTCTGCTGACAGACCCCTGTCAGAGAAGACCCCAGTGGAACGCACGTCCTTCCCTGGCACGTCCACCACAGGTGGTGGCTACCATCACTTCCGCTAGGGCTTTGTCCACGAGACAAGCCTATGCATTGAAATGGAACCTCTTTGTCACATGGTGTTCTTCTCACCGAGAAGACCCCAGAAAATGCCCGATTGGGTCTGTGCTCTCCTTCCTCCAAGAAGGGTTGGAATGAAGGCTGTCTCCTTCCACCCTGAAGGTTTACGTGGCCGCTATTTCTGCGCATCATGACCTTGTGGAGTCGAAAACGGTGGGTCAGCATGACCTGGTCATCAGGTTCCTGAGGGGTGCTAGGAGACTAAATCCTCTTCGCTCTCCTCTCATACCCTCTTGGGACCTTGCAGTGGTCTTATCTGCCCTGCAGAGAGCTCCCTTTGAGCCTTTGCGATCAGAGGAGCTTAAGTTCCTGTCTATGAAGACAGCACTCCTGGTCGCTTTGGCATCCATCAAGAGAGTAGGGGACCTGCATTTTCGGTTGACAAAGTGTGCCTGGAATTCGGGCCGGCCAACTCTCACGTGATCCTGAGACCTCGGCCTGGATATGTGACCAAGGTTCCCACCTCTCCTTTCAGAGATCAGGTGGTGAACCTGCAAGCGCTGCCCTTGGAGGAGGCAGACCCAGCCTTGGCACTGCTCTATCCAGTACGCGCCCTCCGTGCTGGCATAGACAGAACGCAGTGTTTCAGGACCTCAGACCAGCTCTTTGTCTGTTATGGTGAGAAGCTGAAGGGGAAGGCTCTCGCCAAGCAAAGGTTGTTGCACTGGATAGTGGATGCCATTGTCTTGGCTTACCAGATGCAGGGTCGTCCATGCCTCCTAGGGGTGAGGGCACACTCCACCAGGAGTGTGGCCTCCTCCTGGGCTCTAGTGCATGGTGCCTCGCTACAGACATCTCAGAGCTGCAGGCTGGGCAACACCAAACACATTCGCAAGATTCTGTAATCTCCGAGTGGAGCCAGTGTCCTCCCATGTACTTGCTTCCAGTAGCCAGTAACTAGGACCTGCTCGATGTCATCACTTGCTCACCATTCCACTCCACAGAGTGGATATGTGCGATATTTCCTCAGGTGAGTTTCCCCTGAAGCCCTAAGTTCCTCCAGCACTGTTGATGCCAACACCAGAGTGCATGCATGCTCGGTCAGCCCTCGTGTTAGGCTACCGTTGGGCAACCTCCACATGTGTATTTCCACTGTAAGCCTCTCCCTTTCCCTTGGCAAGCCCCTTGCCACCCCTGGGGTTGAAACGTTCCACCCTTCGGGCTGGATACCCCAGTGTGTTCCATATGCATCCCGTTCGCAGGTCATATGTGTATTCTGTAAGTCCTCCCTTTGGCAGGCATTGTGTTGCATATTTCCACATGGGTTATGCTTCCCAGTGTACCTTGGTATTCCTGTGTTAAGTCGAGTCCTTTGTCCGTGCTAGTCTCACAACAAGGAGCTCAGACTTGCGCAGGGTACTGGAAGACAGTCGAGGTGGCGGGATCAAATTGGACCCCCATTTGTCAGTCACTGACATAACTCTGAGTGACTGAGCGAACATTACGCCCCTCTGCCACTTCCGCTGTAACGGCCGGGAGTTCAGTCTCGGCTCCTCAGCAGGTAACATAATGCGAGATTGCCAGCGTCCTTCCTTATATACCCACGAGGTGGGGCGTAGCTATGCTATGCAAATTCCGCAGACCCATGGCATTTCATTGCCATTAGCTCGTTTTGTAAGAACTCAAAGGTGATAGGCTTCTAAGCAAAACCCCTATTCGTCAGTCACTGACGTAATGTCTTCGTTCCCTCCTCAGGGAACGAGGGTTACATACGTAACCGAGACGTTTCTTAATTTTCTTAAAAAATTGTGGTTGCCAAAACACACTTATAAAAGAAATAAACTTAGCCAGTTCCAGGTTTAAAATCAGAATCAGTATTTTTTTGCATTGCAAGTGTCTTACAATTAGCACCAGTTTTTGCTTGAAAAAAAAAGGCTTTCACTAGCTATATTTCTAGAAAAAATGCTGGATTGAAACTGCAAGATGTGCATACATTCTAAAGATACACATACAAAACATATGCGCTCATTTGAGGCGGATACATTTGTTATCGAATAAGAAGACATGCACACTAACAATGATGGAAACACATTTACTGAATAAATCCCTCGATGCACAACAAAAAACCCATGATTTTGCCTCAACAGAGGATGTGATTTGATAACTAGACTAATCAGCGGAGCAACTTCATTGCACGGCATCTCAAATTTTGGTTTGAGAAATTCCTGAACCAATGTCATCAGAATGTTTAAATCCCTCCCAGAAGTGTCTCACGCGATTGCTTCCCAAACACCAGCATCCGAATGCAAAATAACATGACAGCTTTTATTGAGTTTTGTCTGCGTGTCCTTCATTTATGATGAAGGAAAAAAAGAGCCAGAGTTTCTTCCTCAATTGCAGCAACTTCCATTTTTATTACAGATATTTTGCTCCGATTTCCCTGGAAGTGAAAATTGTGTTCTCTTTAACACATGGGATGGAAATTGTGCTTTATATATGAATTTTGCGCAACTTTAGATGGAAACATAGCTAATGAATATTACTATGGCAGAGCTTAAAATTAAATGTTCTTTAACGTTGATTTGAACATTCCTTCAAGGCTGGCAGAGTATAAAAAACTGAAAAAATTATATGCATCTAATGTCACCTCTGTGTTGCAGGGTCTGAAGTATTCTTTCCAGACTCATGACCGATTATGTTTTGTTATGGAGTATGCAAATGGAGGAGAGGTGAGCTCTTGTAAAGGTGAAGTTTAGCAATGATTGTTCATTAAAACTAACCAAATAAATATTTTAATTTAATTTTGCACACAATCAAATGTTTATTCACATAATGTGTGTATTATAATCAATTTTACCCCAGAAGATTCAAAATTCAAATGCATCTTGATATTTGTTCTTACATCACAGCTTTTCTTTCATTTATCGCGAGATCGTGTTTTTTCGGAAGAGAGAGCAAAGTTTTATGGGGCAGAGATCGTCTCAGCCCTGGATTACCTTCATTCGGAGAAAAACGTGGTTTATAGAGACCTAAAGGTGAGATACATAGAAAAATATAGTAGGGAAAAAAATTCTATACAAGATGAATCATAAATGTGTGAAATGGCTTGTCAGAAAGTATATTTAGTGTAATGCTACTTGTTGCATCACTATCAAACAGATCACATATCATTATAAGGAATATCATTATTCTGTGGTAGTTGGAGAACCTGATGCTGGATAAAGATGGCCACATAAAGATCACAGATTTTGGCCTGTGTAAGGAGGGAATTACAGAGGGAGCAACAATGAAGACATTCTGTGGTACACCAGAGTATCTCGCTCCAGAGGTAAGAAAACTTTTGATGAAAGAGATGTGAAACAAGTTCCCTACACTAATAGTTAGTAAATGTATTCTAATAATTTCTGTATGAACAGCAAATAGAGAAGGAAATCCAGGGAGGAACAATTTTTTTTTCTTTTTCTTTTTTTGGAAGGTGTACTTTTTTACTACACAAATGTTCCTCTGGCTCCTTATCTGTGTGACAGAAATCAAGTTATTTGAGTCTCTTTCGCACGGATAAGAAAAAAAAAGGGGAAAAAAGCACCAGCCAAAGTGCCTTCGCCAGGACTGTGATCTCCGCACACAGGACAGGGGCCTCTATGTTCGCCCCTAAGGTAAAACAAATGCTGCTGAACCTGAGGGGAACTGAATCGGCTAGCCGAGGGGAACACTTACCTGGCTCCACAGTTTGGCAGAGGGTGTGTGAGAAGGCATTGTGTCCTCGAATCACATCCTAGTGATGAAAGAGGGGGCTGAGAGTGGCAAGGCATAGCGTCGCTCACTGTCAACCTTACCCTCTTGGGACCCAGAGAATGAGGAAATTGCTTGGAGGGTTTGGCTGGGGCAGGTGGAGCTGCCTTCCTGTGGCCCACTCTATGTTGGGGACTGGGTGAAGGCTGTTTCTGTGGCCCTCGGCGACGAACAGGTGGAGGGGCTGCCACTGGTGGGTGGAGGCAGCAGCGGCCCGCTGGGTCAGGATGTGGGCTATCACCTCCATCTGTTTTTGTACCGCCAAGAACTGCTGGGCAACGTTCTCGACCGCGTCGCCGAAGAGACCTGGGAGATGGGGGAGTCAAGAGGGCGGACTATGTCGGCTTCCCTCATCTCAGCCAGGTTAAGCTGTGTAAGGCCCGCTAAAATCGTTCCAATGAGGGTAACGATCTGCAGTTGAAGGTCGCTGCGCATTCGGTGTTTTCAGCTGGGCAAAAGGATTTCATTCCAATTCATCTTTATCTGACTCCATGTCATCATAATTTCGAATTTAGGTTAAAATGCCAAATGGTTATTTGGTCATTTATATTTAATAGTTATCATTTAATTATTCTGTTTAATAATTATACCCGTTCATCTACTGGAGATCGTTAATAATTGCAGAGTAATCAAAATGTAACAATTTATTAACAGTCAGGTAAATGTATAACGCCAATTACATAATCACATAATTACATAATAGATAGTCCATGCATAACATCAAATACCCTGAAGTTAAGAATAAAATATGGATACCTGACTTCTTAAAATTACATAACGCTGAGCATCTATAGGAGACACTCAGCGTTACGGGCTAACCAATATAAAAGTTCAAGCCCTGACCCTTTCTGAAACATCTCCTTAAATATCAGACCAAGATGTAAAACTCTTTCAAATGTAAACATGTGTTAACAATGGGAATTTAAATTGGATCACTCCCATATGCCTGTATTGTTAGAAGACCAAATGGCCGACAGCCACACCCACCCATTTAGCAAAATGTCTCTAAACTTCTTAAAACCTTTATTATATTCTTGTTTACTTCGGTGGGGATGAGATCTTTGTACCAACCGCAGTGAGACATTACAAACAATTTTAAACATGTATAATATTGTATTATGAGAATTCACATTAAACTATATAGATTTTTGATGGTATATTTTGATGGTGAAAGCTGGAGTAGGAATGGGGAAGAGGCAGTGAAAAGAAAGGCATGTAAATTAAAGTCATTCTTAGATGATTCACTCAGCGTGACATCGTCTCTGATGGGGATGTTAAATGAATGAGTGAGTTTAGATGCTAATTTCCTTTATTTTCTCAGATAGTTTTTGTTCCTCAACCAGACATTCTGGCATTATGCAAGTTTTCCTAGTCTTACAAAGCCATAGATGTCACTCCTGGACCACTAGGGTGGACATCGTTTGAACAAGGGACCACACAGTGACTTTTTGCACAGTTAAGGCATCTCTTTGAGCTCTTTGAAGCTCTTCTATGTTCTGAAGACCACACTCATAGATGAAAGCAGAGCTGAATCACAGAAGAAACATTTGTCTCTGAAGCCTTGTGAAAACGTCTCGGTTACGTATGGTAACCCTCGTTCCCTGAAGGAGGGAACGGAGACGTACGTCGGACGTCACCGACGAATTGGGATCACTTCAGGGAGCCCCTATCATCTTTGAGATTTAGAGAACAGGCCAATGAGAATTGGCGTGCGAGATTTGCATCTCGCGCGTCGCGCCGCCCCGCAGTGCGGGTATAAACGGAAGCGAAATGCAGCGCACCTTTGTTTTTCACTGAGGAGCCGAACTATTGACTCGGCCTGCAGTGATGGTACAGCAATTGTGGCGACGGGGACGTACGTTCAGGAACGAGGGTTACCATACGTAACCGAGACGTTCCCTTTCAGTCGGTCACGTTCGGCGTATGTCGGACGTCACCGACGAATTGGGATCCCTTTGGAACACGCCACAGTTGCTACCACTTCCAGCGCCCTGGGAAAGCCCTCAGACCCGGCTGTTCCGGCGGGAAATTCACGCAGGGAGAGTCAGCTGCTGTTCCGCAAGACCCACTCAGCCGACTATTGGATAACGCTGGGAAAGCGTGCCCCGGGGGGCCGCTGCAGAAGCCACATCATGCCCGGAGGGAGTTACCATGTGGAGAATACACGTATGGACTGGCCGTGGGCAGTGCTACATATACGGAAGCCCCAGGGGTGGCTCCGGCCATTTTAGGCGGGGGTACACGAGCTCGCCGAAGGGAGACTTACCGTGGAGAATACATATGGGACCGCCGTGGGGGTCACAACATATGGAACCCAGCCTAACACAAGTTCCACCAATGCATATGAGCGTTAGGCCTGGCGTCGGACACTCTGCCACGTCCGACTGCCGAGGGTTGCGGAGGACTCGACAGGGTTCGCCATGCTGGGGAACTCGACTGGAGCATATAAGCGCACGTATCCGTTCCATGGGGAAGGGAGTGGTGCAGCAAGCCGACACTTTAGAACGGGCACTTCGGTGTTACTGACTATGGGAAGTGAGCACACAGGAAGATACCGGCTCTACACGTAGGCTATAGAACCTAGCGAACGTGTTGGGTGTCGCCCCAGCCCGCAGCTCTACAAATATCCGCCAGCGAGGCGCCATGAGCCAGCGCCCAGGAAGAAGCTACACCACTGGTGAAGTGGGCTCTTAACCAGAGCGGGCAGGGCACGTCTTGGGTTTCATACGCCAAGACGATGGCATCCACTATCCAGTGGGCCATCCTCTGCTTGGAGACAGCCTTTCCCTTCTGCTGTCCTCCATAACAGACGAAGAGCTGCTCTGAGGTCCTGAAGCTTTGCGTTCTGTCCACGTAAGTCCGCAAAGCGCGGACGGGACAGAGAAAAGCTATGGCTGGGTCTGCCTCCTCCAAAGGCAGCACTTGCAGGCTCACCACCTGGTCCCGGAAGGGAGTGGTGGGAACCTTGGGCACATATCCAGGCCGGGGTCTCAGGATTACGTGAGAGTTACCAGGCCCGAATTCCAGGCACGATTCGTCGACCGAAAATGCCTTCGGTCCCCTACCCTCTTGATGGAGGCCAATGCAGTCAGGAGTACTGTCTTCAGAGACAGAATTTTTAACTCAGCTGACTGCAAAGGCTCAAAGGGAGGCCTCTGCAGTGCGGTCAGCACCAGAGACAGGTCCCAAGAGGGTATAGAGGGAGGGCGAGGTGGATTCAGTCTCCTCGCCCCCCTCAGGAACCTGACGATCAGATCGTGCTTCCCTAAGGATTTTTATTTTCTTTCCGCCTACGAAGTCATGATTGGCGGCGATGGCGGCCACATAAACTTTGAAGGTGGAGGGAGACAGCCTTCGGGGGTCTTCTCGGCGAGAAGAGCACCATTCCACGAACAGGTTCCACTTCAATGCATAGAGGTGCCTTGTAGAGGGCGCTCTAGCGGAAGCAATGGTGTCTACCACAGCTTGTGGCAGACCGCCTAGAACCTCCGCGTCCCGTCCAGGGACCAGACATGGAGTTTCCAGAGGTCCGGACGCGGGTGCCAGAGGGTGCCGTCTCTGAGTCAGGAGGTCCTTCCTCAGAGGAATGGGCCAAGGAGGTGCTGTCGCGAGGAGCACTAGTTCCGAAAACCACGTCCTGTTGGGCCAGTACGGAGCGACCAACAGGACCTGCTCCTCGTCCTCCCTGACCTTGCACAGTGTTTGTGCAAGAAGGCTCACTGGGGGAAACGCATATTTGTGTAGGCAGTGGGTGGAGTCCGGGGCGGCAAACAGATCTACCTGCACGGCCCCGAAGCGACTCCAGATCAGCTGGACCACCTGGGGATGGAGTCTCCACTCTCCCGGGAGCACTGGCTGTCGTGAGAGCTCGTTGGCCGCACGATTGAGCAGGCCCAGAATATCAATGGCACGAAGCGACCTCAGATGCTTCTGACTCCATAGGAGGAGATGGTGGGCGAGTTGTGACATGCGACGGGAGCGTAGACCACCCTGTTTGTTGATGTACGCAACGGCCGCAGTGCTGTCCATACGGACCAGAACGTGCTTGCCTCTGAGCGGCGTTGAAGCGGCTGAGTGCAAGACGAACTGCTAACAACTCCAGGCAATTGATATGCCATTGCAGTTGGGGCCCCGTCCACAGACCCGATACTGCAAGCCAGTTGTACGTGGCACCCCAGCCGGTGAATGAGGCATCCATGGAGACAACAGCATGCCTGGACACTTGTTCTAGAGGCACTTCTGCCCGTAGAAATGAAGAGTCCGACCACGGGCTGAAGGTTTGGCGGCATCTTGGCGTCACTTGGACACGGAGAGTTCCACTGCGCTATGCCCATCTCGAGACCTGGTCGTGGAGCCAGCGTTGAAGCGGTCTCATATGAAGCAATCCCAGCGGCGTTACTGCGGCTGCGGATGTCATATGCCCCAGGAGCCTCTGTAAAGGTTTCAGTGGTACCGCTATCCTGCGTTTGAACGAATTCACGCAGTTCAACACCAACTGGACGCGCTCCTCGGTGAGGCACGCTGTCCGGGCGACCGAGTCTATCTCCATCCTGAGAAAAGTGATCCTCTGCGAGGGGCAGAGTTTGCTCTTCTCCCAGTCGACCTGAAGGCCCAGCTGGCAAAGGTGGCGGAGCACCATGTCCCTGTGTTTGCACAACTGCTCTCACGACTGGGCAAAAATCAGCCAGTCATCGAGGTAGTTGAGAATACGAACACCACGCTCCCACACGGGAGCAATGGCCGCCTCCGCGACTTCCGTGAAGACACGGGGCGACAGGGCCAGCCCGAAGGGTAGGACTTTGTACTGACATGCTTGTCCGTCGAATGCAAAGCATTAGAACGGTCTGTGTCGAGGGAGAATCGAGACATGAAAGTACGCGTCCTTCAGGTCGATCGCTGCAAACCAATCTTGGGGACGGACGCACCTGAAGATGCGTTTCTGCGTTAACATCCTGAACAGCAGCCTGGGGACTGGTTCAGAAGTCACAGATCCAAGATCGGCCGTAACCCGCTGCTTTTCTTGGGCACAATGAAGTACGGGCTGTAGAACCCGGTCTTCATATCGGCTGGAGGGACCGGCTCTATTGCATCCTTCGCCAGTAGGACCGCGATCTCCGCCTGAAGCACAGGGGCATTCTCCTTCGACATGGAGGTGAAGTGGATGCCCCTGAACTTGGGGAGCCCCTCGGGCGAACTGAATCGCATAGCCGAGTCTGATGGTGCGGATGAGCCAGCAAGACGGGCTGAGCGCTAGGCAGGCTCCCAAGAACCGTGCAAGCAGGACCAACAGCACCACAGACGTGCCGCAGCGGGGCAGCGCGCAGCGCGCAGCGGCATGCAGGGACCCGACACGGACGGCATGGGAGCGGCCCAAGGTGGGGTCTGAGTGTGTGCTGTGCAACACTTACCTGCTTCCGTTGAGGGGTGCACGAGTGTGGGAGGCCGCTTGTGTGCGTCCCAGACACAGCTGGCACCCCTGCTGGCGATAGGAGGCGCCTGAGGGTGACGAGGCATGGAAGCGTCGAACACCGCCGAGCACACTCTCCTGGCACCCAGAGGTATTGGAACTGCTCTTTAGAATTTGGGTACCACTGGTTGTATTTGACACCAGTGGCGGAACAGAATTTACCAATGATTCTCCACCCGGCCCTCCTCCGGGGAAGAGCAGCTCTTAACCAAATCCGGGTGCCCATGGCGACGAGCAGACTGAGGGGTCGCCGATGGCGTTTCTGGACATCGCCTGGCCGAGGGCCAGTGCTGTGATTTTTATATTTAAAGTCACTGTGCGCAGCTCAACCTCAGCTCAGAACTACCCTTATGCACGAAGAGTGCTGGGCAGAGGCAGCCTGCCAGTGGCACTGCCACCCCACCTGATGAAGGTAGTAAGAGAGAGGAAAACTTTATACAGGCTATGGCCCCTTTTGCGTTCCATTTTCTGGTGCCAAGCGGTTCCACACTGCTAAAGCTTTTAGAAAAAGGCAAGGGGGCGGGCAAGGCGATTTATGCGTTGCGCTATGCCCCAGCCACCCGGGGAAGCATGACTGTCAAGTATGAATCTGATTCAGCATGAAATTTTTTTTAGGACCAGCAATCCCATTTGTAAGCTACCAGCAGGCATGCGAGATAGTGAGCGTGGCCGTGAGACGGCACACGGCGTGCTGAACACTAAAACACTTATGAAAAGGGTAAGATGAACAACGCGCCGACGTGGTCATGCTCTCATGAGAGAACATGAAACACCCACAAACACAGTCTCAGCATGCTGCGATGCGCTAGAGGAGTGGGGGGCCCACGGAGATGTGCTCGGCAGGGAAGCCCCACTGTAATCCTCAGATCACCCAGGCTTATCAGCCAAAGTAGTGCACCAGAAAAGACACTAGATCGGGGTATAAGCGAAGGGACTCAACCCCGTTTGAGGTTTCGTAGTTTCGACCGCGCATCTAGAGTGCCGAGTGATGCGCGCAGGGTTGCCGTGACAACCCGCGCTGTCAGCGGCAGCTCGACGGCACACGGCGCGCTGAACACTCAAACCCTCACAGGGAAGGCGAGACAAACAGCGCACCGACGTGATCCTGTTCTCCTGAGAGTACATGGACCACCCACGAACGCAATCTCAACATAGTTATGCGAGAGGGCTCGTGACCGTCAATAAGGACAGGAAACAACCGCATCCAGAAACGCACGGGTGGAATGACGTCTTGAAAAAGACGCAGTGTCACACCCACGCTGCTCTTTTAGAAGAAAATGTGCTCTTTTAAATGTGCTGAAGCACCCAGGGAACGACCGCGGCAAAACACAGGAGAGTAGTGCAGCCTGTGTATGCACTCACCATTGGGAACGCCCTCACCGAACCAACAGACCAAACAGTGCTGTGAAAACAGCAGTTTATCACTGTATCAGGGAGCTTGCGGCCGCCGCTGATCGTGCCATCCCACTCAGCACTCAAAGAAGCTTCTTCTGTCGTTCTCTCTTTCTCTCTGCTGAAGCAGGAACAGTCTTCTTCATCAACACCGTGTTCGGCTCCGAAGTGAATGACAAAGGTGCGCTGCATTTCGCTTCCGTTTATACCCGCACTGCGGGGCGGAGCGCGAGATGCAAATCTCGCACGCCAATTCTCATTGGCCTGTTCTCTAAATCTCGAAGCTGATAGGTGCTCCCTGAAGTGATCCCAATTCGTCGGTGACGTACGTCGAACGTGACCGACTGAAAGGGAACTTGTGTCTCTCTGCACGCATCCTATATACCTGCAGCATGGGGCGTGGTTCGCAAAGCAAATCTCACTCACCAATGTCCATTGGCTGGTTCTGTTAACACTCCAAGGTGATAGGGCTCTCAGGCCCGATCCCCAAATTGTCAGTCACTGACGTAACTCGTAGTGATGACTGAAAGGGAACTCTAACTTGCAACAACTACAAATACAGTGTTATTTACATACTTTTGTACTATGGTCTGTCTGAATATTTGATTGGCTGGAAGGTGTGCAGTAAGTAAGGGATAATTATATTAATGCACTATATTAATGTTCCATATAAATGCACTGCTTTCATTGAAGCCTGCACACACACAGATCAGAGATCGTACTGCTTACAGAAACTTATCAACACCACCCTGCAACTCTTAATCACTACATTATATACGTTATATCAACAGGGGCCCGGAGGTGTCCACGAGCCACACACTGCCGCCCCCTGGGCGTCGTACACTGCCAACCTGACCCTCTTGGGGCACAGGGACAAAGTGAACTGCTCTTTCTTTAACCAACTGATGGGTACCACTGAGCTCCGGAGAGCCAGTGGCAGGGTGTGTTGTGTGTGTGTGAGGCCCCCCCGGTCATCCTCCTCCTGCAGACACCACCTCCCTCCGAGTCAATTTGTATATTTTGCAAAAAATTACATTTGGTGATATGGCTCTGTTCTAAATTCCCCATCCTTTTCATGAGCTCCATGAAAAGCCAAGACAGGGAACAACAGCAGATTCTGGGGACAACCTCCCTTTTTTTAAACTGGGAGGGCAGCGAAATCCCCCATTTAGAACAGAGTATGCATCAATGACAACAGAATGACATTGATTACGTTAAACACCCTTTAAGGAGGAGCTGGGGTGGAGGTGGGTTGCAAAGTAGCGTGCGACAGAAGTAGCCAAGCAGGCAAATTGAACTGAAGCTACGCTTAAGTAAGGTGCCCTGTTTGAGAGTTGCCAATTGAGTGCATAGGAATCAGATCAGCTGATATGGGCGGAGTTGGAATTTTTCCAATCAGCTGATAGCGGAGCTTGACTACGTGGACTGCCTGAACTAACGCAGAATGCTTGATTTATGGCATCTACCATGCTAACCAGTAAAATCTTGACACATTTTCTCCATATTTGAAATAGTCAGATTCAAAGTTTATGGCTCAGGGTCTCGACTGCTTTTTTTCAGGTTCTTGAGGACAATGATTATGGCCGGGCGGTGGACTGGTGGGGATTGGGTGTGGTCATGTACGAGATGATGTGTGGCCGGTTGCCCTTCTACAACCAGGATCATGAGAAGCTCTTTGAATTAATCCTCATGGATGAGATCCGTTTCCCTCGTACACTTGGGCCTGAGGCAAAATCATTGCTGTCAGGACTGCTTCAAAAAGATCCAAAACAGCGGTGAGAGACCTTTGAATGACGCAGTCACTTGTATGGTGTGTATGGTGTTGTATGGTCCTCTCAGTGCACATTGTTTTAAGAATTCATGATAAATGAAGGATGTGTTTGTCTCACATCCAAGTAATTGATTCATAACATCACCTGGAAGGTCTGTGAGTCTTTTAGTAGATTCATATTTCTTTGAATTGTCGCACTTTACATACAACCCTGACTGGGGTAAAAAAAAAAAAAGTAAAAAAAATATGTATATAGTCAAGTCAAGTCACATAGCGCTTTTTACAATGCAGATTGTTTCAAAGCAGCTTCACAGTGTTAACAGGAAAATAATGCAATAGAATTTGATTCGGCTGTACAGCCGCTCTGGAGAAAACAGTGATGTCATCGTCCAGCTCAGTTAAATTATCATATAATGTCAATGCGGGCAGATCAGTAATATAGTTAAATATTTGGTGTCCCCAACTAAGCAAGCCAAAAGCCAAGGCAAAAGAGAATTGTCAAGGAACCAAAGCTCCATCAGGTGACATAATGGAGAAAAAAACCTTGGGAGAAACCAGGCTCAGTCAGGGTGCCAGTTCTCCTCTGGCCAGCGAACAAACAGTGTATGATTATGATTCAGGCAAACATTGCAGGTCAGAAGTCAGATTAGATCGGAACATTCAGAATATTTGCCCAGTTCCATCTGGTTGAAGACCGTAGTCATCACGCAGGCTTGTTGAGGATCAGTGCCACTGGATGCTGTGACGATGAGGCCTTCACAGGGGAGAGTCTAGTTGACATGGTCTCTGCTGACACTTCAGGGATGCGTTGGTTGGATCTAGGCGCAGGTCCACCATCTGATCTGGATCCGGCTGACTAAAGTAGACCTCGGGATAAACAGAGAGACTAACATTAGCGTAGATACCATTTTTTTATGATGTAAGAAGTAGATCAGGTGTACATCTTGGCAGACCTAGTTAATGCAGCCTAAAACAATAATTTAACTGATTTGAATAATATAAATTGATAATGTTTTATGTGTATGCCATAGTAAAGAGATGTGTTTTTAGTCTAGATTTAAACTGACAGAGTGTGTCTGCTTCCCAAACAATGCTAGGAAGACTGTTCCAAAGTTTGTTGCTAAATAAGAAAAGGATCTACTGCCTGCAGTTGATTTTGATATTCTAGGTATTATCAACTGGCCAGAATTTTGAGACCGTAATAGACGGTCCATATATACCATATATATGAATATATATATATATATATATATATATATATATATATATATATATATATATATATATATATATATATATACACTCACCTAAAGGATTATTAGGAACACCTGTTCAATTTCTCATTAATGCAATTATCTAATCAACCAATCACATGGCAGTTGCTTCAATGCATTTAGGGGTGTGGTCCTGGTCAAGACAATCTCCTGAACTCCAAACTGAATGTCAGAATGGGAAAGAAAAGTGATTTAAGCAATTTTGAGCATGGCATGTTTGTTGGTGCCAGACGGGCCGGTCTGAGTATTTCACAATCTGCTCAGTTACTGGGATTTTCACGCACAACCACTTCTAGGGTTTACAAGGAATGGTGTGAAAAGGGAAAAACATCCAGTATGCGGCAGTCCTGTGGGCGAAAATGCCTTGTTGATGCTAAAGGTCAGAGGAGAATGGGCCGACTGATTCAAGCTGATAGAAGAGCAACTTTGACTGAAATAACCACTCGTTACAACCGAGGTATGCAGCAAAGCATTTGTGAAGCCACAACACGCACAACCTTGAGGCGGATGGGCTACAACAGCAGAAGACCCCACCGGGTACCACTCATCTCCACTACAAATAGGAAAAAGAGGCTACAATTTGCACGAGTTCACCAAAATTGGACAGTTGAAGACTGGAAAAATGTTGCCTGGTCTGATGAGTCTCGATTTCTGTTGAGACATTCAGATGGTAAAGTCAGAATTTGGCATAAACAGAATGAGAACATGGATACGTCATGCCTTGTTACCACTGTGCAGGCTGGTGGTGGTGGTGTAATGGTGTGGGGGATGTTTTCTTGGCACACTTTAGGCCCCTTAGTGCCAATTGGGCATCGTTTAAATGTCACGGCCTACCTGAGCATTGTTTCTGACCATGTCCATCCCTTTATGACCACCATGTACCCATTCTCTGATGGCTACTTCCAGCAGGATAATGCACCATGTCACAAAGCTTGAATCATTTCAAATTGGTTTCTTGAACATGACAATGAGTTCACTGTACTAAAATGGCCCCCACAGTCACCAGATCTCAACCCAATAGAGCATCTTTGGGATGTCGTGGAACGGGAGCTTCGTGCCCTGGATGTGCTTCCCACAAATCTCCATCAACTGCAAGATGCTATCCTATCAATATGGGCCAACATTTCTAAAGAATGCTTTCAGCACCTTGTTGAATCAATGCCACGTAGAATTAAGGCAGTTCTGAAGGCGAAAGCGGGTCAAATACAGTATTAGTATGGTGTTCCTAATAATCCTTTAGGTGAGTATATATTCCTGCTGAATAAAACAGCTAAAATGAAATCTAAGTTGATTGGTTGGTCTTAGCCTGTTTAAATTGTAAGTAACTGGTTTAAGCTGGTTGTCTTTTAGCTTGTCGGCCAGGTGGTCTCCCAGCCTGATCAGCAAAAGAGGGGTCAAAAACCCTCAGACTAGCTAACCAAAATATTGACAAAATATTAATTTTGTGTATGAGTGTGTGATTTTGTTAACAGTTCTGTGAAAGATGTTATTGGAAGAGGCCTTAAAGGTAACAAGGGAATCTGGTTGTTCAGGTTTTGTTTATCTGTTCTTGTTTTCTTTGTTTTTTTGTCTCCAGGTTAGGTGGAGGTCCAGATGATGCAAAAGAAATCATGCAGCATAAGTTCTTTGAAGGCATTGAGTGGCAAGATGTTTATGAGAAGAAGGTGAATAATAATAATAGCCTGTAGTCATTGACAAAATACCTTCAGGTCATAAATGGAGGTCACTCATGTATATATTGTTTTTCTGTTTCGCCACAGCTTGTTCCACCTTTTAAGCCCCAGGTAACCTCAGAAACAGACACTCGCTATTTTGATGTGGAGTTTACAGGGCAGACCATCACCATCACACCCCCAGGCCAAGGTGACATTACACTATACCCTGTCTTACACTACCTGCTAAAACTCTCAATTAACAGATATTTGGTTGATAACGAAGGCGCCATCTAGTGGTGACTTACAGGTTTCTCTATAAGGATATAATATGAAATCGAATAATTCATTTCATTTTCTGTTTTTTTCCCACAGATGAAAACATGGAGTCCTTTGACAGTGATAGAAGACCCCATTTCCCTCAATTCTCATATTCTGCCAGTGGCACAGCATAAAGAACCCCAAGAATAATCATTTACTCACCCCCAAGACATTCCAAATGACTATCTTCCTTATGTGGAACAGACATTTTAATATCCTGGAAAAACTTAAATTCTGTCATTTTACACACCATAGGCCTGTTGCAGGAAGCTAGTTAAACAAACTTTGAGTTTCAGAGTAGATTTAGAGTTGACAAAAACGTACAAATCCAACCTGGTTTAGATCAGGTTCCATGGGCTCACAATGCTCAATATAAACATTCTCTGTCAACTCAAGAGTTTGATCCAGAGTTTATTATTAGCGTGTGCACCTGAAAATGTGTTGTGCGGCAAACAGCCAATAACACAGAACATGGGGAGCATCAATTTGAATGACAAAGCAACACAATTAACTTCTCTGCTGAAGATTAAGAGATTGTTATAAAAAATAACATGAATTTAAACGCATTTCAAGGCAGGAATAAACACTGCTGCAGTGAAAGTTTGAGAAGGCAGCTAAAAATAAATACCTGACTATATCAATGCAATTGAATCAATTATTCACAAAGAGCTCAAAAGAAAACACGTAAGCTTAATCAGTTTAAAAGCTTTATATTAAAGCTTGCATTTATATGTATTTACTGTATATTAATTTAAAAGCAGAGTTTAATATTAATTGTCAATTCATAAAATAATTATATGAATCTTATATGAATTATAAATAATTATAATACAAATTGTGCCAAGCAGCAATTGTGGGGCTAGAAGGTGCTAGAAGGGGCTGTAGCGCAATGCAGAGCCAATTTTATAAAGCTGTCCCCCGCCCGGGACTCAAACCTGGGTCTGGGTCTGGTGCCTGCAGTTTATCTTATTGTGCCACTGGGGATACATGAATTTGAACAGATGCCAAAGTTCCATAGTTAAAGTTCCATAGTTTCAACATTCTGCATTTTTACATTTTTAATAAAACATTGTTTAGTGTGTTTTTAAAGCTATTTGAAATATGAGGACATGAAATGTCCTCTTAAACCACGTTTACGTTGTAATACCAGTCTAAAATGTCATTATACAAATTTGTGTCCTCATAAATTACATAAACTAACACACACACACACACACACACACGTTGTGTTTCCATGTTTTATGGGGACTTTCCATAGACATAATGGTTTTTATACTGTACAAACCGTATATTCTATCCCCTTACACTAACCCTACCCCTAAACCTACCCATCATAGTAAACTTTCTGCATTTTTATATTTTAAAAAAAACATCACTTAGTATGATTCATAAGATGTTTTCCTCAAAAATTGTCCCCACAAGGATTTTGGATATTGCCATCTTTGTGGGGACATTTTGTCCCATTTAGGGTTTACCAGGCCACACACACATACACTCACCTAAAGGATTATTAGGAACACCATACTAATACTGTGTTTGACCCCCTTTCGCCTTCAGAACTGCCTTAATTCTACGTGGCATTGATTCAACAAGGTGCTGAAAGCATTCTTTAGAAATGTTGGCCCATATTGATAGGATAGCATCTTGCAGTTGATGGAGATTTGTGGGATGCACATCCAGGGCACTTAAGCTCCCTGTTCCACCACATCCCAAAGATGCTCTATTGGGTTGAGATCTGGTGACTGTGGGGGCCATTTTAGTACAGTGAACTCATTGTCATGTTCAAGAAACCAATTTGAAATGATTCGAGCTTTGTGACATGGTGCATTATCCTGCTGGAAGTAGCCATCAGAGAATGGGTACATGGTGGTCATAAAGGGATGGACATGGTCAGAAACAATGCTCAGGTAGGCCGTGGCATTTAAACAATGCCCAATTGGCACTAAGGGGCCTAAAGTGTGCTAAGAAAACATCCCCCACACCATTACACCACCACCACCAGCCTGCACAGTGGTAACAAGGCATGATGGATTCATGTTCTCATTCTGTTTACGCCAAATTCTGACTCTACCATCTGAATGTCTCAAGTTGAAGTTGAAGTTGAAGTTTATTTGTCATTACACATGTACAAGTACAGTATAACGAAATGAAGTTTGGAGCAAGCCTCCGGGCCGCAGCCGATTATTCAGGCGCCGCCCTACGCTCTCCAGAAATACAAGAATGCAATTTAGCAAGCATTACATAGCAAACACAACAAAACATAAACATAAACATGACACAGTACACGTGGTCACGTGGTGGGATTTTTTGTATGGAGTGGGAGAGGAGATAGATAACAGACAGGCAGACGGATGGGGCGGGGAGGGAATACATAAACATAAACATGACAGTACACGTGGTCACGTGGTGGGATTTTTTGTATGGAGTGGGAGAGGAGATAGATAACAGACAGGCAGACGGATGGAGAGCACAGCGGGAGCAGAGAGAAAACACGTCTGCACGGATAGAAGGACATATCAGGAGCTCAACAGACCAGGCAACATTTTTCCAGTCTTCAACTGTCCAATTTTGGTGAGCTCGTGCAAATTGTAGCCACTTTTTCCTATTTGTAGTGGAGATGAGTGGTACCCGGTAGGGTCTTCTGCTGTTGTAGCCCATCCGCCTCAAGGTTATGTGTGTTGTGGCTTCACAAATGCTTTGCTACATACCTCGGTTGTAACGAGTGGTTATTTCAGTCAAAGTTGCTCTTCTACCAGCTTGAATCAGTCGGCCCATTCTCCTTTGACCTCTAGCATCAACAATGCATTTTCACCCACAGGACTGCCGCATACTGGATGTTTTTCCCTTTTCACACCATTCTTTGTAAACCCTAGAAATGGTTGTGTGTGAAAATCCCAGTAACTGAGCAGATTGTGAAATACTCAGACCGGCACCAACAACCACGCCACGCTCAAAATTGCTTAAATCACCTTTCTTTCCCATTCTGACATTCAGTTTGGAGTTCAGGAGATTGTCTTGACCAGGACCACACCCCCTAAATGCATTGAAGCAACTGCCATGTGATTGGTTGATTAGATAATTGCATTAATGAGAAATTGAACAGGTGTTCCTAATAATCCTTTAGATGAGTGTATATGTCCAGTTTAGGCTCTGGAGCAGGTTAGCATGTAAGTTACCATGGCGATGAACGATGCTAAAAACCAATCCAACTTCTTGAGCCCGAAAAACCAGAGTTTGCTCAAACTAATTTTAAATTTACCTGGGTAGCAACTGAAACTGGCTTCATGCAACAGGCCTCATGTCCACAATGGGCACAACCATTGTCACGTCGAGGTGCAATGGAATTCCACTTTTGTATGGCTTTCTTTCTTCAAGTATGCTTTTAAGAGTACAGATTTGGAGCAGCATGAGGTTGAATAAATGACAGAATTGTCATTTTAGGGTGAACTATTCCTCACTAATAACACACACATACACACACTTTCTACACAAAAACACTCCTGAGGCACTGCTAATACCTTATCCACAGCCATTGCTGCACTCCATTTCTTTAGTAGTACCACCCTTCCCATACTGGAATCACACTGTGAAGATTTTACCAGTGGTTATTATTCGTCTAATTTTCTATTGCTATATGCTAGCTTCACACAAATGCACATTGTTTCTTAAATTGAAAGGATACCCTAGTGAAAAATAAATATACTAAAATGTATTTGAAATCTATTTTTATGCTAAGTATGCTATAAACACATTTACATATTTATGTACTTAATATAAATACCCTGAAATTGTACTTTTAGTTTACTAAATTTGTATACTTAAAGTCTGCTAAATTGGAACAACTAATTTTGTATTTAATGCACTTTAGTTATCAGGAAATGGTGCTGAGGGTCAACTAAAGATATACTGAAATATATTTGACTTTGCTAACGTGGAACTATTGCAAATATACTTTAGGTACAATTTAAATATCTTGCATTTAAAGACTGATATTATACAGTTATTATACTATCCCTACTAATAGTGATTTTAAAACACAAAAATATTCAGAAATGTGCATTGTGCAATAGAGTACTCCAAATAAAGTTTTATTATAATATTTATGTCAGTAAGTCTCAAACGATGTCAGTAAATATGTTAATGGATTTGTAGTATACTTAGTATGAAATAAATGTATTTTAAATACATTTTGGTGTAGTTTTTCACTAGGGTTTCACTATGGAAGAATTGTTGTTCCAAACCTGTATTACTTTCTTTCTTCTCTTCTTTCCTCCTCAGTTGTACTTAAAAATGTGGTCCTTACATATGAATGTAGTGCATCATGGTTTGTATCCTATGAGGACACAATATTACCTGAATACCAAAGAAGTAATTAATTACAGATGGAGACTCGTGTTGGAGTATAATGAGTTTCAGAAAAGTTTGTGTTGATTCCCTTTAGAATGATCTTTCAAAAGATTCACTGTATCTGTTACCCATTGAGTTTTTCTCAAACAGAACTGCTCCATTTAGAAATTCAGTATAGTAGATTGTTTTTGCACTATTTGCTTGAACTTTACAGCCATGAACTGAAAGTTTCAGCTAGTGGTAATAAAGGAAATTCTTTTTCATGCCAGTGCAGTTTATAATTTATAAGACCTATGAAAAGTATTCATACATTCATGACTCCCAATTGTTAAGAAACAATACTGATGTTTGTCTTTATGTGAGCAGGGAATAGTTAAATTGCATAAACTAAAATTGTCAAACAATCTTCCTGCTTAATTATTAGACTTCTTTTAAAATGTAAAAGTCTTTGTTTACATGTTTCATGGTACCCAATATTTATTATGTAGTTATAAATGTTGTATATGAATTCATGTAAGAATTGCATTTCAAGTAATTAATTAATAAAATGACAAGCAGGTTCCAGCATTTTACACCTTAGATAAACATCTGACAAAATTTTGCACAGACCAAACATTTGGTCCCTATTTGAATAATAAAACCTCCAAATAATATTACATGTGGTTGCTGGTCTAATCTGTATCTATATTTTTTTTCTACTTTTACATTTTATATACGTTTTCTACTTTGCTGAAATGAAACATTTTGTATTGATACACTCCATTCTAAAATGTTTCTCTAAAAAAAAAAAAAAAAAAAGTTATTGTCTTCTTCTTTTTATCAGAGGGCTGACTGAAAGACAAAAAAACTAGACCATGATTAAAAATAAATCAATATATATATATATATAGTCACCTTTATTTATATAGCGCTTTTTATGATGCAGATTGTTTCAAAGCAGCTTTACAGTGATAACAGGAAAATAATGCAGCAAAATTTGTTTCGGCTGTACAGCTGGTCTGGAAAAAACAGTGGTGTCATCGTCCAGCTCAGTTCAATTCTCATTCAGTAGTGTCAGTGCAAGCAGATGAGTAATATAGTTAAATATTTAGTGTCCCCAATTAAGCAAGCCAAAAGTCAGAGGTGACGGTGGCAAGAATGACAGAATGGAGAAAAAAAACCTTGGGAGAAACCAGGCTCAGTCAGGGGGCCAGTTATCCTCTGGCCAGTGAACGAACAGTGTATGATTACGATTCAGGCTACATTACAGATCATAAATCAGATTAGATCGGAACATTTAGAATATTTGTCCAGGTCCATCTGGTTGAAGATGTCAGTGCCACTGTCGTGACAATGAGGCCTTCATGAGGGAGAGTCTAGTTGACACAATCTCTGCTGACACTTCAAGGCTGGATTGTGGTCGTGTCTGATCTGGTCCGGATCCGACTAACTACAGTAAACCTTGGGATAAACAGAGAGACTAAAATTAGCGTAGATGCCATTCTTCTTATGATGTAAACGAGTACATTAGGTGTTATAGGAAGTGTTCCCTGTTCCAGCTGACCTAGTTAATGCAGCCTAACAATCATTTAACTGATTTGAATAATAGAAATTGATAACGTTCTGTGTATGCCATAGTAAAGATGTGTTTTTAATCTAGATTTAAAGTTTGTCTGCTTCCTGAACAATGCTAGGAAGACTGTTCCAGAGTTTAAGTGCTAAATAGGAAAATGATCTACCGTTTGGCAGTTGATTTTAATATTCTAGGTACATCTAGGTACTGGCCAGAATTTTGAGATTGCAGTAGACGTAAAGGATTATAATGCATTAAGAGCTCACTCAAGTAGTGGGGAGCTAAACCATTTAGTGCTTTGAAAGTAATTAGCAAGATTTTAAAATGTATACAATGTTTCATAGGGAGCCAGTGCAGTGTTGACAGAACCGGGCTAATATGGTCATACCAGGACCATGGACCAGCTGGAGTTTGTTTATTAAGCGTGCAGGGCAACCACCCAGTAGATCATTACAATAATCTAGCCTTGAGGTCATGAACGCATGAACTAGCTGTTCAGCATTTTGCACAAGAGCATATGTCGTAATTTAGATATATTTTTTAGACGGAAGAATGCAGTTTTACAGATGTTAGAAATGTGGCTTAAAAAATTAAAGATTGGTATAAAAGAGCACACCAGTTCCTAGACTTGACAGAGCAGCCATCACTTGATGGTTATTCTAGGTTACTACATGCAGAGATTTTTTTTGTCCAATAACAGTGGCCAACAGAAACTAATATTATCAATCTTACAAGTAAAGACGTTCAGAAAGTCATTACTGCTATGCTTTTTGGAAACGTCAGACGTTGAAGCTTTATTTCTTGTTAATTTAGCCACTGTATCGGGTTGTGTTTGTTTTCTTCTAAGAGAGTCGAAAAATAAGCAGATCTAGCTATTTTTAAGGCCTTTCTGTACTCTTTCCATGAAATGCGAAAAAACCTCTAGTTTTGTTTTCTTCCAGCTGGGCTCCATTTTTCTGGCTGCACTCTTGAGGGCCTTATAATGGAATAGTCCATTTGACTATTTTCTTTAATCTTCTTTAAGCTCAAAGGAGCAACTGTGTCTAAAGTGCTGGAAAAGAGAGAGTCAATAGTTTCTGTTGCAACATTGAATTCTTCTAAGCTATCTGGGACACTGAACAGATGAAACTGATCAGGAAAATTATCTATAAAGCAATCTTTAATGGTAGAAGTGATAGTTCTACCATAATTGTAACAAGGAGTTGGCTTTGCAACCTTAGCTAAATGGAGTATACATGAGACTAGATATGCAGAATTTCAACGGCATCCATGTGACAATATTGGATCTAAAGTATGATTATGACAATGAGTGGGTGTTGCTTTTTATGTGTTGCCTTACTCCAATAAAGTTTAGAGTGTCTCTAAATGCCAATCCAAATGTGTATATTTCATTATCTACATGGATATTAGTCACTGACAATTAGGACTTTATCTGCAGCCAGTACCAACTCTGATAGAAAATCAGCAAATCCTTTGATAAAGTTTGTATGGTGCCCTGGTGGCCTGTATACAGTAGCCAGCACAAGTCAAACAAGATTTATAATTTACATTTATCATTTTGTCATTTAAGATTTATCATTCAGATAATGTTACATTAAGCTACAAAGGAATTATATTTGAAACTAGACTTCTCAGTAATAATCAAATCAAATCAAATCACTTTTATTTATATAGTGCTTTTTACAAGTCCAATTGTTTCAAAGCAGCTTCACAGTGTTAACAGGAAAATTTGATTCAGCTGTATAGCCGCTCTGGTGAAAATGGTGATCCAGTTAATTTCAATTATCATATAGTGTCAATGTGGGCAGATTGGTAATATAGTTGAAATTTAGGTGTCCCCAACTGAGCAAGCCAAAAGCCAAAGGCAATGGTGGCAAGGAACCAAAACTCCTTCAGGGCCAGAATGGAGAATAAAACTTTGGGAGAAACCAGGCTCAGTCGGGGTGCCAGTTCTCCTCTGGCTGACGAACAAACAGTGTATGATTATAATTCTAGCAACATTGCAGGTCTTAAGTCATATTAGGTAAATAGATATTTGTAAGATTGTTCGAAAGATTGGAGTCGTCATGCCGGAGACGGGTTTAATGAGGATGTCATGTCGATGCGGCATTTACGGGGGGAGTTTAATTGACACGCTCTCTGCAGACACTTCAGAAAGAACTTCATACTGAAGATATTACTATAAATTACAGCAAGGGTTATGTTTATAACAATAATCTTTGGGGGTGGATTAAAGTAATGTTTAGCAAAGGGATTGAATATTCAGCAACCAAGCTTTATCATTTGTTCATCTGTATTATATCTGTTTTTATTTGTTGAACATCAATTACATTTTTACCCTTAAATGGGTTTGGGAGTTTTTTAAATTTTTATTTAATAATTCAGGGAGCAGACACAGTCTCTATGTGATAATATCTAGGTGAAAGAGTCTCTATGTGTTAGGATTTATCTGACTTCTGTGATGTGAGACAGCTAGTAGATGGTCGGTTTAGCCAGTCTGTTCAACTCTAAGGTTCAACTCTAAGACTATGTACCATATAGAGAGAAGAGCGGCACCACCATCTCTTTTTAACAGGTCAGGTCTGCCCCAAAAACTTTTCCAATTGTCTATGAACTCTATATTATTATGCGGACACCACTTAGACAGCCAGCCATTGAGTGGGGACAGTCTGCTAAGTATCTCATCACTTTGGCGAACAGGAAGGGGGCCAGAGCATATTATAGTGTACTTGTGAGTTCACACACCTCTTTAATGTTAATATAATGTTTTATATATGTTTATCCTTTTGATCTTTTATTTAAATGTGCAAAAATCAAACCTTTCATTGAAGTAAACGAATTGAAAGTATTATGAATTATGAAATAAATGCTTTACTCCAAAACATGTTGGCCATAATTATTGGCACCCTTTTATTAAATACTTTTTGCAACGCCTTTTGCCAAAATAACAGCTTTGAGTACTGTTTTCTATAATGCCTGGTGAGTTTGAAGAACACCTGACATGAGATCAGAGACCATTCCTTCATACATAATCTCTCCAGATCCTTCAGATTCCCAGATCTATGTTGGTGATTCTTCTCTTCAGTTCACCCCACTCATTTTCTATAGGGTTCAGGTCAGGGGACTGGGACGACCATGGCAGAAGCTTCATTTTGTGATCTGTTAAGACTTGAGATGGATGCTGGGAGCCCTCCAACCAATGCCTCCACTCTTCCAGGGCCAGCTTGACGGCGAGAAGCTCCCGGTTGCCGATGTCATAATTCATCTCCACCGGGTTGAGCTTGTGGGAGAAGGCGGCACATGGGTGGAGTCTGCTTGGGGTCCCTTGCTGCTGTGACAGGACGGCTCCCACTTCTGTGGTCGAGGCATCAACCTCCATGATGAATGGTTTGGAAGGGTCTGGATGTACACCAAAATGGACCTATGGAAGAACTCCCGGAGTACCTCATGTATGAAGTCCTGGAATACAGAGGGGGCTTATATGTTGACCAGTCCATATGGCATGACGAGATATTCATAATGCCCCGTAGGGGTCACAAAGGCACGTATCCGGATGAGGTTGTAGGCTCTGTGGAGGTCCAACTTGGTGAAGACAGTGGCACCACGGAGATGTTCCAGCGCCGTTGGGATGAGAGGAAGGGGATATCGGAATTTGACGGTGATCTTATTGAGTGCTCGGTAGTCGATACATGGCCGCAATCCTTTTTCACCACAAAGTAGATGGATTGATGTATACCTGGTCAAGTGCCTTGATGTAATCTTCCATGGTCTTCTCCTCCGGTATTGACAGTGGGTATATCTTACCATGGGGCACTGACTCACCCTGAAGCAGATCGATGGCGCAGTCCCATGGCCAATGGGGAGGCAGTTTGGAGGCTCACTTGGGGCAGAAGATGTCGCTGAAGGTGGTGTAGCATGGAGGGATATCCACCGAACGCTTCTCTACTGGGCTCTCGATGGATGTTGCACACACCGGTACCTCCGTGGAACGTGGACTCGAGGGAACTGCGAGAGAAGAGAAACAGTTTGGGAAGCAGCTAGAAATGATGGGGCTGTGCTGCTCTAACCATGGGTGCCCTAAGATCACATCAGCGGTGGAATCCTCCAGAACCAGTAGATGAAGTTGTTTTGTATGCAAGACTCCCACTTGGAGCTGGATGGGATCAGCGATGTAACACTTATTTGCAACAGAGGGGTTTCCCCATTACCGAATGGATTTGGTAGGTAGACGGTGTGGTGGTGGTCTTGAGCTTGAGCTGACGGCAGAGAGCGCCAGAGATGAAGGCTGACCCAGAGTCGAGGAGGGCACCAACTGGAAGAACGATATCGGCAGCAGTTAGGTTCACAATAGAGGTGGGTGGCTTCATTTTGTGGATAGAGGGAATTTGGCACTCACCATGGGCCGTGGAAGATGGATGGGACACTTGGAGATGAAGTGCTCGGAGGAACCACAATAGATACAAAGACCCTGAGTCAGCTGCCTCTGTTGTTCAGTCTGGGTGAGGCGTGCGTTCTCTAGTTGCATGGGTTCGGGGACTGGTTCTGGAGGGCTGACGGATTCTGGTCGGCGGAGGGTCGAAGGAAATAGGGACTGGCCCTGATGCTCTTCGAGACACGACTGCATACGAGTGGCGAAGCGGATGGATAACTGGATGAAGCGTTCTAGCCCGATGGTGTCCTCGTATACAGCGAGATGCAACTGCACACAGGGATCCAATCCCTGACGATAGGTGGTCAGGAAGGTCTGCTAATTCAATCAGCCAATGTCCTGAACTGTAGGGCATACTCATTTACAGACATATCATTTTGTTTCAAGAGGTATAATTGCTCACCAATTGAAGCATTCCAGGCTGGTTTTCCAAAGACCTCCTTGAAATGTGAGATGAAACTTGAAAGGGATTGCATTATGGGACTGTTCTGGGTCCACAGGGTTTCAGCCCAGCGAAGTGCCTTGCCATTCAATTGTGAGAGAATAAAGGCTACCTTGGATCGATCATCGGGATACAAGTGCGGTTGCATCTTCAGGACCAGCGAACACTGTAGAATGAACCTGTTGCAATCCTCCGCCGAACCAGAGAAGGGCGCCGGTTTGGCCATGGGACTGGCGTAAATGGGTGGCGAAGGAGTGGTGACGGTGTTTGCGGAAGTGATTGCTGGTGGATGTGCAGGTGGAAAAGATGGTAGTGCTTGGCAAACTGCGTCCACTAATTCCTGAAACGGATCCGGGGTGCTCATGCTGGCATTCTGCGGTACTGGTCCGGTCTTCTTGTTACATTACAGAAGGGACGGAGACAAGAGTACAGGTTAGTGACGTTTATTGAACAACCAGCAGAGATAAGCAAAAATGCAGGTGGGTGAAGTGGGAGACTGATGATGATATCTTGACGGTGACCAGTCCTTATACACTCACCTAAAGGATTATTAGGAACACCATACTAATACTGTGTTTGACCCCATTTTGCCTTCAGAACTGCCTTAATTCTACGTGGCATTGATTCAACAAGGTGCTGAAAGCATTCTTTAGAAATGTTGGCCCATATTGATAGGATAGCATCTTGCAGTTGATAGAGATTTGTGGGAAGCACATCCAGGGCACGAAGCTCCTGTTCCACCACATCCCAAAGATGCTCTATTGGGTTGAGATCTGGTGACCGTGGGGGCCATTTTAGTACAGTGGACTCATTGTCATGTTCAAGAAACCAATTTGAAATGATTCAAGCTTTGTGACCTGGTGCATTATCCTGCTGGAAGTAGCCATCAGAGAATGGGTACATGGTGGTCATAAAGGGATGGACATGGTCAGAAACAATGCTCAGGTAGGCTGCGGCATTTAAACGATGCCCAATTGACACTAAGGGGCCTAAAGTGTGCCAAGAAAACATCCCCCACACCATTACACCACCACCACCAGCCTGCACAGTGGTAACAAGGCATGATGGATCCATGTTCTCGTTCTGTTTACGCCAAATTCTGACTCTACCATCTGAATGTCTCAACAGAAATCGAGACTCATCAGACCAGGCAACATTTTTCCAGTCTTCAACTGTCCAATTTTGGTGAGCTTGTGCAAATTGTAGCCTCTTTTTCCTATTTGTAGTGGAGATGAGTGGTACCCGGTGGGGTCTTCTGCTGTTGTAGCCCATCCGCCTCAAGGTTGTGCATGTTGTGGCTTCACAAATGCTTTGCTGCATACCTTGGTTGTAACGAGTGGTTATTTCAGTCAAAGTTGCTCTTCTATCAGCTTGAATCAGTCGGCCCATTCTCCTCTGACCTCTAGCATCAACAAGGCATTTTCACCCACAGGACTGCCGCATACTGGATGTTTTTCCCTTTTCACACCATTCTTTGTAAACCCTAGAAATGGTTGTGCATGAAAATCCCAGTAACTAAGCAGATTGTGAAATACTCAGACCGGCCCGTCTGGCACCAACAACCATGCCACGCTCAAAATTGCTTGAATCACCTTTCTTTCCCATTCTGACATTCAGTTTGGAGTTCAGGAGATTGTCTTGACCAGGACCACACCCCTAAATGCATTGAAGCAACTGCCATGTGATTGGTTGATTAGATAATTGCATTAATGAGAAATTGAACAGGTGTTCCTAATAATCTTTTAGGTGAGTGTACTTGCAGGTGTTGCGAGTGGAAGGCAGACTTCGATCGCTGGAGAACTCTGGAGTACACGGGAGACGAGGAGACATGAAGGAGGCTTGGAGAGACACTGGACAGGGTAAGTATAACGTCTGGAGTCATTGAGGTAAGCAGAGAGGTAAGTAACTATAGTGCTAATGAGATCAGACAGTGACTGTGTGTGGGAGAGTGTCTTTTGTGCTGTGGGTGATTGCAGTGCTGATGGGATGCAGGTATCCATGATTAATACTCAGGTGAGGGTGTGCACTGTGACTGGGTAACATGGGAGCCTGATGTGTCTGTGACAACCCCCTACTTTCAGTTCTTTTACATCAATGAAAGGTTAGATTTTTGCACATTTTTAAATAAAAGATCAAAAGGATAAACATTGCAGATTTATTTTTACAGCCATCTTTTATCACATTTACCAGGGGTGCCAATAATTCTGACCACACCTGTATATGAATCAAAGTATTGTGGCATGTTTAACTATTTAAATGTTTAGCAAACATTTAGCAGACATTCAATTTCTTCTACACAAGCTGTTTTTTATTCTGAACATAAAAGAAGATATTTTGAAGAATATAGGTAACCAATCAGTTCATGGTCCCCAATGACTTCCAATAGTATGAAAAAAAAATAAAAATAAAAAATAAAACATACTATGGAAGTCATTGGGGCCCATCTACTGTTTGGTTACTGACATTATTCAAAATATCTTCTTTTGTGTTCAACAGAAGAATAAAATTCATACAGGTTTGGAACAACATAAGTAAATGATGACAGAATTGTAATATTTGGGTGACCTCTCCCTTTAAATCTGTCCTGTTCCTGCATCAACCGTGACAATGTAACAATGTTTATAAAAATTATTAGAAAGTGTTATAGGCTATACCTTTATATTATTAATAACTATATATAACCCCCTTGTTCAGTGGTGTTGCAGTATCTGCTGTACACAAACATGCACCGGTGGCGGCGCTGGACGCAGATGTCATGACAGCACGGGAGAGGGTGTAGTCAACATGGAACCACAACACTGATGAGAATCCACGACCTTTAAACTGGATTTCACTGAATAACGGTGTAGCCCGGGAAGCGCATATTTTATTAGGGAAAGCAAGACGTTTCTTTTGTTTATCTGGGAGAAATCAGCGCATCTGGATTATAGTAGGTAAGGTCGGAGGATATTCAGCATCATCACAGGCTGTAGATAAAAGGGCAGATGCGCACTAGATTTGTCTATTTCACATTGCAGAAAGGTTCATGTTTTGCTACATCATAACGATTATTGTACATATATAGGCTACTGACAGTTTGAATGAATTCCGATCGGAGATGTCTTAATTCAGCTACCACAATCAAAATCGTATACATATCCGTAAATTCGTGGTTTTGGTTCACATGTACTGATGTCACATTTATGTCTGATGTAATTGGGAAGGAGAAAGAGAAATGAAGGCAGCAGAACGCGCCTCTCTCGTGATGGTGATCCCTCCGTCACCAGATCATTGCTGCTCATTGCTGGTCAGTCACTTATGATCGTATGGAGCAGACGTAGGCCCAATTTAATACAAATGTGACATAAAATACACTAAACTATACTTGCATGCTGAATCATATTGTCCACTAATAGCATGAAAATAGCCAATAGCGTGTGTATGGCAAATTGATTTTACGCTTTTAGCGTCTCTTTGCGACGAACAGATGAAAGATTAATTATCTGTGCAGGCCTGCTTAATATTTTGCTTCTTAAATGTACAGGGTTTTGGCATATATATTAAAAATAAATAAATAAATAAAACCTTTAAAACAACAACACCTTTTTATCTGCTGTTTAGAAATATAAATCCCCCTTATTATTAGCCTATGAAACAGCTAGGCTACCTTTTCAAACTAAATCTGAAAAATATTATTCCGACGTGTATAGACATCTGTCTTCTAATAGTCTAACGTGTTAACACTGTCAGCAAATATGCATCCATTTTGAGAAGAACGTATGCACAAACCGAACTTCGGTTAAAACAAGAACGCATTATACAGTTCTGTGACATGAGGTCTTGCACAATTGTGTTAGTGCAGGTGAATTCTTGAACGCTTAACTAAATTATATGCAGCAAATTGCTGTCTACCAGCTCACTCACTAGTGCTGTATAATATTCAAAAACTGTCTTACATAATTTTGTTATTGTCATTCACTGGTATAATGGAATATGGTTAATTCCCAGTTTATTACAGGTGATATGAGAGGCTGAATTTATTGTAATGCTTTTAATGAATTTACCTGTTAGGCTATTTCTAAGGCTCTCAGGTGGAATAGATTTTTTTGTTTGTTTTTTTGAGTATGGTCAGAATTATCGTCAATGATGTAACTACATCATTGGTTTTGGCTAATAATTATGCTGCACTGAATAACATGTTAAAATGAACCGCGGTACAGTTTTTTGGGTCTATATTTTTTCTATTCCTGTTCTCCACCACTGAATAGCATGAGATGTGTCCTTATGGACATTAACACATTCCTTATGGAATGTGGTCAATGAAAACAAATGAACTCTGTCCCGTCCTTTAAACTGTCAATGTTTAATTAAGTACTATAATATGACATCATAGACATGGATTTACTTGACTTTCCCCCTTCTAGTATTAAAATGTTAAAGAAAGCCTATATTTATCTCAAGCAACACAATATTTTACAGAATGCAAAGGGGTTTCTCTGAGCAACAAAGATGAGTGTGACATCATGGTTCCTGGTCAGCAGCTCTGGTACTCGTCACCGTCTGCCACGGGAAATGATCTTTGTTGGCCGGGAGGACTGTGAGCTTATGCTGCAGGTAGATTTTTCATGTGCCCTTCCTTCCCTTGAAGTGTAAAAAGTGTGTCTCAACCACATTTGTGAATGCATCCAGAACTGTTGCCATAGTGGCAGCTTAGTGTTAATGGCTGAACACAAGCATGTTTTCACACATGCAGCTCAACCATTATCTAGAAGTCAAAAAAGATAAAATGTGCATAAATTTCATATTTAACTTGCCTTAGTAAATGCTTGACTTATTTAGAGTAAAAACCAAAAACAAATACGTGGATCAAAAATAAAGGAGAAATGGAAACTTGTTTCTGCCACTGAATGAAAAAATACAAAAAGTAATTGTAAATTTTTAACTCACAATTCTGACTTTTTTCTCTCGCAGTGGCAAGTTTATATCCTGCAATTCTGAGATATAAACTCACAATTATGACTTTTTTCTCAGAATTGCAAGATATAAATAATTGTTGCGAGTTGTAAAGTCAGAATTGCAAGATAAAAATGTCAGAATTGTGAGATGACTTTTTTTCTCAGAATTGGACTTTATAACTTGCAATTGAGAAAAGAGTCAGAATTGCGAGGTATAAATGCCATTGTGATAAAAAAAAAAAGAGTATGTCTAAGGCTCTGGTGGAATAGACCTTTTTTATTTGTATTTTTGAGTATGGTCAGATTTATCATCAAGGATGTGAATACATCAGTGGTTTTGGCTAATAATGATGCTGCACTGAACTCAATGTTTATGTTAAAAAAATACAAATACTTTATAACTTGCAATTGAGAAAAAGTCAGAATTGCGAATAAACGCCATTGTGATAAAAAAAAAAAGAGTATGTCCAAAAAAAGTCTGAATTGTGAGATATCAACTCATGATCTATTGCAAATTTTAACAAAACAAAAAATAATTTCAACAACAACCAGATCAAATAAAGGTGTCGTCACTAATGGTCAATCATTACTTGTAGAGTATTTTTGTCATTAACTACAACTCTGAGCCATTAATTTAACCATTTTTTTTCATGTAATCTGCAACATGCGTTTCTTCATTTCATGTGTTCACTTGATCATATAATCACTGAGCAAAGGGGGTAAACAGATTTGGAACTGCTGTCCACAATCAGAAGTTCGATCTTGAAATGAGATTGAGCTTTTGCAGCCAGGATTTACTAAAAAAAATCCCCCTTTTGTGCTCCATAAATGAGAAAAAAAAAACATATTTTGAGATGTTGCAAAGTACTTGCAAGCCACACTCAGGTAAGAATCATAAAGCAGAAATGTGGGACCTGTTTAATGATTTTAAAGATCCAACTTGTTTACTTTACTAAAAGAGTTTCTAGCATTTCCAGCTGAATTAGGTGGGAGGCCTCAAACATTTATGAGAGTATTGTTGTCATTTTTTTAGGCGTCAATCAAATATCCAGTATAATTTGGGTGGAGTGAAAAAATATAAATAATCATCAAGATGCCTAATGTAGATGTCTTTTTTCCCCTTTAGTCTCGTAGTGTGGATAAACAGCATGCTGTTATCAACTATAACCCTTCCACAGATGAGCACCTTGTCAAGGATCTTGGAAGTTTAAATGGGGTAAGCTTTGAAACAAAAAGCAACATGCTGATTGTGACTGAAGCTCCGAATACTGTCATAAAAACACGAGTGCATTTTTTAAACATATTTATTTTTGGCGATTTTGCCTTTATTGTGACAGGATAGTATAGAGTGTATAGAGTATGGGGGGGTTGGGGTTGGTGGGGGTTGGTCAGGAAAGGTCCACGAGCTGGAACTTAAACCCAGGTTGCCCGAAGCGCAATGGTGCTATATGTACCCACAAAGCTATTGGCATCAAGACCATTTTAACAGACTACTGTGGCATTATCTGAAAGACAATCTGGATTCTCTTTCCCCTTGGTTTTGAAAATAATTGGACAGAAGTATGATGCTGTTGCAGACTTAAAATGTTGGTGCCCTCACTGTAGTACAGAGAGGATCTCTGAACCCTTGAATCAATGACAAATGTATTATGGTTAGGATAGGAAACTTTCTTAAAAATTATAGTTCACACAAAAATTCTGTCATCACTCTCACTCACATATCTTGCAGAACATATCATTCTGAAACTCTATGCATTTCTTTCTTCTGCAGGACACAAAAGTAGATTCTGTACTATGAATATTGTTAAATCTTGACTAATTTCTTTTGATGTTCCTCATTTCCTTATTTATCGCTTTGACGTCATTTTGAACAAAATCATTCCAAGTTTTTCATGTTTAATACTGTAAAGCTTCTTGATTTTAAGCAATCTATTATATATATATATATATATATATATATATATATATATATATATATATATATATATATATATATATATATATATATATATATATATATATATATTTACACACTCACCTAAAGGATTATTAGGAACACCATACTAATACTGTGTTTGACCCCCCTTTCGCCTTCAGAACTGCCTTAATTCTACGTGGCATTGATTCAACAAGGTGCTGAAAGCATTCTTTAGAAATGTTGGCCCATATTGATAGAATAGCATCATGCAGTTGATGGAGATTTATGGGATGCACATCCAGGGCATGAAGCTCCCGTTCCACCACATCCCAAAGATACTCTATTGGGTTGAGATCTGGTGACTGTGGGGGCCATTTTAGTACAGTGAACTCATTGTCATGTTCAAGAAACCAATTTGAAATGATTAAAGCTTTGTGACATGGTGCATTATCCTGCTGGAAGTAGCCATCAGAAAATGGGTACATGGTGGTCATAAAGGGATGGACATGGTCAGAAACAATGCTCAGGTAGGCCGTGGCATTTAAACGATACCCAATTGGCACTAAGGGGCCTAAAGTGTGCCAAGAAAACATCCCCCACACCATTACACCACCAGCCTGCACAGTGGTAACAAGGCATGATGGATCCATGTTCTCATTCTGTTTATGCCAAATTTTGACTCTACCATCTGAATGTCTCAACAGAAATCGAGACTCATCAGACCATCAGGCAATATTTTTCCAGTCTTCAACTGTCCAATTTTGGTGAGCTTGTGCAAATTGTAGCCTCTTTTTCCTATTTGTAGTGGAGATGAGTGGTACCCGGTGGGGTCTTCTGCTGTTGTAGCCCATCTGCCTCAAGGTTGTGCGTGTTGTGGCTTCACAAATGCTTTGCTGCATACCTCGGTTGTAACGAGTGGTTATTTCAGTCAAAGTTGCTCTTCTATCAGCTGGAATCAGTCGGCACCATTCTCCTCTGACCTCTAGCATCAACAAGGCATTTTCGCCCACAGGACTGCGCATACTGGATGTTTTTCCCTTTTCACACCATTCTTTGTAAACCCTAGAAATGGTTGTGCGTGAAAATCCCAGTAAATGAGCAGATTGGGAAATACTCAGACCGGACCATCTAGCACCAACAACCACGCCACACTCAAAATTGCTTAAATCACCTTTCTTTCCCATTCTGACATTCAGTTTGGAGTTCAGGAGATTGTCTTGACCAGGACCACACCCCTAAATGCATTGAAGCAACTGCCATGTGATTGGTTGATTAGATAATTGCATTAATGAGAAATTGAACAGGTGTTCCTAATAATCCTTTTTGGTGAGTGTGTGTGTGTGTATATATATATATATATATATATATATATATATATATATATATATATATATATATATATATATATATATATATATATATATATATATATACGTGACAAGACTTACTGGAGTGCCAAATTGCAGAGCTTGTGCGTAGCAAATATCCACGTTGCAAAAAAATGCTTGCTGTTTTTGCGTTAGATGTTCACTAACAGTATACCGCTGGTCACGTATTTCAAACTTTCGAAGCGAAGAAGGAAAAAGAACTTCATCATGCTAAATTAATTACTGTAAATATAAATGTTTTTGTTTCCTTTCAGATTTAAGTTAAAGCACAATTATATACACTATGTAGCGAATATCGAGCCCCGGGGGAAATGGTGCGGGATTTATGCACGCGTTTAATCGTGTTACGATCAAATATGCACAGATCCGCACAGAGGGGAATTTGGATATTAACAGTTGATTATAACGGATTATAACAATTATTAATATCTAGGGCTTGATTCAACTTTTAGAAATTTCTTTGATTCTAGAATTGAGTTCAAAGGACGGGTAATTGTCCACCAAATACCTCCCTTTTAATAACTCTTAAACAACGTTTCTCTGGCCAGGAGAAATATCTTTCTTTTAATTTGTAACAGGGTCGGTTCAACGTAAAAGTGACCTATGGGTGAGCAACTCAAGCGCAATCACGTGTGAATATATATATTTTAATAAATCAACAAACAATAAACAAACATACACAAATTAACTGAAAGACGGAAGAGAGAGAGAGAGAGAGAGAGAGAGAGAGAGAGAGAGACAAGGCAACGGTAATACTATCGACACAACCTATCTCCAACCTAGTTGGACACAACCAACTATCTATATATATATATATATATATATAGATAGTACTTTTTTTATCCTATTTCTATATAATTTCCTCCTTGTGTTTTTAACTGTGAATTTGCACTGTCCATGGAGCGGACCTGTTTACATTTCACTGCCGGTTGTATATTCTGTATATAACTGTGTATGTGACAAATAAAACTCTTGAATCTTGAATCTTGAATCTTGAACCTATTGAGCACCAGCAAGAAATCAGTCCAACTTATTGGTATAAGCTCAAGACTTTATAACGACAGCTTAAGGGATACTTGCATATGTTTCCTTGGTCGTGAGTTCGTGCGTTTAGGGGAATTCCGCGATCCGGTCCGTGTTTGAATCTTGCAGGGGTGGGTCCTTGGAGTCCGTGGGAAATTCAACTTTGTTTCCTTTGTGTGATGAGATCCGTTGGAAGATGGCGAAGAAGAGGAGGAAAGCCAAAGAGGTGGCAACAGGAAGCAAAAAGAAGGGAGCAAAACGAAAGAGAGAGCGAGAAGCGTTTGTGGCCCATCTTTAAAGGGCCGCGATGGGGCACGCCTCTTTTGTCGGAACAGCCAATCAGAGCGAAGGAACTCAGAAGCGGGAAATCTCCCTTTGTCTTGGGTCTCGCCTCATTAACATGTTTTATGGCTCTCTTAGAGAAGCAGACTTGGGGTTTTTGGTATGCAGACTTTGGGGTTTTGGCATGAAAGAAAGAGTTTGATGCATCATAGTACCACACAACATACCTAGCCGGCCTACAAATTGCGAGACAAAGATTTCGAGCCCAAACATGGGGAGTTTAACTTAAGAGTTAAAGGAACGGCGAGGATTGACGTCATTCTTCCTTACGCATTCACTGGCTATAAGTTTCTAATCTATCAAACACATCTAAAATGGTTATAACAAAAAGCATGCATACATACAGGGACCACAACACACCTAAAATGAAAAATAACTAAGTTAAAAGTCATATAATCTGTTCGGATGTCCTTTGGTATGTGTGAGGGAAGGGCTGTTGTTTATGACGATGCCTTGTGGGCTGCACGGGGCCTGGTTTGTGTCCTTTTAGCACCATTAACCTGTCGGTCTGTAGACTTCACGGCGCTGGTCTTGTTTGAGTCATTATAAATAATCAAAGTATTGGTCCGTTGATCATTTATGAGCACCGTCCATACGCTACAACTATATTGCCAAAAGTCAATATAGGAGGACACACCTCCAAATCATTGAATTCAGGTGTTCCAATCACTTCCATGGCCACAGGTGTATAAAATCAAGTACCTAGGAATGCAGACTGCTTCAACAAACATTTGTGAAAGAATGGGTCGCTCTTAGGAGCTCAGGGAATTCAAGTGTGATACCGTGATAGATTGTCGCCTGTGCAATAAGTCCATTCGTGAAATTTCCTCATTACTAAATATTCCACGGTCAACTGTTAGTGGTATTATAACAAAGTGGAAGCAATTGGGAATAATAGCAACTCAGCCATGAAGTGGTTACATGTTCTCTGGAGTGATGATTTATACTTCTCTGTCTGGCAATCCGATGGACAAGTCTGGGTTTGGCGGTTGCCAGGAGAACAGTACTTGCCTGACTGCATTGTGCCGAGTGTGAAGTTTGGTGGAGGGGGGATTATGGTGTGGGGTTGTTTTTCAGGGGTTGGGCTTGGCCCCTTAGTTACAGTGAAAGGAACTCTTAATGCTTCAGCATTTTGGACAATTTCATGCTCCCAACTTTGTGGGAACAGTTTGCGGATGGCCCCTTCATGTTCCAACATGACTGCGCACCAGTGCACAAATAAAGGTCCATAAAGACATGGATGAGCGAGTTTGGTGTGGAGGAACATGACTGGCCTGCACAGAGTCCTGACATAAACCCAAAGAACACCTTTGGATTAGAGCGGAGACTGAAAGCCAGGCCTTCTCGTCCAACATCAGTGCCTGACCTCACAAATGCGCTTCTAGAATAATGGTCTAAAATTCCCATAAACACACTCCTAAACCTTGTATAAAGCCTTCCCAGAAGAGTTGAAGCTGTTATAGTTGCAAAGGGTGGGCCAACTCCATACACCCTATGGATTAAGAATGGGATGTCATTAAATTTCATGTGCATGTTAAGGCAGGTGTACCAAAACTTTTGGCAATATAGTGTATATTTTCTGATGCAAAAGCATTTTCCCTCATAACCTTCCCTCATTCACTGTGGCATTCCAATATCACAGGCACATATACATTACTTGTTTTTCTTCTCCTATTTCAGACCTTTGTGAATGACTTGAGAATTCCAGACCAAACATACATAACCCTCAAGCTGTCGGACATTGTTCGTTTTGGATATGATATCCTTTTTCCTGAATTCCCTGATTTTCCTGCATGCCAAAGCATGAAACCTTAAACTTGGTTAAGGCAGTTTGTTGTCTGTTGACTAATTTCTTGAGCATTTTCTGTACAACATTTTGAAGAGACTGTTACCATGATTTAAATGAGATACAGCCTTGTTGGGCACTGATATATTATTGTGGCATCATCACATTTCAAATTAACCCACCATAAACAAGACAGATCAGCTACCAGCTTTATGTCTGCTTAAGATATAATTAATTTTTAAGATTTGTATACATCTAAGTTGTAATGTACTGACTTAACATTTAAGAGTACATTCACATGTGTATATTCTTGAGAAGAGTCAACATAAAGTCCCTGAAGAGGCCCTCAAGGTATGGTTCTAGCTGTTTGTGTGTGTATTTGTCTTTTTATTGTTCTATCTAAAGCATATAAAACTAATTATGTATCCATTTTTGTGGATTGCCCCCTGTTGTGTCAGCATGAGAAGTACACCAGTCAGCTGCAGATGGGCGTAAAAGAGGGCAAACAACAGAACCTGCAGGAAGAAAGGGTCAAATTAGAGCGTTCTGAACGCAAGAGTCTCACAGGTGAGAGTGATAAAGAATGACAAAGGCAGGAGGTAAAGTCAGAGTGAGAGGGTGATAAAAAGAATAAAAAAATGCTTTGGAACATGGAGTACAGAGGGTATCTACAACAAGATTCTGTCTCTTGTCTACAGCATTTGTCAATCTGTTTATCACTGCAGTACAGCATAAACCCCTCCTAGTTGAGCTTTTGGTCAGGTGACAGATACTAAAGATAATCCTTATGCCTGCATTGGCACATACATCTGTTGCTGTTAATGCTCATGGACCACTCAACCTGTAAAGCAAAGTGCTGAATAGTTTATTAAATATACACAGTGGTGTCTAAAAGTCTGACATCACTAGTGAATATGTTCCTATATATGTCAAATCTATTTTATTACAAATTATCAGTTTTAATTTTAGAAAAACTGAAATTAGAAAGTCAACATGAGGATTGTTTGAGTTTTTAGATAAAATATTGAAATAATAATAATAATAGAAACGTATATATAATAATAATTAATAATATTTGTTAGGTTACATTAAAAAGTTGTAATTAAAAACATTTAATATTATGTACTTAATTTCTATATAAGCTTACACATGGTTATTGTTTGTTTTATTTTAATTATGTTAACATGCACTGAGTATAAAAGTCTACTTAACATCCAGTATACTGGACATCAAATTCAAAATCACAAGACAACTTGTTTCAGGTCATATGATATACTGGATTCGTCATATGGGTTATATGTTAGAAAATAATACAAATTTGTCCAGTATACTAGATGTTTGGAATAAGGATGATAGTCTATATATTTTGTGCTGTAGTAAACTGATATAAGAGCTGCTCCAACTTTCTGACAGTGATGAAGTATTTAAGAATTGCTTGAGAATAAATTGTTCTTAGCATGATAACTAACTCATTATCTCTGTTTATCTATCATACCCTCCCTTTCTCTTTCTGTGTTTACATGTGTTCCTCTTCAGAGTCCCCTGTACCCCGGCCAACACCATTGTATGGCCAGCCATCATGGTGGGGTGAGGAGGACTCTGGGAACAAGGAAGCACACAATGAAGTACGAAAGTCAGGTGACAATCATTCAGGTAAGAACTTGTCCTCCCATACTGCCAACTTTCATGTGTTTTTGATAAGGACATTTGTCTTTCTTTACCATATTTACAGTTTGGTGTGGGTGTCTGTTGACAGAGATCACAAAGGAGGCCCCGACAGCTGAGGATGAATTTAACATCTCTGTTCAAGAGATCCGTGACGGCCAGGCCAAGTCTCCCTACCTGTACCACCGAGAGCCCAGCTATTTTGAAATTCCAACAAAGGAGTTCCATATGCAACCCAAGTCCCAAGCGACGGATTTGATCGACATCCCAACCAAAGACACCAATGTTTCTCTGATTTCTACTCCTCCAGTTGTCCAAAGTCATGCTTCTTTTACTATCGAGTTTGATGACTGCATGCCAGGCAAGATTAAAATCAAGGACCACGTGACCAAGTTCTCCTCTCGTCAACGTAGCAAGCAGCAACAGCCCAATAATTCTCTGGCAGCCACACCCACAGAGGTTCTGTCAGCTGAGAGCAAGGTGGCAGATTGGCTTGTGCAGAGTGATGTCAGCATGATGTGTAGGCGGCCACCCTGCGAGGATGTGTACAGCACTAAGAGTGACTTAGCAATGCATATTCGAACGCTCAAAGGTAAGAGACATCTTACACTACCTTAAAAATTTACATTTTCTGTTAGACTCACACTGATAAAAAATGTTCTATGCATAATGTTCTAAAATATATATACATGTTTCCTATGTGAATACTTCGTTACTCATTCTGTGGCTGTGCTGCCTACTCTTGTTAGGTCTAGGCAAGGCAAGCTGGCTGTAGTCTTCACAAAAAACATGAAGATTCTGCTTTTTTCATTATATACTTTTCATTATATAATATAAGAGACATATAGGCTACGAGGAATGATTAATTGCATGGATTATTACATATTAAATTTTGCTGTAAATTTTTGTTGCACTACATTTATGCATTAGATTGACAGACATAATATACACTATATTTGTAATTTAAATAGGACACCATCATGAAGATGGAACTCAGAGTGATTCAGAAGACCCTGTAATGAAAGGAAAACGCAGCAAGTCACATCATTCCATGCAATCACAATCATCAGTACAGTCACACCAGTCAGCTCAATCAAAGACATCCGAACCAACAGAATCAGTTATATCCCAGCAGTCTGTCTCAATGCAAAAAACTCATCACCCTCAGTCAATCTCACCACACAAACACCACCAAGGCGATCTTGATGAAAGTGAGGCTCATCCTGTACAAGAAGCCTCCTCTCCTCACCAGACAGAGGTTAAGCCCATTCCCCCTGAGCCTCACACCCAGCAGGCCTTCATTATTGAATTCTTTGATGATAATCCCAGAAAGAAGCGGTCACAGTCCTTTACCCACAACTCTGCACATGCTGACTCCTACTCTGCATTGAAGGCCAAACTAGAGAGACGCAAAGGTCTGGCTCATGGGGAAAGGCCAGCCTCTGTGCATGGGCATGTTCCTCCAACACAGCAAATCACTGTTCCACTGAAAAGTTCAAGCCATGGAGGTTCACAGCGATCAAGCTCATTGAAGAGAGAGAAGACAGAAGACATTGGGACCAGCACATCTTTATTAGGGACCTCGTCTCGCTCTTCACCAGCTATCACCATTAAGCCTTTTGGGAGTGTGGGCAAGAAGTCCAGTCTTGCTCAGGAATTTGCTGCAGAGTTCTTGAAGGATACAGGAAAGACTTCCCCACCTCCCATGTCTGCCCCACCTGTGATGATGTCCCCATCACACACTTTTTTGCCCTCCCCAGCAGAGCCCTCTGAACCCTCATCTGTGTCGTACCCATCTTCTCCTTCTCAACTACCTGCATTATCCCAGTCTCTTCTTCCAGTATCCTCCCCTGTCTCCTCTTCTCAAGCCCCTGGAAGGGGTCCAGTTTCTAGTGCCTCTCCACTTTGCTCAGCTGGGTCACCTATGCCCCACTTTTCACCACTATTAGCTAGTGGTGTTGAAACTAAGGGCTCAAGGGTGACACGAACTGAGGAGGAGGACAGTCTGAGTGATGCTGGTACCTATACAATTGAGACAGAGTCACAAGATAAGGAAGTGGAGGAAGCTAGAAGTATGATTGACCAGGTGACAAATACTTTTTTATCTTTTTCTTGGGAAATAAATATGTAGATGGTTTATTACAATTGTTGGAAAATTCTCTTATCCCAGTTTACTATACAGATATTATAAAACAGTGGAAAAATGTGGCTCTGTGGGACTTCCAAAGCATTGTACTGAGTCCAATGTTTGAGTTGTCCAAAATGTAAATTTCTGTTTCAACTGCTGGTGTGAATTTGGGGTGCACTACATGTTTGACCAATGTGGTCTGAACAATGTTTGAGTAGTGTTTGAGAAATATGGTAAATCATATTTGTTCACATTTCACAGGTGTTTGGTGTTTTAGATGCACCAGAATACAGTGGTCAGACTCTTGGAGTTTATAGGCCTGTGATTGATGATGGGAAAGATGAACAACTATTATTTAGTCATAGCCACGGTATGGCAGCTGATGTAACATCGACATCACAGGGTGGGGACCAAGTCATCTCACTGCAGGTATTGTAATTATGTACTGCTCTGACAACAGTGCTCTCCTTCATTACTGAAATGTCTCCATAACAGTATCAGTGAATAGTGAACAATTAATGCAATTATGATTGTTAGTTGTTGCCCTTTGTGATTTAGGCACATCCTGGTGTTGGAGGGCCTAAATGGGTCTCACGCTGGGCCAGCCTAGCAGACGCTTATAGTGATCCTGGGGCTACACAAGGATCTATGGGAATTCCACCCCAAAATGGGCCTGCAGACAGAGGTATTTTCATTGAAAATCACAAATGGTGTTTGAACAAGTAGGCATTTCAATACAAATTTAGATTTTATTATGAACAGCCAACAAAATAACTATTTTCACTCTTTTGATTTTGAAGATGATAGAGTGACATTGATGATTAGTCAAAGCTTGGATATGACAGAATCAGAGGGAAGTCAGGGTTCCAGGACCAGACGACTACTTCCTCAGGTTCCACCAGGAGAAAAACTGGAGAACACAACCCCCAGTATCTTGATCCGGCATGAAACAAACTTGGACCATGAACCACCAGAGAAAGGTTCTAGAGCACCACAGCAGCAGGACTGCACTCAGAGGCTACGTGTCCAAGACGATGTGGACCCAGACAGTCTGAGTGACACCAGTCGTTCAGATGACAGCTCTATCCTTGATAGGAGTGGAAGGAGCCAAGAAAAGAGAGGAACTTCACCCTCACCTTCTGAAAATGTAAACCATTCTAGAGGTTTAAGAGAGATGCCACCACCCACTCCCAAACCCACCTCATTTTATATTGGTTCTGAAGATGGTTCGTGCAAGTCAGATTCTTCCAAAAGTCCAATTATTTCGCAGCCAGAGAGAGACTGCTCTCCCAATATACCTCCAACCACTGTCTTGATACGACATTTGAGTGGCCATGAGTCTAGGCGTCCAGTGAAGCCCAACTCGTCAGCCCCGAACCTTCAGGAGCATAACAGGGATGTGGTGCCCACCAAAGAGACCTCAACATCATTTGTTCGACAGGAGAGTTTTACCAAAGATAGGCCAAGTGACAACATTCAAGTCAAGAAACTACCACATATCTCTAGTCATCCTGCTTTGAGAAGCCTGGATACAGAGGAAACTGTCCAAGATACATTTCCCTTTCCTAAAGAAGCAGAGAAATCATTTTCATCACCAGAAGAGAAGTTACATGGATCTAGTCAACGCTCAAAAACAGGAAACTCTCCTGCACAAGAGGACTCCCTGTCTGGTGACTCAGATGTTGATACCGCCAGTACTGTAAGCATGGTCAGCAGTAAAAATGCTCCTGTCACAGCACTTAAGAAGCGCACATCTGCAAGTGACCTGCGTAAAGAGAAATCATCTTCTGGTTTACCTGCTCAAGACAAAGCACGGCAACCTACAGCCCGTGAACGGCTATCAGAAAAACGCAGAAATCATGCCTCTGCAGATAATACCAGTAAAACTGAAATAAGTCGTCGGCTCCAGCTTCGTCGCAGTGCTGGTAACCGTGGTTCTTTAGACCTTTCGGATAATCAGCATGGTCAACAGCTGTGGCATGAAGCTGCTGCTTCTGACCATGAGTCAAGTTCACGGCCCAACAGCCGCAAAAAACTCACTGCACCCCTGCAGAAGGAGGACACGAGTAAGGTGACCAAAGGAAGCCATCAGGTGCTGACCCGATCTAATAGCCTTTCAGCCCCAAGACCAACGCGTGCCTCCATGCTCCGTCGAGCTCGACTAGGTGAGGCCTCAGACAATGAGGGTGCAGAGACGGACCATGCATCTCAGAGCTCCGACCACAGTAAGGCTCCTGCTGAAGGCAAGAAACTCTCAAGGCTGGACATTCTTGCCATGCCTCGGAAACGCACTAGATCCTTCACTGTTCCAAGTGACAATGAATCCACCTCAAGCAAGCATGGCATTTCTAACCGTCCTACAGAGGCGAGCAGCAGTGTGAGGAAAGGGGCTTCAAGTGAGGTGAGGCAGGCTTCCAGTAAAGGGACTACATCAGTAGGGAAACACTCCTCCACTCGTACCCGCTCTAACCAAGTTAAACACAGTAGCACAGCTGGTGAGTATCTGTCAAATTAATACCCTTCGATCTCTAAATACAGTTCCTCTAGACAAGATCACTGGAGTGGCATAACTTTGCAATTTTTATCATTATTACTGACAATATTGTGACTTTGTTTCAAATTATGAAAATTATACTTTGATTAGAAATGTCAATTTCCCTATTTTTTATTTAAAACTTGAGGTTCCCACCGTAGACAAAAGGATTCAGACTATTCCTCTACCTCAGAGGAGGAGTTTGAGACCATTTCCAACTCTAAGCAAAAACGCTCCCATGCCTCAGCTTCAACTCAGACACAGACACCACAGAAGACTGTTCAAATGAGGCTAAAATGTGGCTCTTTGGAAGCAGAAGAGGACGAAACTCAGAATGAACACTTCCAGAATTGGTCTACTCATAGTGCTGAGATTGCCAGGTTATTTGATTTTGTTTTGTTTTGTTGTTGTTGTGGTACAATATGCTAATGCATTGGGTAGTGTGTGCATGCATATTTATGATTGAGGAATTTTTATATTTTCCATTTACACTTATATCCTTTAGGCTGAGTCAAGACCTGGCCAAAGATCTTGCCATTCTTGCACGTGAAATCCATGATGTAGCAGGGGATGGTGACTCCCAGACATCCTCAGGCATAGGAGCTACCACTTCCCCAGGCTCCATGCCAAATACCCCTGCATCCACTATCTCGACCAGAGAGGAGGTAGGCCTAAAGTTTGTTTGCTCAGTTAAATGACCTCCCATCATATACATTCCACTACCTTTTCAGTATGAAGCAGAACATGATGCAAATGTTTGCATTCCCCTCATTAGCACAATGAGGAGAAAAAATAGTAGATAAAATGCTAAAGTCAAAAGTAACCAAGCATGTTCGGTTTGGAGTCATAGTAAAGTAGCATGGTACACCTCATGATAATTATATTGTGTCCCAAAAAGGATTAAGGCTAAGGTAAAAGGATTTTTTTTTTTTTTGTATTCTTGCATACGTTTTGTTGTATATTTTCTCTTTTGTGCAGAGACCATATGCATCATTACAGAGGTTCCTGTTACCTCAGGTGCTGAGTTCATCACTCATTATCACCAAGTGTTGTCCAGAATTAAAATACTTTCTCTGTGAGCTTGACCAATGTACTAACAGCTGTCTGATGTCCACCTTTGTCAACCTGTTGTTGAAACTGCTGTCTCATTGATTTATTTGCATGAGGGAATTCCCTAATGCATGGAACCTCACTTCCAAACTCACTCTCTAAGGCTGTATGTTCACAAAACAGGTTATGTTCATATTAAGGAGATTGTACAGCTATATCATGGAGGAATTAGGATCAAAATAGCTATGTTGACTGTGAACATAGAACCCTTTGCTATTCACATTTGAATTGGCATGATCATACAGATATCTTCCCATAGTTTTATCTCTGAAGCTTCCATTATAATCTGAGCTCAGAGATGTTTGTCTGTTAACATCAAATTTAACCTGCCATTGTCATGTCCACGTGTTCTTACTGGTGCTTTCCCATCCCTGATTAATCTACAGCTGGTACAGCATATACCCGAGGCAAGTCTGAACTATCAAAAGGTTCCTCCAGGCTCAACTAGTCCAATAGACCAGGACTCAAATATGAACGACCATGACAGTTCCAGACGGCGTCCCTGGAACCGTGAAGAGGTCAAATTTGGTCAAATCCTTTGCTCATTACACTAATAAACTGATCCATTAGTCATTTGCTCAGGGTGTTACAACCTGCATAGCCAATGGCAGTGTCTTTCAGATAAGGTATAGATAAACTACACTTGCATCATTTTTAATTTTAACCTTCGACTCTTAATTTAATCACAGGTAATTCTGGACAATCTTATGCTGAACCCAGTCTCCCAGCTCTCCCAGGCTATCAGAGAGAACACGGAGCAACTAGCAGAGAAAATGAAGTATGAAGTAAAATATTTCCTATTTATAGGTCAATAATAGGTCATAACCATAATCAACTTGCTAGCTGTTAGCAGGGGGTATTAAGGGAGTTAAATGGAGATTCTCACCCTAGAGAATACACTCACCTAAAGGATTATTAGGAACACCATACTAATACTGTGTTTGACCCCCTTTCGCCTTCAGAACTGCCTTAATTCTACGTGGCATTGATTCAACAAGATGCTGAAAATTCTTTAGAAATGTTGGCCCATATTGATAGGATAGCATCTTGCAGTTGATAGAGATTTGTGGGATGCAGGGCACGAAGCTCCCGTTCCACCACATCCCAAAGATGCTCTATTGGGTTGAGATCTGGTGACTGTGAGGGCCATTTTAGTACAGTGAACTCATTGTCATGTTCAAGAAACCAATTTGAAATGATTCAAGCTTTGTGACATGGTGCATTATCCTGCTGGAAGTAGCCATCAGAGAATGGGTATGTGGTGGTCATAAAGGGATGGACATGGTCAAAAACAATGCTCAGGTAGGCCGTGGCATTTAAACAATGCCCAATTGGCACTAAGGGGCCTAAAGTGTGCCAAGAAAACATCCCCCACACCATTACACCACCACCACCAGCCTGCACAGTGGTAACAAGGCATGATGGATCCATGTTCTCATTCTGTTTATGCCAAATTCTGACTCTACCATCTGAATGTCTCAACAGAAATCGAGACTCATCAGACCAGGCAACATTTTTCCAGTCTTCAACTTCCACAGGTCTTCCATTTTGGTGAGCTTGTGCAAATTGTAGCCTCTTTTTCCTATTTGTAGTGGAGATGAGTGGTACCCGGTGGGGTCTTCTGCTGTTGTAAGCCCATCCTCCTCACAAATGCTTTGCTGCATACCTCAGTTGTAACGAGTGGTTATTTCAGTCAAAGTTGGTCTTCTATCAGCTTGAATCATTCGGCCCATTCTCCTCTGACCTCTAGCATCAACAAGGCATTTTCACCCACAGGACTGCCGCATACTGGATGTTTTTCCCTTTTCACACCATTCTTTGTAAACCCTAGAAATGGTTGTGCGTGAAAATCCCAGTAACTGAGCAGATTATGAAATACTCAGACCGGCCCGTCTGGCACCAACAACCACGCCACACTCAAAATTGCTTAAATCACCTTTCTTTCCCATTGTGACATTCAGTTTGGAGTTCAGGAGATTGTCTTGACCAGGACCACACCCCTAAATGCATTGAAGCAACTGCCATGTGATTGGTTGATTAGGTAATTGAATTAATGAGAAATTGAACAGGCGTTCCTAATAATCCTTTAGGTGAGTGTATGTGAAAATATGTGTAGTCCAGGATGAGTCATCAGTAATTTTGGTACATTTTTACCACAACAAAGAGACTGTGTATCATTATACAGTCGGAGTTGACTGACTTTGTCAACCTTTAGGAGTTCACTAGCATATACAGTAGATAGCTTCAAAGCAAACATACCTGAAAAACACAAAATGCATCTTGATGTTCTTTAAAACAAAGTGTCCAGGTGTTTTGTCTGTATAGTCCCACAAATATTGTGTTTCTTTTAGAGTTCTGTTTCATAACAAGACTGACGTCTGGGAGGAAATAGAGGCAAAAATCAATGCTGAAAATGAGGTTCCCATCCTTAAGACATCTAATAAGGTAAATTCTGTTCTGATTAAAGGAAATTTCCAAGACCAGACTTTAATTTCAGATATTTTGTAATCTATTTACTGTGTTTTGCAAGCAGGAAATCTCATCTATTCTCCAAGAACTGCGAAGAGTCCAGAGACAACTTGAGGGTGAGTTTATTAGCATTAGATCTTAAACTTTGACCTTGTATGCTACACATTCTGGGGCTTTCCCTATATCCATTTGTGTTTTGTCTTTGCCATACCTAAGTGATCAACACTATTGTTGAGCCTGGAGGAATCCTAAAGATGCCCCCTATGGCAGCTTCTTCCAGGGGACAAACCAAATCTGCTTCCAAGGAGTTTACCAGCCCCTCTTCTACTAATGCCAATGCAAGTGCAAAGCGAGGTCCCAGAGGGCCCGATGGAGGGCGATATGTAGTATAAGCATATTAAACAACTGCACATCTCTTTGGAGACCGCCATATTTGTGGCATATTTGTAAAAGTATTGTGAGACTATCTGTGGTGCAAATATGCGTCATATGCTTTCTCTAAGACTGCGGACACACTTCACAAGCTAAAGTAGCTTGTGAACATTGTTCTTTTAAACAGTTGTAATCATTGGCTTGCTTGAATGATTGTATGCCATGTTTTCATTCATGATTGAGTGAATGCGTGGGTGTTGTGTTGCCGTCTGTTTTGGTCTCATTGGGTGAAAACCATTGTAGCATTCAATCCATGTTCACTGTCAATCATGTAATGCACTTGGCTACTACAAATCTACAGCATGAAAAAGGGGTGAATACACAATGCCTAGTGCTTGCCTTCAACAAGGGCATAGCCATTAGCTTGCTTTGCAAAAAAAAAAAAAAAAAAAAAAAAAAAAAGAAAGAAAAAAAAATTG
>JAGHMJ010003458.1:470000-485000 GCA_018749465.1 Paracanthobrama guichenoti
AATTCAAATGACTTTGACAGTCATTTTATTAAAACATTATTTTAGCTACAAAAATAAATAAATAAACAGCTTGCCTAATGTACTTTACGTAATGATGATTGATCTTAAGATATTTTAACGTATAATATGTGTTGTGCGTACCCATGTTTACACGTACGCAACAATAGAGTTTACATGCGTTTCATATCATAGGCTATCACAAATAACTATCACTTTAGTGTGACAAAAAGTTTAAAAAAAAAACTATACAAATACCTTGAATTAAATACTGGCCTTCTGGACTTAGGAATTTTTGAGCTGCAAAAGATAACTTTGCAAATATTTGAAAGTGACCTATTATATCCTATGACAATAAAATTAATCTATATTTAAATGACATCATGGGTGTGGCTTGTGGTCATAGTGGCACCAGCTGCTGCGGTAAATGTGGCATATTTAAAATATTTTTCAAAAAACATTCTCATTCTCCTGTTTAAATGCATATTGCCTGTCGTGCACAGTTTCCCCGAAGCCACCGGGGTGGCGGTGCCACCGGCTTGGGCCCGTCATCGCTGCTCGCAGCTTTAATTATTATTATTATTATTATTTTTCTTTCGCCTTTTTGCCCTTTTTGGGGCCTTAACATGCTCGAAAACTCTTGAAACTTTGCACACTCGTCGGAATGCGCGGCCATCAGGGTTTGGGCTGGGTTTGGTACCCGGGCGTGGCAGGGGGGCTCGACAGCGCCCCCTTGAAAAAAAAAATAAAACTGTCCATAAATCAAAAACACTTGCATGTATTAGTATGAAACTCGGTATACATATAGAGCTCATCGGGCCGAACAACATCCGCACTCTAAGTTATGCGTCAGCCCAACAGGAAGTGAGCTATTATGGGCCGTTTTAAAACGCATACTGTGGAATTTGAAATACTCCTCCTAGGCGATTAACCCGATCAGCGCCAAACTCGGTGAGCATGAAGTCAAGGCATTGAGGATGCTAAATTGCGAACGGATTTTTGATATCTCGAACGGTTTGGCCGTGGCAGGAGACGAATTTATGGCGAGAAATGGGAAACAGGAAGTGTGTTATAACTTCTGCATACATTGACCGATTTGGATGAAACTTCAGATGTGTGTTCGTTGTAAGAGGCCGATCACATGGATATGACTTTTGTGAGTCAAAGTTATAGCGCCACCAACTGGCAGCAGGAAGTGTGTCACTTTCAAAAATGCTTTGAATCACCGTCTTATTTTCACCCGATTTACTTCAAACTTCATCAGTATAATGTCAAAACATGGCAGATATAGACATATGAATGGATTCCTGATATTTTAAATACTGATGCCATGGCAACGTGTCAAAGTTGAATAATCTTTTGGGGTGTTTTTGAGACTCTTAGCATTCAAGCATGCTAAGAGTCTCAAAAACACCCCAAAAGATTATTCAACTTTGACACGTTGCCATGGCAACAGTATTTAAAATATCAGGAATCCATTCATATGTCTATATCTGCCATGTTTTGACATTATACTGATGAAGTTTACAAGCAATGGCATGAAACTCAACACACACATCAGTGATGCCTTCCAGTATATATGGCCAAAGTCTTAGAAACGGGCGTGGTGGAGGGGCTCAGTAGCGCCACCTTTTGACAAAAGTGGGGGGGTTAGTTTTATCTACAGTCACCAAACTCTGTATATATATTGTTCTCATCAAGCCGGACATCTTTCTAATTTACAGTCATTAGCTCCGACCAACAGGAAGTCAGATATTTTGGTTTGAATTTGGAATTTTGGATAAATCAGGCTCTGAGTTATTATAAACTATTCGTAGGAGATGCATGGAATCGACACCAAACTCGGTCAACATGAAACAAAGACACTGAAGATGCTATAGTGCGAACGATTATAGGATATCTCAAACGCTGCTGCTATGGCGAGGGATTAAATGAAGGACAAAAAAGGGAAACAGAAAATGTCTAATTGCTTGTAAAATCATTGTTTGATTTAAATTAAATTAAGATTGTTTGTTCGGTAATTGAACATGGGTGAATTTAAATTGAATGTACTATTTTTCAGATCAATATATTTATTTTATTTAATATATTTAATCAGAATCTTATTTTGTCTGCCCTCCCTTCATTGTCCAATAGATGTCACTGTTGACTTAGTAATGAAGCAAAAATCCCTGTTTGCCTCTTTGTCTCTGGCTCTCTGTGTGTGTGTGTGTGTGTGTGTGTGTGTGTGTGTGTGTGTGTGTGTGTGTGTGTGTGTGTGTGTGTGTGTGTGTGTGTGTGTGTGTGTGTGTGTGTGTGTGTGTGTGGAGAGGGGGGATGGGTGGCTGACAGCTAAAGCATGCCTCTCTGTCTTTGCATTCTCTTTCTCTCTGTGTGTGTGTGTGTGTGTGTGTGTGTGTGTGTGTGTGTGTGTGTGTGTGTGTGTGTGTGTGTGTGTGTAAGGGGGATGGTTGCAACTGCAGTATTTGCTTATCTTTGCTGTGTTTGCAAAGATCACGTATGATGCATGTCTTTTAAATGAATTATTTACTGATAGAATTCAAATTTATTAAAAAAGTAAATTTCACATGATTTTATAAAAGTGGCTGTTTATAATAAACTTCCATAAAAATGTAAAAATTGTAAAATTGTAAATTGTAAAATGTAAGCTGCAAAAGATAACTTTGCACTCATTTCAAAGGGACCTATGATATCATCTGACATGAAATTCATCTAAATTTAAATGATCTCACGGATGAGGCTGTTGTGGATAACGATTACATTTGCTGCAGTAAATGTGGCATATTCAGATTACTTTAATATAGTTATTTTATATTTAACGGATTTAAAATCATATTGCACCAAATGATAACTTCACATTTGAAATTAAACTATGACACTATATCACTATTCAGACAGGACTCATTTTCTAAATGACATTTGAGTTACAATTCTTATCACATGACATCTGAGATTTCATGTATTTATTCAGATAGTATTCTTCATTTTCTTTTCTGTTTTCTTTTTTACAGAGGTGTGTGTGTGTGTGTGTGTGTGTGTGTGTGTGTGTGTGTGTGTGTGTGTGTGTGTGTGTGTGTGTGTGTGTGTGTTCTATACAAGATACATGGGCTTTACAGAAGGTCATGTGCTGTGTTTGCAAAGATCACGTATGATGCATGTCTTTTAAATGAATTATTTACTGATAGAATTCAAATTTATTAAAAAAGTAAATTTCACATGATTTTATAAAAGTGGCTGTTTATAATAAACTTCCATAAAAATGTAAAAATTGTAAAAATTGTAAATTGTAAAAATGTAAGCTGCAAAAGATAACTTTGCACTCATTTCAAAGGGACCTATGACATCATCTGACATGAAATTCATCTAAATTTAAATGATCTCACGGATGAGGCTGTTGTGGATAAAGATTATATTTGCTGCAGTAAATGTGGCATATTCAGATTACTTTAATATAGTTATTTTATATTTAACGGATTTAAAATCATATTGCAGCAAATGATAACTTCACATTTGAAATTAAACTATGACACTATATCAGTATTCAGACAGGACTCATTTTCTAAATGACATTTGAGTTACAATTCTTATCACATGACATCTGAGATTTCATGTATTTATTCAGATAGTATTCTTCATTTTCTTTTCTGTTTTCTTTTTTACAGAGGTGTGTGTGTGTGTGTGTGTGTGTGTGTGTGTGTGTGTGTGTGTGTGTGTGTGTGTGTGTGTGTGTGTGTGTGTGTGTGTGTGTGTGTGTGTGTGTGTGTGTGTGTGTGTGTTCTATACAAGATACATGGGCTTTACAGAAGGTCATGTTCTGTGTTTGCAAAGATCACGTATGGCGCATGTCTTTAATGAATTATTTACTGATAGAATTCAAATTTATTAAAAAATTTAATTTCACATGATTTTATAAAAGTGGCTGTTTATAATAAACTTCCATAAAATTTAGACACGCATCTTACTCTTACCTGACACTGATATTAAAATCGACGTTGCGGTTTCTGTGATTTGGCTCCATTTATTAATTTTGTAATTAACACTTTTTATTGGATACCTCCCATATTTAAATGAAAGCACACTTTTTGGTGCATGAGATTGGTGAACAAACAGTAGCTAAGGTAGGTCAAAAACACATGAAGAGAAATGTTAGGATAATACAACATCAGCATTCAGACGGTATTCTGCACTCATTTGAAATTGACCTTTAACATCATCTGACATGAAATTCATCTAAATTGAATTGATCTCATAGATGTTGTGGTTTGTGGTCATAGCAGCACCGACTGCTGCAGTTAATGAGGTGAATTCAAATGACTTTGACAGTCATTTTATTAAAACATTATTTTCACTGCAAAAATAAATAAATAAACAACTTGTCTAACGTGACTTTACGTAATGATGATTGATCTTAAGATATTTTAACGTATAATATGTGTTGTGCGTACCCATGTTTACACGTATGCAACAATAGAGTTTAGATGCGTTTCATATCATAGGCTATCACAAATAACTATCACTTTAGTGTGAAAATTATTTATTTATTTATTTTTTAAACTATACAAATACCTTTAATTAAATACTGGCCTTCTGGACTTATGCATTTTTGAGCTGCAAAAGATAACTTTGCGCATATTTGAAAGTGACCTATTATATCCTATGACAATAAAATTAATTTATATTTCAATGACATCATGGGTGTGGCTTGTGGTCATAGTTGCACCAGCTGCTGCGGTAAATGTGGCATATTTAAAATATTTGTAAAACAATATTCTCCTGTTTAAATGCATATTGCCTGTCGTGCACAGTTTCCCCGAAGCCACCGGGGTGGCGGTGCCACCGGCTTGGGCCCGTCATCGCTGCTCACAGCTTTAATTATTATTAGGGCCCAAGCCCTGAAAGGGCGAAGGCCCTATTGTTCTTCTAAGGATTATTATTATTATTATTATTATTATTATTATTATTTTTCTTTCGCCTTTTTGGCCTTTTTGGGGCCCTTAACATGCTCGAAAACTCTTGAAACTTTGCACACTCGTCGGAATGCGCGGCCATCAGGGTTTGGGCTGGGTTTGGTACCCGGGCGTGGCAGGGGGGCTCAACAGCGCCCCCTTGAAAAAAATAAATAAAACTGGCCATAAATCAAAAACGCTTGCATGTATTAGTATGAAACTCGGTACACATATAGAGCTCATCGGGCCGAAAAACTTTCGTGCTCTAAGTTATGCGTCAGCCCAAAAGGAAGTGAGCTATTATGGGTCGTTTTAAAACACATACTGTGGAATTTGAAATACTCCTCCTAGGCGATTAACCCGATCAGCACCAAACTCGGTCAGCATGAAGTCAAGGCATTGAGGATGCTAAATTGCGAGTGGATTTTTGATATCTCGAACGGTTTGGCCGTGGCAGGAGACGAATTTATGGCGAGAAATGGGAAACAGGAAGTGTGTTATAACTTCTGCATACATTGACCGATTTGGATGAAACTTCAGCTGTGTGTTTGTTGTAAGAGGCCGATCACATGGATATGACTTTTGTGAGTCAAAGTTATAGCGCCACCAACTGGCAGCAGGAAGTGCTTGTTTTATCAAAAATGCTTTGAATCACCGTCTTATTTTCACCCGATTTACTTCAAACTTCATCAGTATAATGTCAAAACATGGCAGATATAGACATATGAATGGATTCCTGATATTTTAAATTCTGTTGCCGTGGCAACGTGTCAAAGTTTAATAATCTTTTAGGGTGTTTTTGAGACTCTTAGCATGCTTGAAATGGCATGAAACTCAACACACACATCAGTGATGCCTTCCAGTAGATATGGCCAAAGTCTTAGAAACGGGTGTGGTGGAGGGGCTCAGTAGCGCCACCTTTTGACAAAAGTGGAGGGGTTAGTTTTATCTACAGTCACCAAACTCTGTATATATATTGTTCTCATCAAGCCGGACATCTTTCTAATTTACAGTCATTAGCTCTGACCAACAGGAAGTCAGATATTTTGGTTTGAATTTGGAATTTTGAATAAATCAGGCTCTGAGTTATTATAAACTATTCGTAGGAGATGAATGGAATCGACACCAAACTCGGTCAACATGAAACAAAGACACTGAAGATGCTATAGTGCGAACGATTATAGGATATCTCAAACGCTGCTGCTATGGCGAGGGATTAAATAAAGGACAAAAAAGGGAAACAGAAAATGTCTAATTTCTTGTTAAATCATTGTTTGATTTAAATTAAATTAAGATTGTATGTTCGGTAATTGAACCTGGGTGAATTTAAAATGAATGTACTATTTTTCAGATCAATATATTTATTTTATTTAATATATTTCATCTGAATCTTATTTTGTCTGCCCTCCCTTCAATGTCCAATAGATGCACTTGACTTAGTTGACTTAGTTTTGATGAGGACAAAAAACCTTTTTCCCTCTCTGTCTCTGTCTCTGTGTGTGTGTGTGTGTGTGTGTGTGTGTGTGTGAGGAGGGGGTGGGTGGCTGACAGCTAAAGCATGCCTCTCTGTCTATGCCTCTGGCTCTTTCTCTCTGTGTGTGTGTGTGTGTGTGTGTGTGTGTGTGTGGAGGGGGGGATGGGTGGCTGACAGCTAAAGCATGCCAATCTGTCTCTGCATTCTCTTTCTATGTGTGTGTGTGTGTGTGTGTGTGTGTAAGGGGGATGGGTGCACCTGCAGTATTCCGAATGTCATTCTGAACTCGATTTGAAGAGCACTGCAATATAGTTTTATATGATTAGTTTAATAATTATGTTAATAAAAATATAAAAGACCTTTAGATACATACTGGACTTAAGGACTTTAAAAATGTAAGCTGCAAAAGATAACTTTTCACTCATTTCAAAGGGACCTATGACATCATCTGACATGAAACTCATCTAAATTGAATTGATCTCATAGATGTTGTGGTTTGTGGTCATAGCAGCACCGACTGCTGCAGTTAATGAGGTGAATTCAAATGACTTTGACAGTCATTTTATTAAAACATTATTTTAGCTACAAAAAATAAATAAATAAACAGCTTGCCTAATGTACTTTACGTAATGATGATTGATCTTAAGATATTTTAACGTATAATATGTGTTGTGCGTACCCATGTTTACACGTACGCAAGAATAGAGTTTAGATGCGTTTCATATCATAGGCTATCACAAATGACTATCACTTTAGTGTGACAAAAAGTTTAAAAAAAAAACTATACAAATACCTTGAATTAAATACTGGCCTTCTGGACTTAGGAATTTTTGAGCTGCAAAAGATAACTTTGCAAATATTTGAAAGTGACCTATTATATCCTATGACAATAAAATTAATCTATATTTAAATGACATCATGGGTGTGGCTTGTGGTCATAGTGGCACCAGCTGCTGCGGTAAATGTGGCATATTTAAAATATTTTTCAAAAAACATTCTCATTCTCCTGTTTAAATGCATATTGCCTGTCGTGCACAGTTTCCCCGAAGCCACCGGGGTGGCGGTGCCACCGGCTTGGGCCCGTCATCGCTGCTCGCAGCTTTAATTTTATTTATTTTTCTTATCACAGTTTTCTTAAAACACAGTTTTCACAATTTTTCTATATTATTTTATTTTTAAATTTTTTTAGTAATGCAAGTTATTTGTAAACGTAACAAAGTAATTGCTGTCTATTGTTCATTTTCGTTAACTTGAAATGTGTAGGCTAAATAAAAGAGAAGTGGTTCTGTAGGCTACATTGTTTATTTTTGTAATGCAAGTTATAATTTGTACATTAAACATTAAAGTACATTAAAGTTCTTCTATACATATATTTTCTTGTCATGTAAATTAAAACGTGTAAATGAAAATAAATTGGTCTATACATTAAAGTACTTTTTACAACTATTTATACAATAGTCTATAACTTAAGTTTAACATCAGAAACAAAAGAAATTTAAATTAACAGCCAAAACAGAAGAAAACATTTGTATGTACACTTTCATTGAGCTGATCGGGAGACACTGGTGCTGCTGGACCGGGATGGGCTGCACAATGGGCTGGCTCTGCCAGCGGGACATAATTTCCACTGTATGCAGATTTGCGGGGCGGAGATGATGTGAGTTGAATAAAAATAAGTAGCCTACTTAAAGACTTGGACGTAAATATATAAATGTGAAAATATATTGTAACAGTTACATTTAACATAAATAAATTGTTAACTAATAGTTGCAACTTGCTAACGATTAAATACAGGTGCTGGTCATATAATTAGAATATCATCAAAAAGTTGATTTATTTCACACAGACTGATATATTATTACACACAGACTGATATATTTCAAATGTTTATTTATTTTAATTTTGATGATTATAACTGACAACTAAGGAAAATCCCAAATTCAGTATCTCAGAAAATTAGAATATTGTGAAAAGGTTGAATATTGAAGACACCTGGTGCCACACTCTGATAAGCTAATGAACTCGAAACACCTGCAAAGGCCTTTAAATGGTCTCTCAGTCTAGTTATGTAGGCTACACAATCATGGGGAAGACTGCTGACTTGACAGTTGTCCAAAAGACGTCCGTTGACACCTTGCACAAGGAGGGCAAGACACAAAAGGTCATTGCAAAAGAGGCTGGCTGTTCACAGAGCTCTGTGTCCAAGCACATTAATAGAGAGGCGAAGGGAAGGAAAAGATGTGGTAGAAAAAAGTGTACAAGCAATAGGGATAACCGCACCCTGGAGAGGATTGTGAAAAGAAAAAAAAAACATTCAAAAATATGGGAGAGATTCACAAAGAGTGGACTGCAGCTGGAGTCAGTGCTTCAAGAACCACTACGCACAGATGTATGCAAGACATGGGTTTCAGTTGTTGCATTCCTTGTGTCAAGCCACTCTTGAACAACAGACAGCGTCAGAAGCGCCTCGCCTGGGCTAAAGACAAAAAGGACTGGACTGCTGGTCCAAAGTAATGTTCTCTGATGAAAGTCAATTTTGGGGGTCCCAGAGTCTGGAGGAAGAGAGGAGAGGCACACAATCCACGTTGCTTGAGGTCCAGTGTAAAGTTTCCACAGTCAGTGATGGTTTGGGGTGCCATGTCATCTGCTGGTGTCAGTCCACTGTGTTTTCTGGTGTCCAAGGTCAATGCAGCCATATACCAGGAAGTTTTAGAGCACTTCATGCTTCTTGCTGCTGACCAACTTTATGGGGATGCAGATTTCATTTTCCAACAGGTCTTGGCACCTGCACACAGTGCCAAAGCAACCAGTACCTGGTTTAAGGACCATGGTATCCCTGTTCTTAATTGGCCAGCAAACTCGCTTGACCTTGAAGAGGAAGATGCTATATGCCAGACCCAACAATGCAGAAGAGCTGAAGGCCACTGTCAGAGCAACCTGGGCTCTCATAACACCTGAGCAGTGCCACAGACTGATCAACTCCATGCCACGCCGCATTGCTGCAGTAATTCAGGCAAAAGGAGCCCCAACTAAGTATTGAGTGCTGTACATGCTCATACCTTTCATGTTCATACTTTTCAGTTGGCCAAGATTTCTAAAAATCCTTTCTTTGTATTGGTCTTAAGTAATATAATAATTTTCTGACATACTGAATTTTGGATTTTCCTTAGTTGTCAGTTATAATCATCAAAATTAAAAGAAATAAACATTTGAAATATATCAGTCTCTGTGTAATGAATTAATATAATATGCAAGTTTCACTTTATGAATGGATTTAGTGAAATCAACTTTTTGATGATATTCTAATTATATGACCAGCACCTGTATTTGACCATAGGCTACAGATTTACCTGGTTATGGTCCGGTCTCTCATCGTCGCAGGCTTTGAAGCATGTCAAAATCCAATAAAAACTAAAAATAAATAAATAAATAAATAAATAAATAAATAAAATTCTCTTTTTAAAATCCTGGCACAAACGTCCGCTGTCAGCTATTTCACACCTGCTATAGCCCATTTAAGGGACGCTCGGTTCAAGTCTGGAATCGTGCTATTTTTACACTGTTGCTGTTGGTTGTTGCCTACAGTCCACAGGTTTAAGTTGTCTTTACTTTAGCAATATTTTTACCGCCCGCCCCCCGCGTTTTGGCGCATTTTGGCCGTGATTCCTCTACTTTTCATTAGCAATTGGAGGGGTTTTGTTGTGCAGACCTGGCAACACTTCCCCTCGGTTCGGCCTTCGTGCACTTCGAATCTGAAACCATTACAAGTTACAATTACAAAATAATTTACAATTTATAAACTTCACTTCAGGAAGAGAGGCGTACACACGGTTTTTTTTGCGCAAGTTCGTTATTCTGAATCACACGTACGCACACTTGAGAAATTATCGTAAGCTAATTTTATAAATGAGGCCCCTGGAGCAGTGTTTCCCAACCACTGTGCCGCTGCTGTCTGCTGAACACTACTAGTCTAGAGACCAGAGTGAATGGCTAAGATTATGCTTCATCCTAGAATACTGCATTTTAAGTATGAACAACATAATATGCAAAAATAGAAACATACACATTTATTTTAATTAGTTTCAGTTTCAAACTAATCATCTTAGATAATATTTAAAGGCTTCAAACATGTCTAGGAGGATAGGTTGAAAAAAAAAAAAATCAAATGAATGTTAACCCTGCATTTACCAGATGCGGCCATTGTGTGGAGTACTTTCATTGCCTTTCAAAATGAAAACATCCTTATTTCTTGCTAGGTTATTCAGTGAGAGTTCACTTACAGTTCAAGTCAAACAACTCAACTTGATACTTGATATTTGTACCTTACAAAAGAACAAGGTTGTCTGGACCAATAATTTAGTGATATTTCAGCAATCACATAGAAGAAGATGAAGTGTGCCTTTAGAATAATCTTTAGGTCTACTAGGAGCAAATAGTGGAAATTTCCATAGAAGTTACAAAATTATGGAAGAATAAATTGAAGTTCAAATGCTTGCTTAGAATTTTGCTACATTTGTAAATCCAAAGCACGTTGTATGACTTTGGCTAGGTGAGGGATTCAAGCTGTAAATATTGTATGAGGTATGATACAATACCGTTACATCTTTTGATATATTTACATGCTGTAATTCTGCTACAATGGCTCAGTGATGGCCAATGTTGTGATTACAAGTCATTCAAGTGCTGCATGTAGAACTTAGAAAAATGCTTCATATATTGTATTAATATCAAACCATGACCTGACACTAGGCACTTGAGGCCTACAGACCAGTCATTAAAATGAGACAAAAAAAAAAATCTGTGTAAGTCTTTGCGAAGTTGAATTTTCTTTGATTTTATTATGGAGTGAATTTTCCAGACTTCCCACTTTATGAACTGTATTTCTTTGTGCATTTTATTAAGTCAGACAAATCTATAGAATCTTAATAAATAACAGAAAGACGAACACAATGATCAATAAGAGAAAATTCAATTCAAACCGATTTCGCAAAGACCAGTCTATCAGCATTAATCATGGGCTGCTAAACCAACAGTGTTTACCTAATTGTGAAGTCTGATGTTAGTGGCAAATATATCATGCACCACAATGACACATGGTAAGGTTAAAATATTAGACAAAATTGTCATACTGTACTTGTCATTAAACATTAGGATCTGGTTTCCTAGACAAAAAGGGAGCTATCCACTAACCTAGGTACAAAGGTACATATATATATATATATATATATATATATATATATATATATATATATATATACACTTGGTCCATGCATACTATCAACTAAAAAGCTTTAACATGTCTTAGTTAAAAGTCAAATAAAAGCCCGTTTTCAAGCGGTCTGTTCACTTTGAGTCTAGACTAGAATTACACTATTCTGCCAGTATAGACTAGACTTCACTGTATTACATTAATTGAAATACTTTTGCCAAAATTTAAACAATCATGAAGAATGTCATTACCTTTACATTTATGTAAAATGACTACCAAACACATACATACATATCTACAATCAAAGATGTAAATTGTACAATAGAATGAATGCATGTACAAGATTGTACAATATTTACACTTTCTGCCTGACATTCAGACCATAAAAAATCCATAGGTTTCTCATAGGTTTAAGAGTAGGCAACATAAATTAAACAGTGTCCAAAATACCAATAAAGTAGCATGCAAAATGTAAAGACGTAATTAATTTTGAGGTTTAAATTTGCCAAATTATTTATTTGGCTACAGCATAATATGTGCTGACCATACCTTCAGTGGTCAAGATATAAAAAAAGGAGAAATTATTGAAGCACAGCCAACAACTTTCTAGTATTTCTGAAACATAAAATATATGTACCTTAAAACAAGTGATTTTATCTTATGTTTTGGAATTTTTCTCTGAGGTTCTTGACAACACTGTGTTGACTAGCATCAGCCTTTTTCCCAGAATCCAATACATTTTTAACAGCATCATCTAAGTGTTCACTAGGGGATGGAGATTTCTCAAGTTTTTTGCACCTCTCAATCTTAGGCAACTGTTCTGTCTTAGATCCTCCCTCTTCCCTCAGACGGTATTCCTCTGACTCCTGATATGCCCGACAACGGTCAATGACAGCCATGATTGAGATCTTCTCACGAGAAGTTGGCGAACGAATTTGGACGTAACTGTCATCTGTTGTTATTTCTTGTTTCATAGGCAGGTCCATCTCTGCTGGTGGTGTAACCTCTGGTACTTTCTCAACCACAATTATATTCTTCTCATTTGGAAGGGTAGCTTGAGCAGAGACATAGTAGCCACTGCTGGCATTTTTACTCTGAAGACTATGCAGATCACTCAAGTACAAACTACCCAATTTTTGGTCCAGAGAACCAGCACGATTTGTCCGAGTCAGCAATTCTCCTGTATCCCTTCCTGGATAAAACATTTGAATTGAAGAGTCTGTGGAGCCATTAGAGGTGACTAAGCGGCTAGAAGAGCAGCTAGAACGTCTTCTAGAACTGCCGTCGAACATCCTCTCTGCCACAGAACGACTTTGGCCAACTAGTGGCTGAGAAGACGAGCTGCCACAGTGTGCATATTTTGAGCAAAGCTCACGGACGTCTGGCCAGTTGAAGTTCTCAGGTGGAGGACTAAGAGGACTTCTGGAATGGGACAGATGTGGGGACAAGACCTTTGGGCTATTGACAGAATTAGGAGTGTGGACTGGGCTGGGAGTCAAAACCTGGGACTTCTGGTCTCTATCATAATCATTTGCAGTCATGGACATCATCAAGTCGGGTTTACCTGTTATTTAAAATGCCAAATGTAAGTGGAGCAGAAAAACATAAGATCATTTTATGTTTGGATATACAGTACAAATGAAAACTGTGGCAAAAAAGCCGTAGCTGGATTAAAAAAGTTGCATGTCTTTGAGCAACACACAGTAGTGGCATTTCATATTCATCAGTGTTTTTAAATTAATTGAGTGAATGATTAAATTACTCAATAATACTCCATTAATGCAAACATTGTCTAGAATGCTGCAAATGCAAATAGTCACAAGTCTCAATTCTGTTGTTTTATTCTGTTGAAATATGTTGTGGTATGGATGAAAATTGGTTGAAAATTGTTCTTTTTTTTATTTATTTTTTAATAAAGATTGAATTATAGTCAAATAGACAAGTCTGATCCATCTTACCTTTGGTCTCCTTCTCTGGCTTTTCTTCCACCACCGACAGAAGGTTCCTCGTGGCCAACCATGTATCTCCAGATTCATGACTCCTCTGTCTTAGCATTGGTTGTGTGCACTTAATGCGTTGACTGTACTTCCTTGCAAGATGGAAAACTTTGTTGTGGGATGAATCAGCCTCTTCTTCTGATTGAGCTCCTGTGTCTCTTTTATCTTCAGTTTCTGCTCTCAACCTGATAACTCGGGGGGCTAGAGATCTGAGGGCTCTCCCTTCATCCTCCCATTGTCTGGGTCTGATAATATCATTCTCACTAGCTGCATGGTTTTCCTTCTCTTTAGGTGATGGTGTGAATGACTCCTCTCTGATAGTGCTCAGATTTGAATCTTCAGATATAACTGGTCCATCAACACCTGTGGCTTCTGTCTTTTTACCTAGGTTAAGATTCTTCCTGGGGAGACTGGGACTGGCTCCTCTAAAATAAGGACTTTCTAAGGGTTTCAGTGCTTTGAGGTCCCCTTGACATCTAGTGACCTCTCTTTCCATATCTTGCCAGACTCTGATCATCTCAGAGGAGGGAAGGAAAATCTCTTCCGGATGACTCTCAGTTTGGTAATAGACAGATGTAGATGGTTTGATTAAACCATCTACATCAAGCTCAAACCTAGTGAAATCTGTTGGAGCACTGATGACAGGTTGTTCCAGAGAGGCTGAATTTGCACTCAAATTGGTCTCTGATAGAGTCGAGGTAACAAAAAGAGATTCAATAGCTTTATCAGGTCCAGATGTACTGGAGTTCTTCTCTAGGGCAAGGCCTTTATCATTAGGAATGCTGTTAAAACGACTAACTGAATTTCTAACAAGCCCACTTGGAATATAAGTGAGGCTCTCTCTACGCTTTAGGCTAAAAGTAGCATCCTGGTGTTCTGCATTCTCATAGTAGCTCCTTATCTTGTCAATGAGTAGTTGATCTTGCCGGGATAGCACTGAATCCCTTCTTCTGTCGATGCTTCCATCAGCATCAGAAAGTCTGTCGTCCCCTGATGACCCAATCGTGAAGTCTGCTGATGCAAGGGCTTCCTGGGTCAATGGAATGCCATGTGACTCAGGTGAGCAGGTGCTAGCAAGGCGGTGTTGACGGCCATGGGCATCTCCCAGACTTAGAGTGCTTCCAGTCCTGCTGGGGAGAAGTGGAGATGGACAACCGAGAGAGCGCATTTCATCCGTACTTATGCTACTACGCCGTGCGGTACAGACAAAGTGTTCAGCAATGGCGCTGGCCTTATCAAGCACAGATGATGGTAGGATGCTAGTAGAGTCTGATTTCTCTTCTACATCTTCCTCTTCCTCTGAAGAATCACCAGGGGTATCGGTTTGCTGTGACAGAGACGAGGCCTCTTCTGTCTCTTCTTTGGGACCTTTCTGAT
>JAGHMJ010003458.1:490000-575629 GCA_018749465.1 Paracanthobrama guichenoti
TTAAATAACTTTTCTGAAAATATACTTTTTGAAGTAGGTTTAACAATGTTTTTTTATTTTTTATTACTAGTAAGTATTTGTTCTTTTTCCCCACCCCTGTTTAACACTTCAACAAGCTTGTGGACAGCAAAATAAACATCACAAAACTTGGGAACAAATTGTATACCTGTCATCTGATATTGACAAATGTGTCTTTTTTAGGCATTTCCTTTTGGTTTCCTATTAATATTAATTACATCTAATTGTTGGCATCCAATTCTAAATATTCCTTTGGTGGATTTATTAGCTTCTTACCTTCAGTATTGCTGAAGAATTTACCCAGACATCAGATCAGCCAGATAAAAGAAAAAGAACAGAATAGAATAGTTAAAAACACCTAATTAGTGACATTAGCCATCCTTTGTAGAATGAAGCATGATGCTTTTCAAACATTATCAAATCGTGCTGGATAACATGGATTTTCAGGTTTTGAATTTTGAGTGTTCATTAAAACAAAAGGGACACATTGCAAATACTAAGAAATTCTGTTTTTCTTTTCTTTAATTAAACATGTTGTATTAGACAAATGCAAAATAAAAGCAAGTGGTGTCAGATCGCACCGTATCTTTACAACAGCATCAAAAACATCAAACATTAAAACATCAAAATGATATCTTTATATCCTGGACACATGGAGATTTACCTTTAGTGTTTTTCAAGATCTCTTTAGACGGTTCTGTTGGAAGATAAAGTAGCAGTCCATTGGAAAACGTACATTAAAAAAATAAGTTCAAGATTTGTGTTTATAAGTTATATAATTGCAAGACATACTGTATACCTGGAACATACCTGACTGTCTCCGGCCTTGTCTAGAGTCCTCTGACTTTTTGAGTCTCTCAGGGCTGTACCTATACTTTTGTCTTTAAAAATTTTTTTCTGTTAAATCAGGCCCATGATGATTTATAATGATGATGAACAATATGAAACATGTTCATGAGTGGTTTTAAATACTTACAAATTGAATCCATCTCCAAGATTGCTTCCTTTGCCTAAAAGAGAAACATCCAAAATGTACAAATGAATTTCAAATACAAAACCCAATAACTGGCAGTTTAGTCATTACATACCTTTTGCGGTATCACAGCCTGATGGTTCTCTAGAATGAGCCGTTTAATATGATGAGCCCATAATTTTTTCTCCTCCACCGTTCTAGCCTAATGAGAATCAACTATTAAATGAGTTGTTCAATAAAGAAATAATATTCTTTCATTATTCACTAAACACCATGCCATTCCATGTTATTTTTCTGTAGAGCAACACTAAAGGGGGAATTGGATTTTGAAGAATTTATCACAATGACAGTCCATAGTCAGCGTAGTGAACACCATTAAAGTAGTCTATAGTGTATGGACAGTCTTCTGAAGCCATAGGGATAGCGTTGTGTGAGAAACAGCAAAATATTTTTTTGCTCTTCAATCAAATATGGTGTAAAGGTCAAATGTATTTTAACCAAACATTATAATGTTAAACTTGTGTCATAATTGATTTAATATCGACAATATATGAAGCTATCATATGACTTCAGATGACAGAAGCGCAGAGTAATGGACTCTTTGTTTTTCTGAATCTAGAATCTGAATCTTGAATGGAAAGGGCTGCGTAATTTTTTTTTTTTTTTTTTTTTTAAAGAGTTCTGCATGTGTGTAAACTAGTGCTGTCAATAAAAAAAAAAACGTGGGGTCACAACCAGACATGTGCTCTCAGTGCCTCAGTTGGTAAAAAAATAGCCAATCACCATCGAGTGTTTTACACTCAGCACTTAAGAGTTGAGAAAAGATACATCACAGGGGAGGCTAGCCTCTCTTGGTATATCATCGTAGGGATGGAAATTACGTCATATTAGCTTGAACTGCTACCGCTGTGCTGATAATGTACCAAGTATCTTAATTATGGAGAGTAGCGATATTGAATTTTGATCGGCAACAAATTTACCAAGCTATCATTCAAATATTCCAATTTAAAGCAGTTAAGCTAATAATAATAATAATAATAATAATAATAATAATCCTCGGCAGGGGATTCCCAGACCATGCCTCCTCCATTTTAAAACCCACGAGCCGCCACTGAGAAAGGGCACAGGTAAATATGACATTTATTATTTTTATGTGAGGATTGTTTCAAGTTCACTTGAAATTTGAGAATAATCTGTTTTGTTTTTTTAATTGATTGACAGCATTAGTGTAAACAAAATACATTGTTTATTTGTATCAACACGCCAGTGGCAGAACTATCCCTTTATGAATAAAAGACTAAAATCACACGACTAAAAGACTAAAATGAATGACACACCTGGACAGTATGAGGTTGTTTGGGATGCTTGTAATGAGTGACACTGAAGCATAGCGAGTCCTTGGCACTTTCAATTAACATGAGGGTTGAGCACTGCAAGAGGAAAGAGAAAAAAGAATACAACATAACTTCACATTAGTGCTGACTGTTCAGACTAGACATGAATGAAAAATAAAGTACTTCTCTACGAATGCGGATGCTGTCATACCGAGATGTGGGTCTTATAGACATAATGTTCTCCTCTTCGTTTGGTGATGAGCAGCATACGGTCAAAGAGAAAGAGTGTGCGCTCGTTCTTGGCACGATGGACACGAAAGGTGCCCTCGAGAACCAGTTCTCCATATGTAGTCAGATCAGGTCCCTTCCAGTTTATAAGCAGAGACTGGACTTCCTGAGATAGACGAGGGAGGTACAGATATTGTAAATTGTTTTCATATCTTTATTAAATATGCTGGCAATTCTGCCAAGATGGATCAATGATTTTGATCACTTTGCACTTCAGCTTCTCATCAGATGTTCTGTCCAATCAAATGCTCTCTAGAATCTGAAGCTTCCCATCCCCTACATTATAGACGCTTGCATTGAGGGGTGCTATTTGATATGCACTGCCCTGTCTTCCTGTTTCATTATGCCAACACATTGAATTAAGGGTGTGCAATATGACCAAAATCAAGTAATTTTATTTCACGAAAACTATATATAAATCACAATATAGTTATTTTTGCTTTAAATAAGGTTATGCTATCAAAATGTTTGATACTACTGAAATTTCATATTTCTTATCACCATTTTCAATATAATAATAAAAACTATTACTAGCCTAAAACCTCTCAAGCTTACTGAAGACAAATAAACAGTGATAAAGAAAGAGCAAAGAAAACAAACAATAGAACAAAAAGACACAAATGAAATAGACCTACCTGAAAACTTTAAGCACTAGAAATACTACATAAAAAGTATGAAGTAATCAAAATGTATAAAAAAAACAAAATAATGCAGTCTTTAACTGTGAAAATTTAATATACATTTATTCTTATTAAAGTTCCAAAAGTGATTCAGTCAAGAGCAGTGAGAGATTTTCTCTCATTTTTTGTTGTTTGATAAGCATTAATAAATGACAGCAGGCAAATTTGGATGCTGTCACTTTAAGACCGGCTGCACGGACACGTTATACTTGTGCGTTGTTCTTTCGTAATTTCTCAGATCTCAGGTCTTTCTCAAGACATAAATGACTTTGTTTACTGGCAAATACATGTCACTTTGACACATAGGTATGTGTATTTAACCGTTCAAGCCCAAGGTGGCAAAAAGCAGTCAGTTCATTTCTCACGTGCTCTATGAGCAGCGGCTTCATGTCGCGCATCTCTCAGACAGTGCTGAGAAACAGTCTCTCAGAGAGCATGTACATATACTGAAATTAATTGTATTTTGCTGCTAATCGCACTTCAACAGTCTTTAAACTTAATTTATTTATTTTGGGGACATTTTGTTTGGAATTATTGCGCTTATATCAACAAGTTATCAACATTAGTTATTTTAAATCTAAATGAACTTTCCTTCATTCTACCAAACTCAAACTCTTTGATGTGTGTATGTGAGCCCACCTGAAGACGGACTGCATGTTCATGTTTTCTCTTCATGTCGTTTATATACCACGCAACACCAGTCATGGTGTATATGGCCTCCTCCACCACCTCATAACCCTCCTCCTCTGGATCAAAGTGCTTGGCAATCTCCTACAATATAAAGGACACATCCAAATAAATTGTGATTAAAGGCAATAACCACTAACTGCTTATTTACAATGCAATAATCTTTGCTTCGAAGGCCAGATCTTTCAAACGACCCAGCATTATCAAAATTGTTTATTGCATAAAGTAACATGTCCTTAAAAACAACCATGACACCTTTTAACATTACCATGAACTGTATAGGCCCATCGATATGCACCTTTATTTACATGACATAGGCTAAATAGAACATTTTTGTAATTGTATAAACAGCAGCAGAATTGTGATATTTTACAAAGTGATCAATAAATTTGCACTAAAATACTGTAGATTTTGATTAGAGACAGCCTTTGATGGCAACAACAAACAACGTTTTATGCACTTTACATTCTGTTCTCCATATTCCCATCACAACAGACATGTGATCCATTTTGGTTGAGAACCACTGATCTAGCCCTTTTCAATTAACTTTTTCAATAACTGTCACAAGAAAAGGTGTAACACAAAATTAATGTAACAATATACAATGCAAAATACTATCATAATCCAACAAAAATGATCATGCATGATAATGGAAGCATTGCTCACAGCATGGGATTTAACTCCTTTACTATTCTATACAGTATTATTCTAGGAACGGTTGGTTAACCTGAAGTAACAGATGATATTTGAGGATCCTCTGGACAGGCTTGAGAAGATAAGATCCCAGAGGCAGAGATCGCTTTAAAGTAGCTTGCCTCTCCCTGAAGAACTTGGCAAGAGTTTTGTTTCTCATGCAGTCTGTTAGAGCGGCCACAGAGCTAAGGAGAGAGTATGAACAGTGAAAAAACAGCACAGCACACACTAACAAATATGTCACTATACAAACTGATAAGAGTAATTTGAATACAACATTAAATAATAACCCTCTGACCATTCATAAATGAGTCAAAGTTTACAAAGTTCGAAATGAACTTTAGAACATTAGATTTTTATCTAAATTATAGCATATTCAAATGATAAAATGCAGCTTTAAATACACATCACAGTAGTATTTGTTTATCCAAGGTTAAATCAAAATGACAGCTTCATATTGCTGTACATAATATTACCAAGAAACATTCAGCATTATGTGTTACTTTGGTCATTTAGTGCAACTTACTTTGGGTAGTTGGTGCAATATTGTGTGTAGATGTCAAAATATTCACGCTAAATATAGGGAGGAAAAACAAAGTCAGTAAAGGCTTTTCTCAACAACACACAATCACATCACACAATGCAAACATTCAGCTGCAATGAGCCCCATTTACATAATTTGTTATAAAATGCTATAATTAGCTAATTGTTCTTATGGAGTTTGAGCATGACAAGTACGTTTTTGGGGTAAAGATGTTAAAGAATTTAATGATTAAAGGTACAATATGTAACTTTTGGTGCTATAGCAGTTAATAAACAAAATCTTGTGGAAGCCGGAGCTGGAGCTACTGTGACAGAAGCTCTGTTTATGTATATGAGGAGTCACACAGGTACTGGGCTACTCCACAGCGGCTATCGTCCTACCGAGTTTAAAATAGTATGAATATAAACACTTATTATAGGTGTACTGTAGTGATTCAGAATAAGACATAAGACAATCGGAATAAAGAAAAGAAAAAAGAAAAAAAAAACAACGTGGTTTGGAAGATGGATTCATAATATATGATATACATTTTGTAAATTCTGAACAAAAACTTACATAGTGTACCACTTATTATATTTCCTGTTTAGTTACATAAACAATTAATTGAAACATGATCAGATATTAGGCCATAAAAGGAACTTCACCTTGATCACAAAGCATCTGGCAATGGCCACAGGATCATTGTCACACATGTCCAGTGACTGAAGCAGCTCACTACAAAAAAAAAAAAAAAAAAAAAAAAAAAAAAAAAAAGACAACATGTTTACAAACCCCAAAACATCAAACTAACATTCATTCAAGCACCACATGCTCTGCACACTGTAAATAAAAACAGACCCATAAGGCCATTGTAGCGTTAAACTGGCAAAAGGCCTTATGATACAGAAAAGAAGCCACCTCATAAGTTTGTTCAACAGCACATGCAGTCTGCAAGTCAGTCATCCTTTTATCCGTGGTCAATGAGAAAAGAACATCTGTGTGTCCATGAGTCTGTGTAAGGAGCGCCTTTAATCTCCTTAAAGGGATAGTTCACCCAAAAATGAAAATTACCCCATGATTTACTCACCCTGAAGCCATCCTAAGTAAATATGACATTCTTCTTTCAGACGAATACAATCAGAGTTATATTAAAATATGTCTTGGCTCTTCCAAGCATTATAATGGCAGTGAATGGCAGCCCAGAATTTGAAGCCCAAAGATTTTTATCCATCCATTATAAAAGTCATCCACATGGCTCCGGGGGGTTAATAAAGGCCTTCTGAAGCGAATCGATGGGTTTTTGTAAGAAAAATATCCATATTTAACAAGTTATAAAGTAAAAACCCATCGATTCGCTTCAAAAGGCCCCTGGATTTTTAACCCCCTGGAGCCGTGTGGATTACTTTTATAATGGATGGATGCACTTTTTTGGTCTTCAAATTTTTGACTGCCATTCACTGTCATTCAAGAGCTAGGACATTTTTTAATATAACTCAGATTGTATTCTAGGATGGCTTGAGGGTGAGTAAATTATGGAATAATTTTCATTTTTGGGTGAACCATCCCTTTATTAGTAAAATAACTGGGATGAACAGTGGTAAGTGGTAACTTATTCCTTTCAAACAATTAACATGATTAAATACACTTTTTCTTTGCCACTGGTATAAGAAATCTGAATCTCCTGTCTATGTCAGGTTCAATCGATGTTTAAAATTCAGTGGTTAGCTAACAAACACCATAGCAAACAAAGGAAATTATGCCCACACTCTCTGTCATGCATTTGTGATGAAGCACAAATCTAAACACGCCAACCATTCACTCACTTACTGTATGGTATTGAGGAGAAAAGTATCACTCTGGGGTAGATCAACACCTGACAACAGGTGAGGAGACAATTACGTTCAAAAACAAAGGACTGATGACTGGTTAAATGAAGAAAGGTGTGTGTGTTTAAGTCTCCATCAACCTTTTGTACTACCTGATAGATAGAGAGAAATAATACACATCTCAGTGAAATCTATAACCTTGAGTCATAGCACCTTCCCGGAAAATGGACCAAAAATACTGATGATCATATCGACAGATTTTTGTCCAAACAATTGTTCTCTAAAATGAGAATGTCTCTTTTTCTAACAAATCATGGTTCATGTACCTGTGGTGTACCTAAATCCTATTGGCTATTTGAAAAGTCCTTCAATATGTGCCACAGAAATCATGTTTAAATAGAACATGTAAACAGAAAAAAAAGTGCACCAGTAAAGTGACTTCTTGGGGTCTTTAAGGTTTCAATCTACCTATAGCTCAGGAAAAGCAATGCGCCATCAACAGAAAGGTCATGGGTTTTGATTCACAGTGATCACACATACTGGCTAAATTCACTTCAAGTCACTTTAGTTTGAATCAAAACATCTAACAAATGCATATCAATTAAAATATGAAATGGAGTCTCAAATTACATGAGATAATTTATTAATTCGTAACATTTTGTTAAGAATGTTAATAAATGCTATCACAGCCAGCCCCCCTTTGAGGATCACTGTAACCCTGGCACCCGCGTATGAGTTGCTGGATGTCATGACTCGAGCCTTAATTTAAACTGGTTGGTGGAGAGACAGGAATCTGCTCCAGGCAGACTGGATGAGCATTTCCTGGTGGGAAGTGGGCAGGCATTCATTCAGCATGGCACAGTGGGTTTTGTCGTTCCCATGCCTGTGTCTACCTACACGTTGATGACGTCTTCTCTAGGCGCATTTTTTATAGTCTGCTGGCACACCTGTGACGTCACCTCACTGTGGTAGCCAATCAAGATTGGCGTGCATTCACACGTGCTTCAGACACGGGCTCACACGTCCCATAGCGTCAACCTGGATGCAGAGTTTTGTTCCCCTACTCAGGGAACTGTGTGAAACATTTTCAATCCTGGTCCTGGTGACCCTCAGCCCTGCTCATTTTTTACATCCCCAATTTAGCACACCTGATTCAGATCATCAGCTCATTAAGAGAGCTCTATGAACTGAACTACCTCAGATAAGAGAGACATGCAAAATGTGCAGAGCAGTGGGTCCCCAGGACCAGGATCGAAGACCAATGGTAATAGTGATTTCTCCCTTCTCTTTTCCTCTTTTTTAGATCATGCTAAGCAGGGAGTGTGCTTGAACAAAGGGGCTCTATGTAAACATAAATACCATTGTACATGGCAATTTTGCACCGTGTGTATGAAGGAATACGCATAACAAAGGTGGAAAAAGCTACAAAATTAGGCATGAACCCAGGGTTCTATGGCAGCCCACAAAAAATACTACCACATACATATTTAAGCACAACGGAGTGTATTTTGTATACAGAGTGAAAAATGAACACTCATATTAACATTAGTAAAAATGACAAAGGCTGCAATTTAATTATGTACATTTATAGTCTGACATGCTGTGTGTTTCAGAAAAAAGCGCAACATTGTGTTCATTTACACAAGCAGCTCATGATCCAGCATTTTCAGTGTCTCACAGTGGCTCGGTTTACAGTAAATGCTGCTCCACATGAACTCCATCAGCCAACCATCTTGTAATGAGAATCGTCTATACAGTAAAACAAATGAGAAGCTGGAGATTTCCCCTGGACTCCCTGGTTTTCTGGCAAAATTGGCCAAAAAAGTTTTTAATTAGCTACAAAAGTATGTCTGACAACATATTTAAAGTCACCATGAAATCAAAATGGAGAAATCTAATGTTTTTATGGAATACTGCACAGTGACTATTAACGATTTATCCAAGCATATCTTTTTTTTTTTTTTATTTTTTTATTCATGTGCCCTTGTAATATTTAATCAAAATAATAATACATTTACTGGTGCGATCACATGGGATCACAGCAATGAGTATGAGCTTCAGCTCGGCAAATGACATAACTGCAGTGCACATTTACAATAAAAAGATTCTATCGGTAAAGACGCAAATAAACTTATCACTATAGTTATCATTCTTGGTGTGAACAGGTCTTTAATCACCACTATTACCAAATAAAAAAATTGAAATAACATCATAAATGTCATAAAATGAAGATTCTTCTTTGTACACAAAATCTATGCAAAGTTGTGGCATTAATGTCTATATAAATGACTATAAATGACTGTTTGGTTCTGGTGTTGGTTTGGTAACCTGGGTTGCAAAAAAACAAGCCAATAATGAATGAGTTCTTACCTGTTAAACTCATAGATGTCCTCTATGTTTCCAAATAGAGCACACACCTGTTCTGGCTTTATGGGAAGATCTCCTGTGTCTATGATGTGAGCAAGGTAGTCCTGCAAGAGAAAAATCTTGTCTTGAAGAGTCTTGAATATTCAAGAATACTTTTGACTTGAATGAAAGCGCAATGACCAGTGGCGGTACTAGGGCGGGGCTTGTCGTGGCTATAGAACGTGGCTATAGCTTTGATTGCTCCTGTCTACCCTGTTTGCTATTGCTGCTGTGCTAGCATGTGCTCTGCTCTGCTCTTTTGGGATTTTTATTTGATATAATTCTCTGTTGTTTAAACTGCTAATTATAACCTACTCATCTTCATATATTGTCTAACATTGCCTACTACATTAAATCTGACATCACTAGCTTTTAATCTAAATCACTATCACACGTTAGCTTTTCGCTAGCCTGTTAGCTTGCCATCTCTGCACCCGGGTTTCCTGTTTTCTGAGTTCACTAAACAACTGTGGTGAGTTGGATTAGTAAATAGACTCCATCAAACAACTTTGGTAAGTTGGATTAATCAACAAATACGGTAAGCCATGTCTTCTTCTCCAGTCATTGTCACTTGCACCGCATGTTTCATGTTTAGTTTATCTGTCTCCGTTGGCGAGCAGGGCTTCACATGTGATAAATGTAAGGAGATAGTCAGGCTGACGGAGAAGATTTCAGAATTAGAGACACGCATCCAGACTTTATTTGAGAGTAGTGAGAATGTAACCACTTCAGACACTGCTTTGGATGCGACTAGCTTAGTGAACGTTGTACATTGTTCGGTTCCGGCTGTAGAGCCCGTGCAGCAGGGCACTTGGGTGACGGTCAGACGGCATAGTCGCGGATCAAAAAAAAAAAAAATCACTCTTCCGTTCCGATTAGAACATCAAACAGGTTCTCCCCACTCAGTGACGCACCCACTGAGAATCCTGTTAAAAGTGCCCTAGTTATTGGTGATTCTATTACACGGAACGTGAAAATAGAGACACCAGCCACCATAGTCACATGTTTACCGGGAGCCAGAGCGCCTGACATCAAAGCAAATTTAAAAGTGCTGGCTAAAGCTAATCGTAAATTCTCTAAGATTATTATTCACGTCGGCACTAACGATGTTCGACTTCACCAGTCGGAGATCACCAAAATTAACATTAAAGAGGTGTGTGAACTCACAAGTACGATGGCAGATGCAGTTTTTTGTTCTGGTCCGCTCCCTGTTAAAAGGAGTGATGAGATACTTAGCAGACTATCATCACTCAATGGCTGGTTGTCTAAGTGGTGTCCATAAAATAACATAGGGTTCATAGACAATTGGAAAAGCTTTTGGGGCAGACCTGACCTGTTGAAGAGGGACGGCATCCATCCTTCTTGGAGTGGTGCTGCTCTTCTCTCTAGTAATTTGGCATATAGTCTTAAAGCTAAACCTTGACTAACTGGGGCCCAGGTCAGGAAGCAGACGGACTGGCTTACCCGACCGTCTGCTAGCTGTCTCCCGTTACAGAAGTCAGATAAATCCCAACACATAGAGACTCTTTCACCTACATATTATCACATAGAGACTGTGTCTGTTCCCCGAATTAGTAAATACAAAAAAACATCAAGACCATTCAACAGTAAAAACTTAATTGATGTCAAACAAATAAACAACAGATATAATACAGATGATCAAATGATAAAGCTCGGGTTGCTGAATATTCGATCCCTTTCCCCAAAAACACTTATTGTTAATGATATAATTACAGATAATAATCTAGATGTGCTGTGTTTGACAGAAACCTGGCTAAAACCTGATGACTACATTACTTTAAATGAGTCCACCCCACCTTACCCCAAAGGTAAAGGGGGAGGGGTTGCTGTAATTTATAATAATATCTTCAGTATTACTCAGAAGTCTAGTTTCAAATATAATTCTTTTGAAGTTTTGGTGCTTTATGTAGCATTATGTAGTGTAATTGATAAATCCCGTTTGACATTTGTGCTGGCTACTGTATACAGGCCACCAGGGCACAATACAGACTTTATCAAAGAATTTGCTGACTTTCTATCCGAGTTAGTACTGGCTGCAGATAAAGTACTAATTGTTGGTGATTTTAATATCCATGTAGATAATGAAAAAGACGCATTGGGATTAGCATTTAGAGACATTCTAAACTCTATTGGAGTAAGGCAACACGTGTCAGGACCCACTCATCGCCTTAATCATACGTTAGACCTAATATTGTCACATGGAATAAATGTTGATACCATTGAAATTCTGCAGCAGAGCGACGACATCTCAGATCATTACCTAGTATCATGTATACTTAATTTAGCTAAGGCTGCAAAGCCGTCCCCTCACTTCAAATATGGCAGAACTATCACTGCTGCCACTAAAGATTGCTTTTTAAATAATCTTCCTCATCAATTTCATCCCAGATAGCCTAGAGGAACTCGATTTTGCAACAGAAACTATTGACTCTCTTTTTTCCAGCACTTTAGACACAGTTGCTCCCTGGCGCTTAAAGAAGATTAAAGAAACTAGTCCAATGCCGTGGTACAACGAGCACACCCGGGCCCTTAAAACAGCAGCCAGAAAAATGGAGCGCAGCTGGAAGAAAACAAAATTAGAGGTTTTTCGTAATTCATGGAAAGAGAGCATGATCGCATACAGAAAGGCCGTAAAAACTGCTAGATCTGCTTATTTCTCGACTCTCTTAGAAGAAAACAAACACAACCCTAGGTATTTATTTGATACAGTGGCTAAGTTAACCAAAAATAAAGCTTCTACTTCTGATGGTTGTAAACAGCACAGCAGTAATGACTTTATGAACTTCTTTACGTGTAAGATCGATAATATTAGGAAGAAAATTATAACCATGCAGCCGTCTACTACAGTGTCACATGAGACAGAGCATTGTTGTGTCACTGAGAAAAAATTACATTCATTCACTGCTATAGGAGAGGAAGAATTGGCTAAACTCGTTAAATCATCTAAATCAACAACATGTATGCTCGACCCTATACCGACTAGGCTATTAAAAAAGATGCTACCAGAGGTCATAGATCCTCTTCTTAATATCATTAACTCATCTTTGTTATTAGGATATGTACCGAAAACTAGGCTAGATTACTGTAATGCTTTACTGGGTGGTTGCCCTGCTCACTTAATAAACAAACTCCAGCTGGTCCAAAATGCAGCAGCTCGAGCTCTTACTAGAACAAGGAAGTATGACCATATTAGCCCGGTTCTGTCAACACTGCACTGGCTCCCTATTAAACATCGTATAAATTTTAAAATCTTGCTTATTACTTACAAAGCACTAAATGGTTTAGCTCCCCAGTACTTGAGTGAACTCTTAACACATTATACTCCATCACGTCTATTGCGGTCTCAAAACTCTGGCCAGTTGACAATACCTAGAATATCAAAATCAACTGCAGGCGGTCGATCCTTTTCCTATTTAGCGCCTAAACTCTGGAACAGTCTTCCTAGCATTGTTCGGGAAGCAGACACACTCTGTCAGTTTAAATCTAGACTAAAAACGCATCTCTTTACTATGGCTTACACATAAAACATTATCAATTTCTATTATTCAAATCAGTAAATGATTGTTAGGCTGCATTAACTAGGTCAGCCGGAACCGGGAACACTTCCCATAACACCTGATGTACTCGTTACATCATAAGAATGGCATCTACGCTAATGTTAGTCTCTCTGTTTATCCCGAGGTTTGCTGCAGTCAGCCGGATCCGGGATGTATCCAGATCAGATGGTGGACCAGCGCCTGGACATGACCAACGCATCCCTGAAATGTCTGCAGAGAACATGTCAAATATAGAACCGGCACTGGCACACCCCACCATTAAGGAGTGCTATTTAATATCAAACAAAAAATTACAGATACATCCCGGAATAACTCAGAAGATTACACATTATTGTCCTCTTGTAATCTGCCATTGGTTAATAGCTAGTCTGTCATGTTTTTGAAGATTAAAATAACGTCAAATAATATACTGTAGATTGTTTTTATTATACATTTTTCTACATTGTAGCGTCTTTTTTGCATTTTCAGATTCTCGCACCCAGGGGCGGATTAACGCATAGGCTAACCCAGGAAATATTTACTCCAATATATTGCAAATGTAACTGGACAGAGATTTTATAATAACGCAATTGACAAGTGCACAACACGCATGACAGATTAATGTTACATCACCCTCGATATCACAAGGATTTGGCATTTCCAATTAATGTATTAAATTATTATTAGGCTACTTTTATTATTAAATTAATATTACAATTTGTTTGCCCTACAATTATTTCATAGCACAACCAACGTGCTGTGAGGATAATAAAAGACTAGCTTACTCATTGAAAAGGTTTAAAAACATTCAGGTCTATACAATGAATTATAGGCAGATAATTAAAATTAACACACTATAATATATCCGAACACTGCAATAGACGAATCAGTCAATAATAACAATACTAATAATAATATTAATAACAGCTTGTTTCAAAAACAACTTGTTTAACACAAAATACTTCTCTTCTCATTTCACTAATTATTTCCACAATTTCGCCCAATTGCTTACACATTGATGGACAATTCACATTTTGTGCATCATTTCCTTTGTTAATAAAATTAAGTAAATGATTAAATAAATAAACAAGTAAACCAATGTGTGACTGATGAAGCTATTATTTGGAGCTAGTATGAGTAATAAAATGCTTTCTCTGTGTCCAGATTTGACCATAACAATAATGCAAAAACTGACACAAAACTGACACAAATGCAAGAAATGAACTTAAATTAACAACAAAAAACCTCAACTTTGACAAAAATTGTCTAAATATACATATCCAAATGCAAAACAAAACCAAACGCAAGTAACCAATTATGTTTGAATCCAATGTTCCCAGCAAATACACAGCTGTTTATATATTTATATATAGGGCTATATATCCATTTAGTGGAGTAGAAATCCCTGAGCTTAGGGGCCTGTGTAGGCCATAATCCACCCATGCTCGTGCCACATTTTTAAAATGCTGTGTCATGTTAAAAGGAGTTCAACTTTTTTTTAAAGTGTTTTTACACGTCAAGACCCTGCACTCTTTTCCATTTTGATCGCATTTTAAAAGCACAATAGCATTCTGTGTGAACTGCATTAAGCTTGTTGTTAAAAACCTTCATTACCTGTTCCTGCCAGTCACCAGGTTTCAATAAACAGTTATGGATTCAAAGAGCTGATAAAATAATAAAATAATAAAGAGGCGTTGAGTGATAACATATGTCTAACTTCTATGTGCTTACTGTGCACAATGTGATGCATAGTTTTAGGGGAAAATTTATAAATAAAATGCAATAAATACAGGATATTGAAGTTAATGATGCATTTGACAATTTTTTTTTTATGGGGATTGGGGGCTAATTAAGCCCCTTAATTAGCCCCGGTTTGTCTTCCAAACCGTTGTGGCAAATCTTTTTAGAAGCTGTGCTGAATCTAAACAATTCTAGATGACTGAAACCCCTTTAGCACTCCCCTAAAAAGATATATTATATTATATTATAAAAATATATTTTCTCCATAGTAAACAATATCATTTTGATGGCTGATTCAAAATATACAACCATATAAATTAGAATACAAATTAGGACAGCTGTTTGTAAACAAGACTATATTCACAATTATACCCACAATTAACATCAGTGTCTGTGGAGTTTCACAGAAACTATAATTTATAAAAAAATTAGCTAATTTACAAAAGCCATCTCAAATGACGACATGCCCACTATAATCCACTAAAACATTTTATTTCGAGCTCTGATCATAAACTGGCTTTATTTGGGGCTGGGAATATAAATGTATGAAATTAAATGTGAAAGTGTCCATCTCGATTATAAATCCTTAATTCCTTCCCTTAATGGATTACATAATTTGAATCTCTCTGTGCATGTGACAGTTGCTGAAGCTCTTCACTCCAACAGCCTCAATGTAATCCCACAGACAGAAATGACACCAGGTTGAGAATACGTAACCGCATTTGGCATTAATCCTTACACTCAGTGTTAAGATGCCAAGTATCCAGAGCCAAACTTAGTTATTTAGTTCAAATGAGGCTCGGGTATAGAGCATTTAGACACTGATTGTGTCAAGCTGTTAGAATGCAGGTTTACACTGATTGGTTGACACTTTTTTTAAATGACTGCATGGCAAACAGACAGACCCAAATCAATCTCATGTCATTGTAGGGCTGGGCACCGAACGGCGATACTTTTATGGTATCGAACGAAAAACTCCGATACTATGAGTATCGAAAAACTATTTATCTTTCGGTGCCAAATTTCGGTTCCAAAAGCCAAGCGGCTGGGTCTGTGTGAGCCTGTAGCATACTTGCATGTAAGGACCTAAAGCACCGGCGATCGGCTATCCACCACCATGCAACGGGTAGGATTTCTGAAGATACCCGCAGTCACACAACACAAGTGTAGTTGTTTTTTCCCCATGTGTTCTACCGCATCGTTTTACAATGCCAAAGAGGTCTAAAGTGTGGCTACACTTAATAAAAGTGGATGCCGAGTCAGCAAAGTGCAACATGTGCGATAAGAGTATTGCAACCAAAGGCGGCAATACCACCAATTTAATGAAGCACTTGACCATGCACGGGATCAATATTAAGGCAGAAAATTGCACTGTATTTGACTGTAAAAAGATGGAACCAGAGGATCGCAGTCAAACCCACCCCGTCAACATCATCTGGCATTTCTGGGATTGTAGCAGTAAGAAAGGTCACCTTTTTTAGCGAACAGAAGTTAAAGTAATTGTTTACGCTAACGCGAGTGGTTTGAATGTGTGGATGCAACTCTGCGTTGCTATGTAACGTTACCTAGGAGCTATAACGTTATTCTTTGACCAGGCAGGCAACATCTTTGTTTTTCCAACGTAACGTTAAGGTTACACATTTTAGAAATACTTGACAGATAAGTGTAATTTCACTACTTAAACCGAATGCATCCCCATAACGTTGACTACAACTTTATGTATGTTAGCTTGTGCTGCTAGTCGGTTGCTGTAGCATTAGCGCTGTCTATTTCCCCCTTCACATTAGCCTCTGCACCGGTCCACCCTGATGTTAGGAATAGGAAGACAATACCAGAAAGTGTCAATCCCTTCACACTGTCAGCAAGAGGGAAAATATCCAAGCAAAGACGAGATCAGTGCCACAGAGCATTCACAGAGTTTATTGTTAAAGGTTTGCTACCTTTTGAGACAGTGGAGGCCCCATGGTGGAGGTGAGCAAGCTATCCAAAAAGGACAACCAGTTTTATTAATAATGTTACCCTGAGTGAGAAGTGTTACCAGAATTTGTTTTAATTAAGATGAAAAATAAAAGTTGTGTGTTTAATGTATTTTTGTTGATGTTGAAATGGATTTTAAAACATATGGTATCGAAAAAAGTATCGTTAGGAACCGGTATCGAAACTGACCCTATGTCATTGTTTGAGACAGTGTTGCAGTGTCAATTGGTCAGGATTCTTTTAGTATCTGCAAACTAGGCTGAAATATGAGAAAACATTTTAACTAGGGTTGGAAATTTAAAATCGATACCAATTCAGGAATCAGACACTTGTTATAAAATAAAAATGTTCACTCATTTCGGCAATCACACACTGTTTTCTGTACTGGGCACATTCAGAGCGCATGCACAGAGAGCTGCCTTCATTTACACAGATTGTTTCAAAGCAGCTTTACAGTTATAATAGGAAATACACTTTGCTTTAAATGACGTGGCACCCATCCGCACGTCAACAGCATCTGGTGGCCGGAGAAAGCAAACCATGAAATAGGTACTGAAATGGTTTTAAAACTATACCACCACCATTCCCACGCAAACCCCAAAATAGGCAAATCTGCGAAAATGTTTAGCCTATAGGCAAGTGCGTCTGAATACGTATGTGTGCATATGTACAGCCGAATCAAATTCTGTTGCATTATTTTCCTGTTAACACTGTGAAGCTGCTTTGAAACAATTGGACTTGTAAAAAGCGCTATATAAATAAAGGTGATTTGTTTGATTTGATATGTGTTTTTATCTGTATAGAGGGGAAGGGAAGGGAAGGGAAGGAGGCCTTCACGGGAGAGTCTAGTTGACACGGTCTCTGCTGAAACTTCAGGGATGCATTGTGGTCATGCTAGGCGCAGGTCCACCATCTGATCTGGATCCAGCTGACTACAGTAAACCTCGGGATAAACAGAGATACTAACATTAGCGTAGATGCCATTCTTTTTATGATGTAACGAGTACATCAAGTGTTATGGGAAGTGTTCCCGGTTCCGGCTGACCTAGTTAATGCAGCCTAACAATAATTTAACTGATTTAAATGATAGAAATTGATATTGTTATACATTAAATAGTAAAGAGATGTGTTTTTAGTCTAGGTTTAAGCAACAGGGTGTGTCTGCTTCCAGAACAATGCTAGGAAGACTGTTCCAAAGTTTAGGTGCTAAATAGGAAAAGGATCGACCGCCTACAGTTGATTTTGATATTCTAGGTATTATTATCAACTGGCCAGAGTTTTGAGACCGCAATAGACGTGATGGAGTATAATGCTTTAAGAGCTCGTTCAAGTACTGGGGAGCTAAACCATTTAGTGCTTTCTAAGTAATAAGCAAGATTTTAAAATGTATACAATGTTTAATAGGGAGCCAGTGCAGTGCTGACAGACCCATGGTCATACTTCTGAATTGAGTTCTCTTTTTTGCTTTTTCTTGAGCTTGAAAAATAGACACAAAAATATTAACTTGTTGATGTGTCAAAGTGGTAGTAGGGACAGAAAGCTCTCAGATTTCATTAAAAATATAGAAAAACTAATTCTGAAGATGAGGGGTGAGTAAATGATTACAAAATCATTATAAAACTAACCCTTTATGAATGAACAAAGTGGTATCAATCAGTTTAAAATTTGAAAAAACAAACAAAAAAAAACAAATGGTGCAACAACGCAAGTGGAAAGAAACAGACTATATAATGCAATTTCAATCTGTCAAACAACAAAACAAATTCTACTATACAGCCTAGGGTGAAGTCAGCGAGTACAATAACAATTTATATATATAATTATATTATATTATATTATATTATATTATAGTATAGTATAGTGTGTGAAAAGGGAAAAACATCCAGTATGCGGCAGTCCTGTGGGCGAAAATGCCTTGTTGATGCTAGAGGTCAGAGGAGAATGGGCCGACTGATTCAAGCTGATAGAAGAGCAACTTTGACTGAAATAACCACTCGTTACAACCGAGGTATGCAGCAAAGCATTTGTGAAACACAACCTTGAGGCAGATGGACTACAACAGCAGAAGACCCCACCGGGTACCACTCATCTCCACTACAAATAGGAAAAAGAGGCTACAATTTGCACGAGCTCACCAAAATTGGACAGTTGAAGACTGGAAAAATGTTGCCTGGTCTGATGAGTCTCGATTTCTGTTGAGACATTCAGATGGTAGAGTCAGAATTTGGCGTAAACAGAACGAGAACATGGATCCATCATGCCTTGTTACCACTGTGCAGGCTGGTGGTGGTAGTGTAATGGTGTGGGGGATGTTTTTTTGGCACACTTTAGGCCCCTTAGTGCCAATTGGCCATCGTTTAAATGCCACGGCCTACCTGAGCATTGAGCATTGCCACGGCCTACCGGAGCATCCCACAAATCTCCATCAACTGCAAGATGCTATCCTATGAATATGGGCCAACATTTCTAAAGAATGCTTTCAGCACCTTGTTGAATCAATGCCACGTAGAATTAAGGCAGTTCTGAAGGCAAAAGGGGGTCAAACACAGTATTAGTATGGTGTTCCTAATAATCCTTTAGGTGAGTGTATTGTTCATCCAATGCATTACTAAAATATATATTTTTTAATTGTTTATTTAATTATTTAAAAGTTAAATTCTGATCTATTATTCAATGATTCAATTATCTGGTAGTCAGAAGTGTGTGTGGGGGGGTGCAGATTTTAATAAAAGTTTAACTTTTTTTTTTTTTTTTTTTTTTTTTTTTTTAAAGGTTTAAAGGTTCAAAAGGTTCTTACCCCTTAAAGCAGCGTCCAAAGTTGTTGCTGGGTGCTGCCGGTGTGCATACACTCATCCACCAAGAGCCCCTTTAATAACCCCCCTTTCCAACTCAAATATTGTAGTGCAGTTGTATCCCTTGCCTGGACAATTACATTTACAGGTATTGTCATGAAGATACTGACAGACTTCACTGTTGCAAGGACAAAAATTTGACTAAATGCCACGGCAACCAACTGCATGAGGCATGTGAAAGTGAAACCTCACATAAGTTTTACATGCTTATGGGAAACACCTAAGCAATTTACATAAGTAATAGCAAGTAACAATCCTCACAAGAAAGGGAGCATTTTAGATTTGTTGTCTCACTCACTTGCAATTAACAAGGCATATATACTTTGTAAACACATGGCTAAAACTGTTTTACACTGTGCGTCTTGTGGGGATTATAATTGGAGTTATGCATTCTAATATTGATGCTTTGCTCAATTTCGGTGCATAATTAATTACAAATTTGAACAACAGTTAAGTTTACCATTTAGTTTTTAGTTACTGATAAAAACAGCAGGATGAAGAATATAGCATGTTGATGCCACACAAAAAAATAATTTTATGTAAATTAATTATCTGAATTATAATATCAAGAGAAATAATAGACAATTACCATTTCTGTCATCATCATGCAGTCTTACATACAAACTCAAATCCTTCAATACAAATGTGGACAGATTATTCAGGTCTGCGTGATCTCAGGGCTGCATCATGTATCCGTCCACTAATTTTCTCAAATAAATTACAACAATCTGTTAAATTCCCTCAAAGTGTATACTTTAAATAAATGAGTTTGTGATGCATGTTTATGCATGTTATGCTTTTAAACTCAACTTAATGCGTGTGATAAAGCCTTTTATGTTTACACTTAACATGACTGTTTGTAATCTCAATTCATGCTGTGTGACATTGTGTTGTGTACTTGGAAGACTCAATTGGCACAATCCAATTGTCAAACCTGTTGTTATATAACAGGATAATCCCAGTGCACTGGATGCCTGACCACTAACGAATCATAATAAGCAATTCCTACACTTCAAATGCATTTAACATCTAATGAAAAAAATTTATTCATGTGTGAATACAGTAGCATGGGAATTAAACATGATGTATAAGACGTGATATGAACTGATGGGTTTAACCACACACGTCTTGACTGCAGTGCACTGAACTGACCTCCTAATGGAATAATCAGCTTAAAGCTGCGATGTAACACATGTATCAGCATATCTTTTCTTCTGTGTTGTGTAGGGTGGGGACGGGGCAGGGTTTATGATAATGATTGGAGAACTCTGGAATAGACCTTTATTGCACTTCCTATTTCTGGTAGTGAAGTGAAGCAGTATACCGCTACTTCCAGTCCCATTGCAACGCAATCAAAAATAGAGCGATCCGGCTGCTCTAATTCCAAACAACGACACCCTTACCTCAGATATCATGATTTCCTGACACTAAAAGAATAGAGGAAAGCATGGGTGAGATTGATATGGCGGGATGAAGGTCCTTCTTTTAAAATAATATGCAGGAGTGTAGTAGACATTTCGAACGGGAGGATGTTTACATCTCATATCTTCAGCCTGGTGAAATGTTCCCTTCCAAATGTGCATTCTGAATAATAAATAAATGTATTTCCCAACTAACCTGCCGCAGTCCAGTGCTCGTCTTCTCATTATGTTTTTCTCTAACTGATCATATTTCATACCTGTTGAATTTACTTTTAAATGAATTTGAGTGATAAACACCCTTTCCAAAATTAACCATGGTTTTATTATAGTAAAAATGTAGTAACCATGCTTTTTTTTTTTTTTTTTGTGTGGATCGATTACCATTTGTATTACCACAGTTTTACTACAAATACTATGGTTAAACTACAATAACCATGTTTTTTTTTATTTGTAGTAAAACCATGGTTAATTTTGTGAGTATTAAAATAGATTAAGCGGTAACTGCCTTAAAGAAATGTAATGATGTTAAACATTTGATTAATCTTAAACAGTAATGCGTTGACAGTGAACCTGCTTTGAATATTAAGAATTTTGGCATAAATGTGTGAATTACATACAGTGAAATGATGGTCAATGAAAACTGACACAGAATAATGACTAAATATTTAAAGGGGTCATGCATTGAGAAATTAACTTTCCCTTGAGCTTTTGATATATAAAAGGTCATGGTAATCTAAGAATATCCTGTAAGTTTCAGAGCTGAAAACTTCCTTGTTAGTCAAAGAAAAGCTTTTATTGACACCAGGCCCAGCAAACATCAATCTCAGAATATGTCGACATCGTATGGTGAAACACCGCCTCAACATTAGATGAACAATGGCTGATTCTGTAGCCCCACCCACGACTCGTACCTGACATGACATAGTCCTACATAGAGCTAAACCGGATCGAACTTCTAAACAATAAACATGCCGCATAAGCTTAATTCGGATTCATATATTATGAATGCATGGATGAACTTAATTACATTGCGTGTTTCTTCCTTCATTTCACCACGGGTTTGTTTGTAAACAAGAGACTGGATTTGCAGACAGGATGAGATTACATGAATGAATGAAGCAACACCCTAATGTGAGTAAAAATGTTTTGTTTTTTTATGTGATAGCATTGCATTGTTACATATCGTTTGACATCTATTGTGTGTACGTGTCTAACAGAATATACCTTAGCACGCTGTCAAAGGCTGAAGAATCCTTTATTTGTGGTGTTGGTTCATTGTGATTCGGGATCAGACTCTGGTATGAATGGGCCAGGGCTCACAAAGCCCAATGTCCCAGGGCTATGCGTTTTCCAGATGGGCTACCAAAACATAAGCCCTATCTTAAATAGTGAAATAACATTCCTTTCTTGATGTGCGTTGTTCACTCTCACTCTTTACTATGGCTTACACATAAAACATTTTTCATTTATTTTATTCAAATCAGTTAAATGATTGTTAGGCTGCATTAAGTAGGTCAACTGAAGTGTCAGCAGAGACCGTGTCAACTAGGCTCTCCCTGTGATGGCCTCATTAAGCCCCGTCTCCTGCGTGATGACTCCGATCTTCAACCGGATGGAACTGGACAAATATTCTGACTGTTTCGGATCTAATATGACTTTTGATTTGTAATGTTGCCTGAATCATAATCATACACTGTTTGTTTGTTTGTCTAGAGGAGAACTTGCACCCCGACTGAGCCTGGTTTCTCCCAAGGTTTTTTTCTCCATTACGTCACCTGATGGAGTTTGGGTTCCTTGCCACCATCGCCCTTGTTGCCTTTGGCTTTTGGCTTGCTCAGTTGAGGACGCTAAATATTTAATTATATTACTTTCTCTTCAATTCTGTTGGAATATTTTCCTGTTACCATTGTGAAGCTGCTTTGAAACAATCTTCATTGTAAAAAGTGCTATATAAATAAAGGTGACTTGACTCTCTTGACTTGATATTTGAAGGAAAAATACAATTGCAGAGTTTTGATCATGCTGTCTGCAACGTACTTGGCACGCGCTTGTGTGTGTGATGCACGGTTTGCGTTTATGTACACCGATCGGGCGTGCCAAGTAATAGAAAAATAACATTCCAATCAATCGCAGGTTGATGAGAGATAAATCATTGTTTGTTTGATATAGATGTTTTGCGAGCCCTGTGGGTGAATCATTCCGGTTGCCGTTTTCCCACACGCTTTCAAAACAATTCTAAAATCTACTGATGAGGGAGCTGAAGCTCATTAAATATGCAAATCTTATCCAATCCTAGCTGTAAATCTTCAGTGCGGCACGCCCATAAAATCCAAGCGTGCAGGAGAGAGCCTCAAAACCAGGCTAGAAAATGGCCTATTATATTCATTATGATGTTTTTGAATGTAAAAACCACGCAAACGTCATAAATTGACCTCAGACAACAGTATAATTTTTTTTTTTTTAAAAAGCCAGTTCATGACACCTTTAATACAAATAAATAAATATGTTCATTCTAATCTTATTCATCAGGTCTCGCACATACTGCAGTGTCGCGGTTACACCGTGTGGTTAAATAATAACGTATGTTTACGAGCATCAACTTATGTTTGATTAAAAAACTACAAGTTCACTTGAGTTTGGAAAATCCTGTAGATCGAAAATTGTGTTAAATTTTAATGAAATTACAAGGTCAAAAACATTTAAAAAAAAGAATGAAACATGCATGGATGAATCGTTAACAATAGGATCAATAATATGTTTTTTGAAAATATTTAGTTTAATTTCTAATAATTTTCCCTTTCATGCTAAGTAAATAACTCACTTGCAATATTCAAATCAGTCATTCTGAATTAGGAAAGAGTAAGCTAAACACACCCACCATGTGTTCCAGGTCACCTGAATTGTCCTTTAGAGCTGCAATGAACAAGAATTCAGCCTACACCTATATTAACCGTGATTAAAATGGTCATGGTTATTAAATCATAAGAATTTGTAATTTTTTTTAAAAAAAAAAAAGTAAAAACCATGAAATTTAGTTTTTCAGACTGGGATCAACTACTTGTGCCACCATCAGCCATGATGGAGTTCCGCTGAAAGGCCTTTTTAGAAAGAAGGCATGAATGTGAATGCAATAAGGATAATATCCTGAACGTTTCTAACGTTTTAAAGCTCTAGAAATGCCTTCTTTTTAAAAAGTCTCTTCAGCGGAACTCCATCATGGCTGATGTGTGACTTCTCACCATTTGAACAGTTTTCACTACCATATAATTTCAGGAAATTCAGCAAAAATCCATTACTACGACTTTCTACACTAGGGGCACAAACAGTTTTTTTCAGTTTCAGTTTCATCAAGTGTAGAAATTCATCATGTCAAAATGTTGAAGAACAATCTCTAAAGGTTTAACGCAAAGTAAAGGTGTTTGACTGAAAAGAAAACTGTAAGCACCAAAACATTTTAAAAACTTGGAACCTTAAACATCAAACAACAAAATGGTTGAAGACATCTATCTAGCACTAGGGACGTCACGGTTACCCGTTATGGTTACCCATTACAGTTATTAAACCATAAGAATTTGGAATTTTCTTAAAAACATTTTAAAACCATGAAATGTAGTTTTTCAGATTGGGATCAACTACTTGTGCCACCTGTGTGCCATGCCTGGATGCTCTGAGAGGCGATACTATAGTAGCTGAGTTTATTAGGTGATTGTCTAGATACACAACTTTCTATGTGAACTTTCAGCGCACATAAAACTCTTAAAAATGAAAACATGGTGGATCAACGTGATCTCAGGCATTTTGGTTGGTAAATGATTAAGGTCAGGGGCAGTGTTTACATATGGCAGAGTAATAAACAGTTCATGATGCCGTTTGTTAGTTATAAAAGCAAATTTAAACAACCTGAGCCTAACGCCATGTCATAACCTGGTTTTCAGCAGCAAACCAGACTCGACAAGATCTTGACAGTTTGAACAAATCTGAGGTGAATTATCCATTGTGGCTTTCAGTAAGGCTATGCCTATAAAAGGTCACAAAAAATGATATTCAAACTCACTTTAAATTATTGTTACATTAAATAAAGCACATAATCTGCACTTGTCATACTTTGTATATTGTTCCAGCCACAACGCCACAGAAATAAAAATTGTTTATTAAATAGAATCGTTGTGAATTGCCGTTGAGGCTGGTTAGTACAAAAAACTCTGATTAACATGGAAAAGATCACGTTTCTCACATGGTTAGGACACAGTGAAGGCTTATAGGGCTGTTTCAGTATTTGCATTGATTTTGTATTATTGTTAAGTCTGTTGATAAGTTCTTTTAGTGGATTTTTGATTCCACATTTTGTTTAGATATAATGTGATTATTTGGGAATGTCGTTGTTGTATGGCTAGAAGGACTCATGCCATACCCTAGGTTTTTGTGAAACGCCACAACTGATTAAGGTGTTTGAAGTGGGTATCAAATATGCAAAACATTCAGACAAAAAGTGCTGCCTCATGTCCAATAATCCAGTGGTTCCCAACCACGTTCCTGGAGGCCCACCAACAGTGCACATTTTGTGCACGTCTCCTTTGTCTGACACACCCACATCAGATTTTGGAGTCACTACTAATGAGCTGATGACTTGAATCAGGTATGTTTGATTGAGGAGACATGCAAAATATGCACTGTTGGTGGGCCTCCAGGAACGTGGTTGGGAACCACTGCAATAATCCAATAAGCTATGTGCTTTGTTATTTTGATAGGAACAAGGTCCCAGCTATTCAAATTCTGTCAATTTTATCACAAAATTCAAACAATAAATGTTGTTTTGACGCTGTGTGGTGTGACAAATTGTCGTGACCAGCAACACATGTGAACTGATCTTTCTCTTTACTAGTTATCGCATGAAATAAACATGAATGAATGAATGAATGACGTATGCTGAAAGATGCAACTTACTGAAATGTATCATGCCTAATGTAATCATATTTCAACCGTGGAAAGACGTCAATAAAACAGATTGAACAATGTTGCATAATGCTATTTACCCCAGATAAGCTGCTCAGTATCCATAAACTTGTAACTCAAGAAAGTTTGTGGGGGAATTTCTTGTTGCATAAAAGGTACATTTGCAGATAAATGTAGAATTTTTTTTTTTTAATCAGACAATAATTGCAGTCAAAACGTCATATTGTGAAATCCCTAACATACAGAGTGGCAAATTGCAATTTTGTCATTGTTGGTCTAAGTGTACCTCAGACAAACAAAATTGTAAAATGTATACAATATAGTGACTATTGTAAATGATTGGATAATAACTAATCAATTATTTACTTGTCTACAATGTGTTGCTTTAAATTCTTCATTTGGGGGGTTTCTCAGAAAATCTTGATATATGTGATTAACTTTGAATTGTTTATATACAATTGATACTTGAATATAAGCAGTTGTTTGGAAATGTTTGGAAAGGTTTAAAGAGGTCCTTGATTATGATTTCACTTTTTTAACTTTAGTTAGTGTGTAATGTTTGAGCATAAACAACATCTGCAAAGTTACAACGCTCAATGCAAAGGGAGATATTTACTTTTACAGAAATCACTTTTTAAGTACTACAACAAACAGCTGGTAAGGACTACAGCAAGCCTCTTCCTGGGTTGGTGATATCACAAACCCTAAAATTTACATAAACCCTGCCCCGGGAACATGCAACAAAGGGGGTGAGGCCATGTTGGGCTGCTTTAGAGAATAATTGTTGTAATAGGGCACATTTGGGAGTCTGCTCAAGCTGTCGCATCCAATTAATTTCACATTTATTGCAATACAGTATGTAACACAAATGCAATAGCATGTCATAAAAGCAAGATGACAACATAAGTTATAACCATAATTAAGCTAAACTATACATGTTCTATCCTAATGCAGCATATATTCTCCTGCTCTGAAGGCATTTTACAACAGTTACCACATGAGCGATTTATAGATTATCATGACAGAATATGCTAATCAATGACTTGTAGATAGTTAACTCCACATCAGCTACAAATTAATCAACTAACCATTCAGAAACGTCCTGTTGTATTCTACATGTTGTCACTTCTTCTTGAGTCTCTTCATAATTGTCAGACTCCGGTTTAAACATAAAAGGCTGAACAGTTTATGATATTTTCAGTGCATGTCTGCGTGAGATAATCAGAGCTGCTAACACAAGCTCTTGAAGCTCCTCCCTCTTTTAGAAAGAGGGCCGGGAGCAGCAGCTTATTTGGATTTAAAGGGACACGCACAAAAATGGCACGTTTTTGCTCGCCCTCAAAAAGTGACAATTTTAACATGCTATAAAAAATTATCTGTGGGTATTTTGAGCTGAAACTTTGCATACACACTCTGGGGACATCACAGACTTCTTTTACATATTGTAAAAAGGGGCTTAACTTATACTGACCTCTACGATACTCCGCAGATCTCTCACATACATCCGCTCTGTCTCAATGATCTCCATGACCACACGGTCCAAGTAGGTGAGCTCGGGGTTGGGTGCCATGGTGTTGGCAGCAAATGGAGAGAAACTGTTGGAAACGGAGGAGCTGTTGTTGTTGTTAACAGTGTTGCTGCTATTTTGCTGGAAAAAGTGACTGGATGCTTGGGCGAGATTAGTGCCCTGAGTCTCATTTGAATCAGCAGCAGGCGTTAACTCCAGATCCACATTGTCTTCAATGGCCACACCAGCGGATGGGATACCTGACAAGAGAACGCCGTCCCGAGAGGAACCAGACCCGGATGAAATGGTGGAGACCCCACTTACGGGCCTCTGGACGTCTGTGAAGTCAGAACAATCGGACAGCGTAGCAGTGGAGGCCCGGTCATTACTGCCAACAGAGGCGGTGGACAACCGAGGTGATTCTAAAGAAGAAATGGCAAAAAAATAGAGTGATTTATCTGCACATCACGAACAATCGCAAATGCATTTCTCACACATTTACATTTAATCATTTAGCAGACACTTTTAACCAAATCGACTTACAAATGAGGAGAACAATAGAAGCAATCAAACCAACAATAGTGCAACAATGTGAACTGAAATGACTAATTATCCTTATCACACAAGTAGCCAAATGTCACCATGTTGTTATCTTAAACATCATCTCATTTGATTTTAAAACTACTTTTCCCATCAGAACACTAGTCTTAAATTACAAATGGAAATTAAGTAACAAATGGAGCTGACTGACTAATTCCAGGCCCTCGACTGGGATGTATTACAGTATATACTGTATATTGTGCGAGAATGTAAGAATAGTTGATATGACCCTCTTTTAGTTTAATTGCTTGTTTAGGCAAAAAAAAGAACCAGTAGGATAGTATTTATTATGTTTACATTAATGTACTGTATTTTACATTTATTAAAATCAAGTATAAATCTTAATAAGCTGGCGTAAGCAATTAGGACTTCAGTAAGAATGTAACGACAATTTAAAGATTTTGTGTATATTTTATTTGTGAACAGATGTTCAGATATTGTTTTTAATAGTCACTTTCTGTTCGGCTCATTCATCACAGCTGGGTAATCACTGCAGGAGTCATTATGGCCACAGAAACGGAACTGTGCCTTTAATTTCATCAAGCTGAGTGCTAGGGATGTGACGGTGAGGAAATTTTCCCACTGGTTAATCGACGTCTGACAACACCGGTAATAGCGGTATCACCGGCGGGGGCTTTTAAATCACTAATTCTAACCTGAAATATGCACACAGCCGCTCGGGCATTCATAACGGTGTGGAGCAAAGGGAGTGTTTTCAATGAATTCCTAATGTTCAGTTTTTAATTGTAGTGTCTGTTCTCTAACTGAACAAAATTATTTTATTACTATAAAAATCAAAATGATGGTGGGGGCGGTGCTGCGATGGGCAAGTGATGTAACTGATGTTTCGCCTAAACACCGGTAACACCGGCAACAGCGACTATCGCAGCAAGCCTACTGAGCGCTTGTGAAATGGCCATCTGCGAGTGAAAATTAACATATAATGATATATAAGATTTTGGTCATAACATTCACCTCTAACTAACTTTTATGAACACTACTTTTGTTCATGACATTCAATACAATTTTATAAAAGTGTAGCACGAAATATAGTACATGACGTATCTAGATAGACCAACAAAACAAGCAAGTGTCTTAATTATTGTAGTTATCTGCACACCCATCTTATGAAATCTCTGTACAAAACTTGTGTATCATTTAGCTATTATGTAATATTTTACACAAAATATACAACACATGGTTAAAAAGCTATAAGCAAGACAATTAAAAATTTACGTCCACACGAAGCCAGAGCTTTCCCTATCTGATCTTTTTTTCCCCCTCATTTCAAGAAATATCTGCGTACACACGAGAGCAATGAAAACAACTCAAAACGATGTAGTATAAATGCCAGGCCAGTACGTGGCACTGTAATTCTGCCACAGAAATAAACTAAAAATGGAGAAGAAGAGTTGTGGCTAGAAGGGGGACATCAATGGTAGGAAGTGAGGCAAAATCTCACAATAAAATAACAAATAAATTTGCTACTTACCAGATGTGTTTCATTATCGCCTACACCCTAAACCTACCCTTACAATAATGCAAATACAGTAATTAAATGATGCAATATTGAGGTGCACATGCCCAGTGCCCGTAGTTGTATCCCTTTCTAGTATTTCCCACGCGCGACGTGGTGTGACAACGTCACCGTTTCACAAAATATACGGATTGGCTGTACACACAAAACCGCATGGGTGTCGTTTTCAGATTTATCCACTCTGGGACCCGGTTTCAAAAAATATCGGTTTCATGCTCCCAAAACGCCGGATCCGTGCGGACGAAATGCTGATATGATACAAAATTTTAACGTATACTTAACGAATACAGCTAAACGCGTCTCCGTGTGGACAGGGCCTTAGTGATTAAACTAAATGGCACACAAGGGACTATCAATACTAGGCCTGTCGTGATTAGTCGATACAATCGACTGCGTCAACACTGAAAATTAGTTGACATCAATATTTTTAGTCGACTGGGTAAATTTTGGTACGATATGAAATTGTATTAGTACCGGTACTTTAAAAACGACAGCACTCTAATAAGAGCAGTATTTCTTAATTTGTGTCGACGTGTGACAGCAGGAGTCAGGACGTGTGTGTGAGCTCTGCTCCCACTGTTCACTAAACGACAGAAACGCTGGGACGTACTCGCACTGCTGGACTCTGACAGTATTGGTATCGAGGAATTTTAGTCTGGTATCGTATCAAAGTCATAATTTTGGTAGCGTGACAACACTATTCTATATAAAAAGTATTTGCTGATATTCTCTTTTTTTTATTATGTTGGTTTACAAATTTGTATCGTTTTATATTTTTACTCTTTTAGTTTTACATTTTGTCAAGGGCTTGTTTACATTTATACTTTTTTATAGTACACAACTGAATGCCAAAGTTGCAAGTTAAATTAAATGTAGAAGTAAAATTGTTGAAAATTATTGTGATAAATTAGTCAATAGATTAATCAATTAATTAGTCGATAGATTAATCTATATAAAAATAGTCATTAGTGGCAGCCCTAATCAATACTAGGATTTCAAAGAGATCACAATACAGATTTTACAGATTACTTGGGTACATACTGCCATGACTGGGAAATTGAACAGTCAGTGGGTTACCTGAAAGATCAATTAAATAAGAAGTATTAAGAAAGTCCTGTTTAATTAAGTTGGTATCTGGTTAAATATGAAATTACTCTTTCCCAAACTGAGCACATATAAGTCTGTTAGCAAGAAAGAGGCACATTTGTGATCCGAAATTCACAATAGACATTCATCCAAAAATACTGTTCAGGTTGATATGACAGGAATGCATGCATGCCTCTTGAAAATCATATTAGGAACAGGAAGAGTTCTTGGTATCTGATCAAGTAATAATGCAAAGCACATTAACAGACACTCACCAGCTAGGGAATAATCTCACAACCAGCAGAACTAATCAGAACTGAACCTAACAAAAGGACAATATTGCAAAAACAAAAACAAACCAATCTGTGTAGATCTACCAGAAGAAGGCCCCCTTTGTTTATAACAACAGCAAAAGAATATTAGCTAATGGTGTATTTATCTTAATATAACCTTGATTTATTATACAGAACATTTTAAATATGTACCTCATTTGTGACGAAGAGTTTCTCATTAAATTACAGCGTTCACAGATATGTTCTTAAAATCACTTTCTTAAGGTCCAAACTAGGATTCATTAAACCTGTCAAAAGACCCATACTCCCATACTTCCTCAGAGTTGGTGTCTCCCAGCATTTAAAAGTGAACTCCAGGTCAACAGCAGAACAGAGGGAGGAAACTAATTTTTCGCCCTTCATTTCCATACGAGCATTTTGAAAGTAAACACTTTCCAACAGCACTGGCGTCTCCTGCCAGCCCATCCCATTTATGCCTTGCGCTGGACTTTCACCTCTATATCTCTAAACCGTTGGAGGGTGGTCAATGATATTGTGTGTGTGTCTGTGTGTAATTAAAAGCATTAGCCTATGGAACAAACATTTATAAATAAGCAATGCCACAAAGTCAATAAAACTTTAATAAAACTTTCAAATATTATGGCTTAATTTTTACATTTCTTGAGCCAAATGCTTTGTGTGAATAAATGTCCTATAGTTTGAAACGAACCCCTATTTTGAACAAAGTCTTAACTAGATGTTCAGTTGTTCTTTTATCAAGTATGATAATTTGTCTAGAGGCCAAACTTGCAGAGCTGCTTACCTAGCCACTATTTTAAGGCTCACAAAAAAAAAAATTAATAATCTTTTTTTTTTTTTTTTTTTTTTAACAATTCAAAGCTGGTGGTCATTTTGAGATAAATACTATATGACAAATAAATTATTATATTACAGAAAACTATTGATAAGAAATAATTTATTCTTATTTGATATTTTTTGATATTATATAATTTACACTACATATATTATGCTTAGAGTATCATGTCAATGGAACACCAATAGAATCAATTGCTAGTCAAATCTTCTGTTAAGGGGCACATATGTGTGGCATACAGAGTTGCTGTCTATGCCGGAAAGCAGTTCACTGGGATTTGGAACAGACTTTATCTCTGCCAGAAATACTAAAATGAGCTTGGGTCAACTCATTGCGACATCTGAAGCATTTGGAGTAAGACCAGAAATTGACTTAATAGTCCCACTTGATAACTTAAAGCATTTTTACAGTGTAGGAGCCACATCTGTTTGAGGTTCACACACAGGCTTCTCATATAAACCAGTTGCTTGCCACCATATTGGTTTGGTTTTCAGAAAGACTGGTCTCAGGTTATGACATCCCTGGCTGATGATGCAGGTCCAATGACTAAGTTTGAAGCTAGAAGTTTTGAGTTAGGCAATAAAGAATGATAAGATGACTGACAACATCATTACTGATCTGGCCTTGAATGAAGGATACATCATCTCCAGCTCAACCTTGCGAATACATAGCTCCTTGTAATCCCTGCAGACCCGTCAGTTGACAACTTGGTTTTACAACACTAACACAAACCATGTTGGTAATGTCATGTATATTTGTGCTGTACAACATCAGGAAAATCAGACCAGAGTATAGCTTCTCATCCAAGATTGTCATTTTAAGACTGGACTACTGCAGTGCTCTACCTGCCGGCCTTCCAAATTAAAGGATAGTTAGGAATATACCAAACAAACTCAACAATGCAAAAAAAGTATTCAATAAATCCTTTATTTTTAAATGACCACTAGTCAGAGACCTGAAGATTCTGAAGACTATGAATTTGAAAGCAGTATCATTCAATCCTTTTCTTGGAAGGTAGAAAATTCCAAGTCTTCTAATACCTTCTAAATGACTCAGGGCAAAAAAGCCAACAGAGGGGAAGAGAAAAGCCTCTAGACTTACCAAACCATCGTGATAACCTGAGATTAAATCCAGTGAACCATCTAACTTCCCAAATACTATTGAGGGTAGAAACTTTCAGTTGTGGTTGGAGAACCATTCCCCGAAAGTATTTCTTATGGCCCAATAAAAAAACCTATGGATTGGTGCTGACTTGCCTCAAGCTTTCTTTCTGATGTTCTCATGCTCTATTCTAGTGTCATTCAAGTGTTTCCTAACATGGGTTCTAGGTACCATCCAACACTGGTATTGGTTTTTCACTTAATTTACAGTCAACTGTTACACACCAGCTCATGTGAACAAATAGAGCACACCTATAAGGAGGGAGGGCCTAATGGCTGTGCTCATAAAAGGGTTGAGAAATAATTTGTAGCACAGTAAGACTTAAGGAATGCAAAGACTACGGTACATAACCCATCTAGGTCTCTCTTCCTTCACAATACATTGGGCAAGGACAAGAAAAGATGGCTGGACTCAAAAAATAGAACTTGACGTGAACATTCATTTCTAAGTAACCACGTCTATGTAATTTACAGGTTGTCATTTACAGATTTGGAATAATGCAACAAAGAACTGTGTCAATCCAAGATTACTAGAGAGATTTAAAATGTTTTAGATCAAATCAACACTGATACAATAGATCTGTAAGTGAAGAATTGGGCAACTCACATGACTATCTGCTCTAAGCTCCATTTGGATTGTCCGTCCCTCCACTGAAAAAGACCCCAGACCGGCTGTGACCAGTTAGTACTTTTTAAAGAGAGGAGCCGCAGAGGGGCCAAGATAAGATGAGAGAGGCTCTCTTTATCCACAGTGGAACAAAACACAGTAAAACACTTTTCAAAATAATGTTGTGGTCAATAGTCTCAAGCACTAAGATCCAGTAACACTAATAGAGAGATACAACCACGATTGGATAAGAGCAAATCATTTGTAACGAATGAGAGCAGTCTCAGTACTGTGATAGGGTCTAAATCCTTACTGGAAATCCTTGCAGATACCATTTCTTATTAAAAAAGGAACATAGTTGTGAGGATACTGCCTTTTCTAGAATTTCTGACAGAAAGGCTAGAGTTGAGATTGGCCTGTAATTGACCAATTTTCTAGGATCAAGTTGCATTTTTTTAATAAGAGTTTTAATCCCCTGTAGTCGGCTGTTGCGATAGACTCGCTTTTTTCTTATCAGTGCCAAAGAGACTCAAATAACGCAAATAACAAATTCCCTGAATGATTTTTATCATATCAAATACTTGTCTCACAAACATGAGACCTATGTCTAAATAATCGTTGAAATGTCAGGTTTTAAATACTGTAAATCAAATCGAAAACAAATATTCTGTGTTTATGTAATCTGTTTGAAAAGGGAGAGATGTCAGTCGTTCGCGAGTGTCTCATTATCGTCTCATTATCCGCTAATGCACCATACCCACGGAGCGCACGTTCTTTTGAGATTCAAATCTGACGCGATCCATGCGAGATCACAGTCGACGCCCACATCAACTCAACTCAACATCAATTCAAATAAACACATCAACACTTTACATCAGTTTGAGATGCAGTGAATAATAATTCTGGAATAATTTACCTCAGAAAAAGCTGTTTATTTCTAAGAGCAACAGATCCAGGCGAGGATTGTGAGGTAAGTTTATTCTGTTAGTTTCTGTGAATATTAAATGCAAAAACACTGTTTAAATATGAATCCTGCTGCAACATAAAATGTCATAGATGCAAGACTTTTTAGACAATATTTATTTGACCTGGTTTGGACAGATTAGGAAGTGTTTATTGTAAAATAGCCTAGTGCCAAATAAATACAGCTTTTATTTGCAAATGTCTGCTCAGATGCTATAAATATAGTACCAGTAAAACGTATTTTGTTTCATATTAATGTTTAAATATAACCTAATGGTATTTTTTAATTTAATATATGTTGATCGGGAAAAGTGAACAGCACGAATAATAAAAGACACATCGTTTGATGTGCAATATATCAGAAGACATGGAGTTTGTCAGAAATGATTTTGACCGTTTCATCAAGTTTTGTTTTGTAGAAAGCCTTTCTTTGAAGTGAATTTTGTTTTGTATAAATTGTATCTTAATTTTAATCATTTGATTTTATAAACTATCTGATACACACAATACTCAAATATAATTTCGAGTTTCGTTACATTTTTGATATTTAAAAAAATAAGAAATAAATTTTTTGCAGTGTAGTCAAATAATTTGATAATTTAAAATATAATAGGCCTTTGTTGACTACATTCTAAATAAACTACAACAAAATATATTTCCTTTGTCCTGTTGCTTAGCGCTCAGTCACATACCTGAAGCTCATTCATTAGGCACCTCATTATGTTCTTTTGTTCTCTCAGGTGTGATACCCAGCATATTCATGATCGTTCACGCCTCTTCGCATATGGCCTTTGTAAAGAAAAAAAGTGTCTTACAAAATTTTAATCAATGTATTGTTTTATGTGAATTAGCAGGCTCAATTATTCTCACATCAGTTTGAAGCAAAAACTCTAGGCAACATCTCCCATTAGTCTAAAGTATTGTGGTCGCATATCTATTGTGTGTTTTGAGGCCTTAATTAGATTTTTTTTTTTCAAAACCATGCATAAATATTATTCTCTCAAAATTACAAGCATGTACATACATGTTGCTCACATATTATGGTAGCCCAGTTTGTGCTGAATACAGTGTAATTACACTTTTACCATTAATGTATTTATAAGCAACTGAAAAAAAGCACAAATGTCAGAGCATGTCAAAACTTCTAAAGGGCCCCAAAACAGCTCAGACTCCAGTCGGTTAAAGGTGCTGTGTGGAAGTTTTTCACTTTACTAAAGCATAAAAATACCATAATATGTTTGCAGATATTTGCAAACATGTTAAATTCACCTACTTGTTTCTCAGAAAAACAATGCTACACCCAGTTATTCTACTTTGAAATGTGCATTCTGTGTCGGAATGTTTGTTTTTGTTTTGGCCTGTGCGAAACCACACATTGCCAGTTTACCCAATAGTATTTTGACACCACAGGTTGCCAGTTGGCGGAAAACACAGCGTATTGCTGCCATGGAAGCCAGCAAAGAAACTGGGTCAGAGATTGCAGATTCTACCTGACCTAAAAAGCCTCTGTATCTAAGAACGAGAGCATATTAAAACAGATAAATCAACTCATCAATTTACAGTGTCTTTCATTGTCAATTGTGCGCGCTCCATTGAGTGTCCTCAAGCTGGCAACCCAGAGCATCGAGTCCGAGGAGGCGGCGGTGTGGGAAACAACGATCCAATATTTTGAATTTGGACTGCAGTACCTTTTTCGACCACTAGCTGTCAATACTACATACTGCACCTTTAATAATAACCAGCTGAAAAGTTTTAGGTATCTATCCTAATTACATCTGATAATATTAAGAAGAGAATCTATGACCCGTTGGAAGCATCTCTTTCAGTAGCTTAGTCGGTATAGGGTCTAAAATACATGTTGATTTTGATGATTTAACAAGTTTAGACTTGTTAGGAGACAAAAGGACAGTGTTGACAATGTTGTTTTTTTTCTTCTAAGAGAGTCGGAAAATAAGCAGATCTAGCGGTTTTAAGGCCTTTCTGTATGCAATAATGCTTTCTTTCCACAAAATGCGGAAAACTTCTAATTTTTTTTGGGCTACTCTCTTAAGGGTGAGTGTGCTCATTGTATCACAGTGTTGGACTATTTTCATTTGTGTCAATATATTTTTATTGCAACATCGAGTTCTTCTAAGCTATATGGCATGCTGAGGAGATAAAAATGATCAGGAAGATTATTTATAAAGCATTCTTTAGTGGTAGTGATAGTTCTACCATATTTGTAATGGGGAGTCAGCTTTGCAGCCTTGGCTAAATGGATTATACATGAGACTAGATAATGATCTGAGCTGTCATAACTCTCCTGTCTCCATAACTCTAAAGGGTCCTGACACGTGTTGTCTAACTCCAATTCAGAATGTCTGTAAATGCCAATCCATATGCGTCTTTTTCATTATCTACATGGATCTTAATATCACCAACAATTAAGACTTTATCTGCAGCTAGAACTAACTGATAGAAAATCTGAATTTTTTTTGATAAAGTCTGTATGGTGCCCTGTTGGCCTGTATACAGTAGCCAGCACAAATATCAGACGGGATTTATCACTTGCAGTAGATAGTGTTACATAAAGCAACAACGCTTCAAAATAATTATATGTGAACTGTGTAATAGATTGATCTAAATAATAGATATTACTATAAAATCAAGCATAGCGTTAGTTCTGGCAGGTCACATTAGTCAAGCTCGCATCAGCTTACTGTCAGCTGATCTATATCTACCTGTAGGAATTTGATGTCTATCACAGCATACATAATACTACATCTTCTCCTTCAGTATTATCAGCAGATATCGCGTTTCTCCAGAGCTAATTACCCTCCTCTATCCCCAGCTCCTCCTCTCGTCCAGTCAGGATTCAGTCTTCTGATTCCTCTTGAAACAGACTAAATTCCGGAATTATGTTGTACATTAAATATTGACATTAATGATATCTGCAATACATTATGTTGGTTCTGTTCTGCATGATATGCAGAGTTGTAGACAGTCACCAAGCACTGCAAAGGAACAGCAGCCGTCAACAGTTCCACCTGAAACAAAACAACTAAAACATGCTGCATTCACGCCAGGTCGTAACCATAATTACAAAATGGCAACCTGTGACGTTCTACTCTGAGCTGTTTACGTCCTCAGACACGGATTTATGCATTACTCTGGCAACACTATCAGCTGAAATTAATCTGCAGCAGTCAGGTGGTACAAGTCAGAGCATTCTAAGTTGTTTAAGTTCATTATTATTGTAATGTTATGTGCTTTGAGATAGGTAATTTAACTCCACCTCTCATGACAATTTGCAGACTTTTGGATGAGACGTTATTATTTGGTTGATGACACCATGAATGAGTGTGGAATCATGGGAACAGAGGTTGTATTTTTTTGGTGATCTGATTGTAACTTGTAACTGTAATTCTTACCCTTGTCCATTTGGTGGTGAGTGCCCTCTTGCTGATGATCAAGTTAATGCTCAACGAATGGCTTTTTCTGTGACATTGTTTATAAGCAGTTTTTTGATGCCTTCTGGTTGAAACACTGATTGAGCAATTACATGAGAGACATGATACGGATTTTGGTAAGTTGGACTGTATCTTTCAACATAGTTTCTGATGTTTATTCATGTTTATTTAGTTTTGTAAAGAGGAAGGGATGATTGTGTTCACTTGCGCTCCACTTTACTTGAATTAAAGTGCTACAGTGATCTCTCGCACCACATTAAAGAGCACCAAAACAGTATTTATTGTTTGAATTTTGTGATAAAATGGACAGAATTTGAAAACGGAGACTTTGTTTCATATCAAAAGTAACAAAGCACAAAGCTTATTGCGATTTATTGGACATACTGAAACATTCATGATGAAACCTGGAACGTGACCCACAGTCTCTGTTCAACTTTATCTTCATAAATAAATAAATGCATAATCTATCCTATATGCTTGTCCTGTAAGTTTGTGAATAAAAATGAAAATGTGAACAAAAACTTAAAAAAACTAAAATGTAATATCATTAAAATATGAAAATTAAAATAACGGGTAATAATAGATTATAATGGAATTTTTATGACCCTATCTGTGAAAATGACGCACAATGCGTAAGTCTAATGCAACCTCTGCATGGGAGTTGTCGGAAACCGGAACTCGAGGGTAACACAGATATGACATCATTGACAGGCAACACAATGACATGGTCCGTTACACTGGTTAAAATAGCTGATTTCTCTGGATTTAAAGTAGAGATGCACCGATGTATCGGCCACCAATACTTATCGGACAATTTTTGATCAATTTACAACTGTCGGCATATAGGCTATACCATGAAAAAGGCAGATATAACAAACCAATGGTTTATTAATTAACTGCGTGAGGCACTGAGCTGTTTTTCAGCCTCTGCCGCCTCAATATATGAGGATATGAATGCATGAACCTCATCTCCAGTCACTTCATGGGCATTTTACATCATATCATAAACACACACAGAGAAACTTGAAGGTCTTCATGGCAACCCATCAAAATAAAATTTCAGTTTAACAAAGTAATTGTGACAGAAATATATTAATGTTGTACAGTAGAATTTAGCTACGTCTCAATGTAATAATAATATACACTCACCTAAAGGATTATTAGGAACACCATACTAATACTGTGTTTGACCCCCTTTCGCCTTCAGAACTGCCTTAATTCTACGTAGCATTGATTCAACAAGGTGCTGAAAGCATTCTTTAGAAATGTTGGCCCATATTGATAGGATAGCATCTTGCAGTTGATGGAGATTTGTGGGATGCACTGGATGTTCGAAGCTCCCGTTCCACCACATCCCAAAGATGCTCTATTAGGTTGAGATCTGGTGACTTGTGGGGGCCATTTTAGTACAGTGAACTCATTGTCATGTTCAAGAAACCAATTTGAAATTATTCGAGCTTTGTGACATGGTGCATTATCCTGCTGGAAGTAGCCATCAGAGAATGGGTACATGGTGGTCATAAAGGGATGGACATGGTCAGAAACAATGCTCAGGTAGGCCGTGGCATTTATACGATGCCCAATTGGCACTAAGGGGCATAAAGTGTGCCAAGAAAACATCCCCCACACCATTACACCACCACCACCAGCCTGCACAGTGGTAACAAGGCATGATGGATCCATGTTCTCATTCTGTTTACGCCAAATTCTGACTCTACCATCTGAATGTCTCAACAGAAATCGAGACTCATCAGACCAGGCAACATTTTTTCAGTCTTCAACTGTCCAATTTTGGTGAGCTCGTGCAAATTGTAGCCTCTTTTTCCTATTTGTGGTGGAGATGAGTGGTACCCAGTGGGGTCTTCTGCTGTTGTAGTCCATCCGCCTCAAGGTTGTGCGTGTTGTGGCTTCACAAATGCTTTGCTGCATACCTCGGTTGTAACGAGTGGTTATTTCAGTCAAAGTTGCTCTTCTATCAGCTTGAATCGGTTGGCCCATTCTCCTCTGGCCTCTAGCATCACAAGGCATTTTCGCCCACAGGACTGCCGCATACTGGATGTTTTTCCCTTTTCACACCATTCTTTGTAAACCCTAAAAATGGTTGTGCGTGAAAATCCCAGTAACTGAGCAGATTGTGAAATACTCAGACCAGCCCAACTGGCACCAACAACATGCCACGCTCAAAATTGCTTAAAATCACCTTTCTTTCCCATTCTGACATTCAGTTTGGAGTTCAGGAGATTGTCTTGACCAGGACCACACCCCTAAATCCATTGAAGCAACTGCCATGTGATTAGATAATTACATTAATGAGAAACAGGTGTTCCTAATAATCCTTTAGGTGAGTGCATATTCTTCACTGTTTAAATTAAATTCATACAGTGTTATTTAACATTTGTTTACTATATTTCTGTACCTGGAAACTGTTAAACCTACTTAAAAAGCACTGTTTATTTCATATGTATCTTTGTTCTGTTGTATTTATGCATTTATGTTGGTGAAATGTTAAATGGATCCAGTCTATGTTCATTAGAAATTATTTGATAATGCAGCAATAAACTAGCTAGTAGGCTATAAGTTAATGTATGTATGCATGCATGTTCGATTCAATTTGATTTTGCAACCAGCTTGACTGGTTACTTGCAAAAACTAAAAAATTGGACACCACTAGTGTCAGGCTGGTTAGGATGCTCAAACAAACAGACCAATGTTTTGATAGCACCAATGTATTTACTCTTCATGGAGAACTCAACCTGCGAATGGTTTACTTATACAGTAAATTACCTCTGCATGTTAGGCTGTATGAGAATGTATTTTAATATAAAAGAAAAAGAATCACCTTTAATTCACCTTTTATGCCTTGCATAGTCAAATTTTAACTACTAAAATGTAAGTATGCCCTGGAACTCTGCATTTAGGACATAAAGTTCACCTGTTCTGAGTTAAAAGCAAGCTTTCCATTTACTAACCTTTCTCTGAAGCCAATGGAGTAAAAGATAAACGTCACTGGTGACCTATTACTAGCTTTGAACTGGCTAGCGGTTCCTAGGGGCATAAAAGACACGAGGACATTGTGTGTGTGGGGTTAGATGTCTCACTGTAAAGCCACAGAGACTCAGGTCTTGGTCAGTTCTGTCCATTAATATCTATACTAAGGGTTTCAAGGGTACCAGTACTTAGGTTAGTTAAAAATAAATAAATAAATAAATAAATAAATAAATAAATAAATAAATAAATAAATAAATAAATAAATAAATAAATAAATAAATAAATAAATAAATAAATAAATAAATAAATAAATAAATAAATAAATAAATAAATAAATAAATAAATAAATAAATAAATACATACATACATACATACATACATACATACATACATACATACATACATACATACATACATACATACATACATACATACATACATACATACATACATACATACATACCAGTTTTTATTAAAATACTGGTAGTACATAATACTAAATCAATACTTATACATACATACATACATACCACAATTTGATAAAGAAGAAATATTTTTAGGGGTTATGATAATATTAGCAAGAAACCAAACAATTCTACAAGCGACAAACAACCAGCCTAATTATACAGGACCATTTTTGTACAGCTAAAATAACTGGAAGCAGAAAAAAGCGAATAAAGGCCCAAGATTACATGTAATTTCAAAACTTTAACAACTGTTTTGTTATTTTGTGTACTTAAGTGTTTTTAAAAGATGTTTCTCAGTTTCTCAACAATTGGTTTCAACAATTCAAACTGAAGTCAAATGATGCAAAAATATATTATTTGTAGCTTGTAGCTAAACACTACAGCTTAGAATTTCTTATGTAAACTTTATTCTTATAAAAAAACAAATTGCAAAAAAAATTAATTAAAAATCATAAACCGTTCATTTGCAGAAACAGAACGTGGAAGTCCATAGTGGAAGTTTGTCATTGGAAGTGAATACAGAATATGATCATATAATATGATTAATGCATCTGTAGCAAATCTTTGCATGTTATTTTGAACTTCTAACATAAATTAAGAAATGACTGTCACTGTAACCATGTTTTATTATGAACAGTGGTCAAACATCAATGCTGCAGTCTTAAATTGTTCTAATGTACTCTTTTTTTTATGGTAAGAGTTACTGGTAAGGTAGGATAACTGTTAAGACTGACATTGCTACAAAAATAAACAATGTAAATCAAGCCAAACCTCACAAAAGTTTTCCAAAAATGGAGACCACAAATGCATAATAACATGTGCAACAATGTTCCTGTTATTGTAATAGATATTGGTAAAAGAATTCTAAAACTATGAATAGGATGACAGGGAAAAATCTGTTGTCTGCAAAAACATACAAGGTTCACATAAACACATTCACTGTGTATTCGGTCTTAAAGTAATAGCAGCCTCATATGCAGTACCTGATGCTGATTTTTTTATTTTTTTTATTTTTAATAAATTTGCAAAGATTTCAAACAAACTTTCACATTGTCATTATGGGGTATTGTTTAGAATTGAGGGGGGGAAATATGAATTTAATCCATTTTGGAATAAGGCTGTAACATAAAATGTGGAAAAAGTGAAGCACTGTAAATACTTTCCGGATGCACTGTAATTAGTGCTGGGCGGTATACCGGTTCGTACCAAATACCGGTATTTATTTTTGTTATGAAATTAATTTTGATTATACCGCAATACCGGTATATGTCGCTTAAACAACGTTCGGAACGCGGCGCAGTGCGACACTGAGAGGGGTCCCCTCGCTGTTGCACTGTTTTGAGAGCACAGCTGAGATCACAAGGCTGAACCTGAAATCGCATTCACTATTCCCTACGTTATTCACTTATCATGTTTACTTGGAGTGAGTGAAGTCGGACAGCCGGTGCGGTGCAATGTGGGATTGAATGAGTGCACTCAATAACGTCCACTGTGGTTTCAGACACCACTACAAATTGCTGTCCCTTCAAATAATGTCCTATTTGAGGTTATAGGGTGAGATTTTAGATTCGGCCCTTGATTACAGCGGAGAATTCAAACTTCACGCGGTGCGCGCATGAGTGCAGTTTCTGTGCGGAGCGCCATGATGAGATTAACAACGTTCCCCACATGGATCATATAGATCAGATACAGACCGGAGCGAGCGTGTTTAAGTTTCTTATGGACCTATTTCATATACTCCAATGCTCTAAACATGAAATAGCAGCGTGTATGTGCACATATTTCATCACGTCTTCTTCAAATGAAATGTATGCAAAGGACACTGATACATCACAACCGCGATGACACCATAGATTATTCTGCTACACGGACGACAACGATGTAAGTTAATAAATAGCCTGACAATTCAAAGAAGAATGGGCAAAAAAGTAACCGCTTTATTCTTTCTGTGTTTAACTTACACGTGTCATTTGTTCAGAGTAGTGCTCTTAAATGTATTGAAAATATCCTTAGACCTTTTAAATGTTCTTCTGCATTCTCCCTCGTTTTGGCAATTTGTTGTTAACGTTATATAGGGTTAGATTTTCAAAATGCTTAATGTGCCCTCAACTCTCAATTCTCTCCGTGGTCATATTTTAATATTCATGTGTCTGTAATGAGTGTGTTGCAGGTCTTGTGATTTACTGATTGCTGTCTCTCCACAGCATCATTTTGTGGGGCTTTGCAAACCTGTATTAACTGTAAGTGTGGAATTTTTCTACAATATTCACTCATCATGACAGTAAAATAGGGCGTTCTAGTCAATCTACTGCAGTATTTCCTCTCTCAATCAGTAGAAAATGTGGTTAATACCTGGGGAATGCATGGGAAAAAAAAAAATACCGTCATATACCGTGAAACCGTTATAATTTAGAAAAATACTGTGATATAAATTTTTGGTCATACCGCCCAGCACTAACTGTAATGAAATTTACTTCAAATTATTTTTTGCATTATAGTCCTCTGAACACACACTAGATGATTCAGCTGGACCGCAAGACCACACACTTGTTGATTGAAGGAACGATTTCACAGGACATAGAGATCAAACGTGACTTGAGAAGAAAAACAAATGGAGGACAATCAACGTTGTCAGCTGGCTCACCTCAGCAACGTGCTGTTTTACAGTGAAAAACAAAGTAGAAAAAAAGAATATGGGTGATCTTTCTCAATACTCCACTTCTGTGGCATGTTTGTGGCTGCCAAGTTTCAGCTATAGAAGCATGCAACATCCGGAAAGTGACGCTTGCTCACCCTTATTGACTATCGTGAGTATCAGGTCAGAGGCAGCCTGATCATAAATATCAAACATCAATAAGTAATGACATCAAACAATAGGATTTTTTGGACAAAAAGTTGTTTGTGACAAGCCTCGAATTGGGCTACGCCCCCCGATCGCAAAACAGGCTTAAAATCTTGAAGTGTGTGGCCAGCCTTAGCAATCACACTACATGCATACCACGCCCAAGCCCAATCAAATCACACCTGAGCCCACCTCTTCAAGCGGGCCAGAGCAGTGCACATCACACTAATCAAGCAAATTTTGGGGGTCAAGTGTGCTTGGGCACGGTTCAGATCGCCTAGTGTTAGTACACCCTTAGAAAAAAGGCCAATGAAACTGGAGTGGTATTGGTTACATCACCCGGTTACATTGCCCGGCTTATTTAGAACTCTCCCATGTGAATTTTTTCTTATCTTGCTATTGTTCTTTCTGTTTTGTTGACCTTGAATTAGTTTGCAAATCTTCTATGTGCATATACACAAGATTATAACAAGCCTAATGGCCTGATCCTAAATGAGTCAAAATATTACAACATAATTTTCGGCAGTAATCAGAACATAGAGAGTTCCAATACATAGGACACATTCACTCTAGTAGCACACACAGAGACACCAGACACATTCACTCTATTGAGAGACCACAATAAGTGCAAAGACCTATCCATCTCGAGAACAACTCTTTAAAAATAATGATTAAAAAAATACAAGGACCATTAAAAAAACAAACAAAAAAAACGTTACACTGAGTGCTGAACTGTGTCTTGAGCAGGAATGGCCATACAATCAGATTACACCTTCTTAAGAAAATATTTGAGAATTGTAAACTAATTTCTGAACTTCTTTCTTAAAAATCGACGTTGTCAGCTGGCTCTCCTCAGCACGTTCTGTTTTACAGTGAAAAACAAAGTAGAAAAAAAGAATATGGGTGATCTTTCTCAATACTCCACTTCTGTGGCATGTTTGTGGCTGCCAAGTTTCAGCTGCGGGCCACCTCCAAGAGAAAAATATTTTCATGAATCCAGCCTCAGTACTTAAGATATGCAGTCCTTTTCTCTAACACAACTTGCATAAGGTGACATTTTTTTCCAATCCATAGCCATCAGAAAAACACTTGCTAACAGCTTAAAATGGGAAATTGCTTTGTTACTGAGCCCAGAATGGTGACATAAAAAAAAAAATTCTCTGCATCAGTGGTGCACACGGAGTCATTGTTGCTTAATAAAGACAGAGACAAGCATTGTGTCCAAAGCAGAACATTACTGGCTGCTCAGTGGGCTTGGAATGACCTAAACAACAGAATGCCACCCAAACTCTAGCAGAGAAACAAAAATATGCACATAAAATTAAAACATGAATGAAAAACAACAATACAGTTACAATAAAACAATGTTTATCAATATGTTTAGAGCTGCCAATTTAGACCAACTAATTAGTTAAAAAAAGAAAAGAAAAAATTAATTCTGCTCAATTGAGTGAATTTCTTAATAAGGGAATGAACCATTCTTTCAACCAGATCATAAAAAAAAAAAAAAAAAAAAAAAAGGAGCTTCATTCAGGAACCAGATGCAAGCTGGGTAGCTGGGTCAGAAATCTGCCCCATTCCCTCATTTCACAAGTTCACACTTACAAATAAGTCAGATAAATAGTACATGTAATAAATAGTATGCATATTTGGCGTGCTGTCCGAGGAGAGGGCTCCGAGCTCAGTACACGGACATGGTCCAACATGTTATTTTAAAAAGAGCAAACCCGCCCCCATGCAGAGGATCCGTTTTCTCTGTATGAATTTGGTCGAACAGACAGAATGCCTCACAGAGGAGCGTGCTCAGTCGATGCTGAACTGCTTGAATACAAAGGCAGGACGGCGGTCCCACTGAAACTTTTTCAGAGGCTCCTGGGACATATGTCCTGGGTGAGATGGTGAGACGATTAAATCATCATCAACCTACCTCCACACCCTCTTGGGACCTTGCTCTGGTGCTTAGAGCACTTCAGAATGCTCAATTTGAGCCTTTGCCATCAGCAGAGCTAAAGATTTTGTCTATGAAGAACCGCACTGGCCTCTATCAAGAGTGTAGAGGACCTGCAGGCATTTTTGGTCGACCAATCTTGCATAGATTCCAGGCCTGGTGACACCCACGTGGTACTGAGACCCCGGCTATGTGCCCAATGTTCCTCACACTCCCTTTAGGGAGCAGGTTGTGAACCTGCAAGCACTGCCCCTGGAGGAGGCAGACCCAGCCCTGGATTTGCTCTGTTCCGTCCACGCTGTATGTGGACAGAACTCAAAGATTCAGGACCTCAGAGCAGCTTTTTGTCTGTTACAGAGGCCAGCAGAAGGGAAAGGCTGTCTCCAAGCAGAGGATAGTGGATAGTAGATACCAACGCCTTGGTTTACCAAGCACAAGGTGTGCCCTGCCCACTCAGGGTGCGAGCTGGGCACTGACACGTGGCACCTCACTGACAGATATCTGTAGATATCTGCTGTGTGCTGGGCGACACCCAACACGTTTGCTAGATTCTATAGCCTTCGTGTAGAGCCGGTATCCTCCTGTGTTCTCACCTCAAACGGGTAGAAGATCTAAGAGGCCAAGGCTCTTTGTTGGCTTGCTGCGCCCTGAATTGTGGTGCTTATATTCTCCAGAGCAAATCCTGTCGAGTCCTCCATCACCCTCGGTGCTGGATGTGGCGGAGTGTGGCGTTGTATCCCTGAGAACCGGTTCTAGGCTGGGTACCATATGTGTGACCCTGAGGGGGATCCCATATGTGCATCTTCCACGGTTGCTCCGAAACAGAAGCCTGTGTCTTTCCCTTGGGAGAGCCCCCTTTTCTGATAAGGCTGGAGCCACCCCTAAAAACCTAATTTGTATTACAGCCCTATGGAGTTAGCCAGATATACATAGGATATATAGGATGTGGCTTCCGCAGTATTCCTTTTCCAGTAGAAAAGGCATGCTTTTCCAGTATTTCCCGTAGTCACTGATTGGGTAATGCGGAACAGCAATGATGGACATTCTCTGTGTTAGCGCTGTCTCATCAGCTAAGAGAGATCAGGAAGCTTACACAGGGCACTGAAAGGGGGCAGCAGTCATGGCGCTTTGGTAGGGATTCCTATTCATCGGTTTCCGACATGGCGTCAGAAGTGACTGACTGAATGTGAACGTCTCGGTTACGTATGTAACCCTCATTCCCTGAAGGAGGGAATGGAGACACCATGTCCCGTCGCCACAACTGCTGTACCCCGCTGGGTGGCCGTTCACCGGCTCGGCTCCACAGCGAAAACTTAGTATTGCATTGTGCCTGCTACTCATTATGTACACGGCTGTAAGGCAGAGCAGCTGGTGCAATCATTGCATGCCAATGTGCATTGGCTCGTTTAGCTACACTCAAAGTAGATCGACTTCTCTAGCAAGATTCCTATTCGTCAGTCTCCGACGTGGCGTCTCCGTTCCCTCTTTCAGGACGGCTTATCTATAAAAAACCTTGCATGTTTGAGTAACTATCTTAAAAACAAAACATTAAAATATTTTGTGACATTTTCATTTTATGTAAATCTTATGATTTATTTGAATAGCGACAGATACAATATAGGCCTACATAGATAAAACTGAAACAGCAGCCAAGTATCATTTGTAGCAAAGGCTAATTTGCAACAGAAATTGTCCCTAGAAATTGGGTTAAACCCATCCCCAATAATATTCATCCTTCTTCTAAAGCTGTCTATTGTTATAGCGGTCTATGTCTAATATTTCATCATGATGTAATGTCTTTGAAAAAATTTGAGAGTGAAGATAACTCAAACCAAGATAATTAAATTCAATAATTGGCATATAATGTACATTATTAAGGCCTAATAAAATCTAATTTCATCCAAAACTGAAGATTTGTTTTAGAGATATACAGTATTCATATACCATCAGTTTTGAATCTGAAATGTAAAGAGGTTACAGTTCAAACAAGGTCTAATCTAGCTAACTAAAATCAACCAAAAACAACGTTCAAACACCATGGAGTGTTTTTGTCTTTCAAACTGATGATTTCCAAGACACTCAGGTTCACACAACTCCTGGAAAATCCTGCTCAAAGTAAGGAGCAGGGAGTCTACAGACAAACACCATCTCATGCCATACAGTTGACAAAATCACATGACAGATCATGCTCAAACTTAAATCAAACTTACGATGTTCACTGCCTGGTCTCCTCCACAACACAGGTGAAGAATAGTCGTAGAGTGAAATATCTATTCAATTACTTTGGGTTTAGAGACAGCAGTGGTGTCCCACCCCTTTCAGAACAGACAACACATCACTCACAGCTCAGCTGTGCAGAAATGACAGCTACAGTACACACACACACACACACACACACACACACACACACACACACACACACACACACACACACACACACACACACAGTCAAAGCCTGAGTCTCACGACACACTCACACAGCCACCGCAATGCATAACAACAGCACTGAGAGATGATTTCTAGTTCACCTGAGAACTCATTAAGACACAATTTAACTGTGTTGTAGAGAACCTAACGCTAATGATAATGAACTGTACTGTTGCGCAACACACGCTGTGTGCTTTTGTGCTACAAAGACCTCTAATGAGTTAAACAGGTGGTTGCTTTGGAAGAGCACACAAACAAAGACTAAGAAGTGACAAACAGTATATACAGCTCACAATATGCTGACAAGCTCTCAGCAGAATCTTTGAAAAATTTAGAATGTTTATCATTTATGCGTCACATTTAATTAATAATTAATAAGGTACAATTGTGAATTACTGAAAGTCATGGCTAAAGGGCATTTTTAAGCATGACAACAATATAAAAAAAAAAAAAAAAAAAAAAACACAATACAACCAGGCCTCAAGTGCTTTGATAAAATTGTTACGACACAAACACTTTTACACACAACTTTTCATCCCAACGTTAACATTTTGTCTACTAAGATGCCTTCATATGATTGTTTTTTGGAGGCACGTGTCCTTGACTGCATATGATCTCCCACAATTCTGTGTATATAGTTCAATCACTGCTTGAAAACTAAAAATGTGTGACTATCTTTACTTCTTTCTTCAAAAAAAGAATGTTAAAACATACTAAAACAAATGTTACCTGTACACAGCTTTCTCAAGTGATACTGCTCTTAAAGCAGGTTATTTACCTTAAAGTAAGGAAATATCCAAAATTGGTAGACATATCCAACAATGACTGATTTCAATACAGTGAAAAACATCCAAAATTAGACACTTACAGGACACTATACTGTATGCCACTTGCTGGCCCTCACATGTGAAAGCTTGGCTTTACACTAACCAGAGGAGATAGCATGTAAGGTCTCTCAATTCACCTCCAGATAATCCAGTCTGTTAATCCATTTACCTGTTTTAAAAACAGCCCAAGGCGTGTGCACTCTCAGTTACTTATGGCTCAAAACATGCACTTTTGCTCACCTCCCAATACAGGATTTTTAATTTTTTTGCATTGATTAACCCTATTGTCTTGTCATGTGTGTATGCTCTCAAGTGCTGTTGCTGCAGACTGAAAAAAAAGGAAATCACAGTGTACAGCACAACATGATCTCATGAGTATTTGTATGTATTTTACGTAAAATGAGGTTCTACCACATATATTTACTTATTTTTAAATTAATACAATCTCTGTTTTTTTTTGTTTAATCATTACTTATGTAATATTTATTCTGTTTTCTGAAAATGCTGTGAAAAAAGGGCCATAAACACATAAAAGGAACATAAAAGTAATCCATTTTATTCTTGTGCTGTTATCCAAATTTTCAGAATTCACATGATTGCGTTGTGCAAGGAACAGTACCAAATTCAAGTCTTTCCTCCGCAATCTTCATCTACAACCTCAGTAGCAACCTTTACCATGAAATCCCGTACTTTCAAATTTCCTTAGGAAGCATTACGACAAAGGTTTTGTGATATCAAATGCTTACTGGATCTTATGTGCCTTGTCAGATTGGGTGATGTGTTCTTTTAAATGAGATAACACTAGCACTTGTGTTTTGCTAAATGTCCAGTAGTGGTGCTAAAATTGTGTTCAGATGAATATGAATCAGGCAATGTTTTATTATGTTGGTTGTTGTACGCATCACAGCAGATCTGAAATTAGATATCCAGTGAGTGAAAATAATTGAAAATATATTTGATTTATTTATTGAACCAATGATAAACTTAAAAATTAGATTTAGATTAGACAGTCCCTTTTTGGCTATATTTGTATATAGTTTTACTAGATACCGATTACTGGGCAATGTTCTGAGTGTGATTTAAGGGTAATTAGAGCATTTTTATGGTTGATCATTGATGTCACTTCTGTACTCATTCTAGGGCTGAACTCTGGCAGAATATTTGAATATTCGTTCGGTGGGTTGGCATTCGATTTTCAGTTTTGGGATTCGAATATTGTTTTATTGTTTTGTTTTTTTTGCACACCTGGCATCCCCCTCGAAAGGGTTCTCATTCGCGCTTGAATAGGTTTACACTATAAAATCTGGCGAAATATAATACTTATTGGTAATAAGTTCAATAGGTTATTTTTATATTTTATTATTATTATTAATTTGTTTTAATAGGATGGACAGTTGAATAGGAACCTAACCTTGTTATACTTAATAAATATATTTGCTTCTTCTTAGCATAAGTGTTCCCCTGCAACTATTCTCTGTCTATAACGCACAACTGCATGAGCTTATATGGAAGAAGCGCATGTGACATTGTGGAAAATATAATAATAGAATCAAAATGTATTAGCCTTTTTTCCATTAGGGATGTGACGGTGAGAAAACTTTCCCTCACCAATACATTACAGTGCTTGTGCACTGTGCGGCTGTGAACAAATGACAGTGAGGCCTTGCGCATTTTACTTTCGGTTAAGAATTAGTGGCAATTCGGGGGCGGGTTGCTTGAATAGTGGGTTCATTAGCCTATTATTTTTAATGAAAAACACAACAAAACAGTACAATGACAAACTCCATTAAATAGACGCTTTTACATTTCGCTTTGAAACCAAATCTTCTGCATTCATCTTGTCATTCAGCTTCTTACTCTCGTGATGAATGAAATCTGACTCTGCTCACGCTGCACATTCAATTTTTAATTGTAGTTAATCTGTTCTCTAATTGAACTAAATGATTTTTACTACTATAAAATATCGACATGACCGTAGGGGCGGTGCCGAGGTGGGCAAGCGATGTAACTGAGTTCTCAGGTGAACGTTGTTAACACCGGTAACACAGACTATCGCTGCAAGCCTGTTATTATCAATATAAATGAATCTACTGCAAAATATAGGAGCTTGTTACTAGTACATAATAAACCTGTGTGTTTTGTATCAGTAGATGCACGCAGCTTCTCAAGATTCCTGCCTTAGAGAGAAGAATATTTTCAGCCCCCTCCCTCCGAAGCTTCGAATAGTCAGTGTTGATTACTACCAAAGCTTCAAAGCTCAAAAAAAAAAAAAAAAAAAAAAAAAAAAAAAAAAAAAAAAAAAAAAAAAGGTATTTCGGTCCAGCCCTAATTCATTCACATTCCTACAACTGGTTAAAAAAAAAAAAAAAAAAAAAAAAAAAAAAAGAAGTTCACAATTAATGTACTACTAAAGAAAAAAAAAAAAAATATATATATATATTTTTTTTTTAATTATGTGTTGAATAAAAGTCATCAGAAAAAAACTAAAGACAAGCAAGTTTAATGGTGAACAGTGACAGCTGATAGTATGCAGTTGACAGATTCCTGAAATTCCATTAGTCTGAAATCATTCTTAGTAGTTTGGCAGAGGGGAAAAAGCAGTATAAAAGCCAGAATCATATGGTCTTGTTAATGATTAATGAGTAAACATTTTCACCACACTGATGTGAAGATTAACAACTTATTTGTTCAATGTTCATGCAAATAAAAACACATACACACAACAGTGTTTTACACAAATAAGCAAATAACCAATGTTGTTTACTCTCTTGCAACTAGATAACACAAACTAAGCACGGATTAATGATTAGAGGGATGCAAATTTCCATCTTTTGTCATCATCAGTTCATTACAGTGGAATTTGACTTTTCAAGCATGCAGAACACTTCCACATTTTTCCACAGACTTCATGTTACCATTCAATCCTGGACGGATCTCCAAGACACTTACACTTTAATCTTACAGTTCAATCAATGCAGTGACATATCTACTTATTTACTGAAATAATGTTACCAGGGAGCAGTGTTAAATGTGAATCAAGATAACGTAGTGAATTCATGATTCTGTTTACCCGGGGTTTACATTAACCCACAGTTAACTATTTCAAGTGTGAAAGCTCTATTATGTACTATGTATTATGGCATGACTTTCAATTAACTTTTGATTAGGGTTGGAGCGATATGACCAAAATCTTAAACCCCATCATTGTATATGTATAATTTAACCATGGCAGTGATGCATGTCACCACATGTTAATTAGATTTTCACTACACCAAACAGTTATAAATTAAACAAAACCATGACCACATAACAAATGAATAACTCGCACAAGTTTATCCAATTTTACCAGCCTACATACAGCACACAGCAATCAAACAATCAATAGATAGCAAATCTCAAGTGTTTGATTGTTTATATCTTGTAATATGTAATACTAATGTCGCCCAGCTCCAAACTGCTAAATGTGGACAGATAATATAAAAAAATATATATATAATAACAAATGTATTATATAGAGATCATGTTCTTCATATAAAGAACATGTTTAAATGAAAAACCTACTGAATAACTACAACTAGGGTTTGTGGGTGGCTAACAGCACAATGCTATGCTAATTTAGTCTGAAGGAGTTATGGGACAGTTGACAGATTATAACTTACACTCATTAAACCTATTGTGGCAGCACATAATTGTATTCATACCTTACCAAGCAAACTGGACAAAGTGATGATTCTAAAATTCCCAGACTTACTTTCCAGGATTCAATTTTGGATCAACCCTTTTGACATTGTATAGTTCACTTTGACTCCAGAGAAAGAGACAGAAAACAGACTCAGACGCTAGACAAACTAGAAAAACCTGACCCACAATGCTAGAGGTGATGCTGAAATATCTACATACTTGTGACAAAAATGTCAATTTTAAGTTTATGAAGATGGTGTTTATGTTCGCTGAAAAAATGATCAAAACATCATCTAACCAACAAAAATTATTAATCGGAAAGAAGTTCATGATAAACATATGATAGTTGCTTTCTGTACTGCCATAATATGGAATAATAATGATGATGATCTTATCCAAAAGTACATACATTTAATTATGATGAGTAATGAGTTAAATGTTTGCTTTCCCTGTGAGAAGTTTCTCTCAACAATTTCTATACAAAGGAGAGGTGTCTTACCTTCACCCATTGGGACGTCATGGGCCGTGCTATGGGATTTCTCTGGCATGGCACTGAGGCCTCACTCCTGTAAATCAGAGTAAAATAAGATGTGAACATCTCATGCAAACTCACTCTCTGACAGTAGGTGCGGGTGGTGCTTATGGTGATATAGCATTTCCTTGGTTACCACTCTACACAAAGCAGTTAACCACTAAGTTACTGAAAAGTGGCATTTCTTGCAATCAAAACCTCTTCTCAAAGGCGTTCAAGCGTGTAAATAGTGGTTGGTGCTCTGCCTTTAAAGCGGCACCGAACGCCAATTCTACTGAATCATTCTTCTTCAAACCGTTGATTTGTCACCGTCTGAACAAGCAAGACAGAGAAGTTGTTTGCCATCGAAAAGCACCTCTTCAGCGGACGGCATCACAAGCTGCTATTGCGAACGTGCCGCTCTCTGCTCCTGTACGTGTTCTGGTGAGAAGACAGATTAAAAAAAAAGGTTTAAAGGGGGGCGTCACCAAAAAGGTTTGAGAAACACTGCCTTAGAGCACGTCACAAAAATTTCAAGTTGGCAGTAATAAAAACCTTTAAAAAGAAATCAAAATTAACTAATTATAGGCCAATCTCATATCTGCCATTTATATCATAAATACTAAAAAAGGTTGTTTTCACAACTATGTTCATATCTGCAGAGAAATTATATCTATGTAGAATTTAAGTCACGATTTAGGCCCCACTACACTACAGATAGTACACATGTTCGAGTTACACATGACCTACTTGTATCATCTGATTGCAGCTATATCTTCCTTCTATTGTTAGGTCTTAACGCAGCCTTTGATACCATAGACAACAACATTCTTTTGGATAGGCTTGAGAATAATGTTAGCATATGAGGGCAGGCATTAGATGGTTTAGATAATTTTGTTTCTGTAAATGAGATGTCGGATCAAACACAAGTTGGGTATAGAGTGCCACAGGGATCAGTATCAGGCCTTTTCCACTGTTCTCCCCCTGGGGAACATTATCAAGAAACAATGGAATTAGATTTCATTGTTATTCTAACAACACCATTATGTGTGTCAAAATGCTAAATTATGACACACATAACCTCCAGACTAGATTATTGTAATGATACATAATACTGGGTGGATGTCCTGCTAGTTCAAGAAGAAGAATCAAGAAACATGCCAACTAGAATAAAGAAACATGATCACATCAGCTCAGTATTATAGTCTTTACATTGGCTTCCTGTCCAGTTTTACATTTTTGCAAATTGCTTACAAAGCCTTGAACGGCCCAGCTCAGCAGTACTTATGCAGTCTTTTATCCATCACAGCCACTACAGCTGCAAAATTCTGGTCTGTTGATAGTCAAGTCAAGTCACCTTTATTTATGTAGCGCTTTTAACAAGTCCAATTGTTTCAAAGCAGCTTCACATTGTTAACAGGAAAATAATGCAACAGAATTTGTACAGCTGTTCTGGTGAAACGGTGATGTTATCCAGCTAATTTCAATTATCATATAGTGTCAATGTGGGCAGATCGTAATAAAGATGAAAGATGAGAATGGTGTCCCCAACTGAGCAAGCCAAAAGCCAGAGGCAACGGTGGCAAGGAACCAAAACTCCTTCAGGGTCAGAATGGAGAACCTTGGGAGAAACCAGGCTCAGTCGGGGTGCCAGTTCTCCTCTGGCCGACGAACAAACAGTGTATGATTATAATTCTGGCAATTCAAAACCAACCAACAAACGGAGGTAGTTCCTTTCCTACCTGGCTACTAAACTCTGGAATAGTTTTGTTAGGACTGTTTGGGACTCAGAAACACTATGTTGACATTATAATTACTTTCTTCTTTCCAAGTCATTTGTTAAGGATTAAATTGATTAAATAAAATATAGATTAAGTTGTTTCATAGCAACATGCAACTGCACCAACAGCAAGCTTAGACCTATGAAAATAAATCCATTTCCTTTTGTTCAGGACAGGCCATAAAACAAAAGGAACATTAGGATCCCACACCCAGTTATCATTTCCTTAGAAACAAATGATCCTGCCAACCAGTATACCCTTCGTTCATCCTTTCATGTCGTTTGTTTGACCTGTGCAGAACTGGTCAATAGTCAGTATATGTATTTACGTCACCATTGCCAAAAGAGATTTGAGCCATATGGAAATGAAGTAGCATTTAAGAGCTTTGAAGTCCACATGTTTAATGTTAGTACAATCAAATAGTTTTTATTTTTTGGAACACAATATGGAGAATTTTTTTTTATTTTTTTATTGTTAACATTTATACAGTCAGTCAGTCATTATCAGGAATATCAAAGCTGACAGATCAACATTAGTTTTAGTTCATTATTTGTGGTTGCCAGGTAGCATTGCAACTTCATTCACAGGTGTGTGTATTGTGTGTTTTGGGAGAAGAAACATTCATGCTGTGGTTGTCTGTGAATATTAATAAATTCACCTCTCTTTTCATCGATCAGTCCCTAAAATACAATTTTCCTTCAGTATGCACCTCCTCATTTGACAGAGGACACTTTAAGTGCTGTCCTATACCTATGACATTAAGTGAGGTATAGTGTTGGTTTGACTGTTCAAAACATCACAGCAACGTTCTTTGGCACAGATCCACAGCATTTACAATGTTAAAAGAAATTAACCTACAAATGGTTTAGTAATAGTTGTCTCTAAATATTAAAATTATATAGAAGAAAGAGTTTTTTTCTATATTAAAAGACCCTTCACTTCTCTTATTTACTGTAACACCTTCTGTGGGATTAATCTTGCTTATCTATCATATGGCTTCACATACACCGATCAGGCATAATCATGGTCCCCCTTTTGCTGCCAAAACAGCCCTGAACCATCGAGGCATGGACTCCACTAGACCCCTGAAGGTGTGCTGTGGTATCTGGTACCAAGATGTTAGCAGCAGATCCTTTAAGTCCTGTAAGTTGCGAGGTGGGGCCTCCATAGATCAGACTTGTTTGTTCAGCACATCCCACAGATGCTCGATTGGATTGAGATCTGGGGAATTTGGAGGCCAAGTCAACACCTCAAACTCGTTGTTGTGCTCCTCAAACAATTCCTGAACCATTTTTTGCTTTGTGGCAGGAGCATTATCCTGCTGAAAGAGGCCACAGCCAACAGGGAATACCGTTTCCATGAAAGGGTGTACATGGTCTGGAACAATGCTTAGGTAGGTGGTATGTGTCAAAGTAACTTCCACATGGATGGCAGGACCCAAGGTTTCCCAGTAGAACATTGCCCAAAGCATCACACTGCCTCCACCAGCTTGCCTCCTTCCCATATTGCATCCTGGTGTCATGTGTTCCCCAGGTAAGCGACACACACGTACCTGGCCATCCACGTGATGTAAAAGAAAACATGATTCATCAGACCAGGCCACCTTTTTCCATTGCTTCGTGGTCCAGTTCTGATGCTCACGTGCCCACTATTGCCACTTTTGGCGGTGGACAGGGGTCAACATGGGCACCCTCACTGTAGATAACACCCCATACACAACAAACTGCAATGCAATGTGTATTCTGACACCTTTCTATCAGAACCAGCATTAACTTCTTGAGCAATTTGAGCTACAATAGCTCATCTGTTTGATCTGACCACACGGGCCAGCCTTCAGTCCCCACGTCGTGCATCAATGAGCCTTGGCGGCCCATGACCCTGTCGCCGGTTCACCACTGTTCCTTCCTTGGCCCTCTTTTGATAGATACTGACCACTGCAGACTGGGAACACCCTACAAGAGCTGCAGTTTTGGAGATGCTCTGACCCAGTCGTCTAGCCATCACAGTTTGGCCCTTGTCAAACTCACTCAAATCCTTATGCCTATAGTGTTGCCTAATGTCTAACATGAAAATGGTAAAGAATCTACAAACGTCAACATCAATCTACAAAGCAAAACGTCATACCACAATTCCTAAAATACTTGGAATAATTTCGTCATTTCTTCAGGCTCTAACTAGCAAAAATATTCCAGTCTATCCAGACCATTTACTTAAATTATGATAATAAAAAATGTTTTTGATACAACTATGAGCTCAATCACATACAACGATACATCTGTACTGTAGGTACAGTAGTAAAATCAGCCTGTTTAAGTGTAAGGGTCAGAGAGAGAGAGAAATGATCAACAAAACAAAATTGTAGTCCTATTCCAACAGTTTTGCCAGAGTAGGTAATATTTGTATCCAATTTAAATTGTTTATTTCCATATGTTGTGTTATGCACACATACAGAATACAAAAATATATGAAGTATATGCTGCATTTAACATGCTTGCTTGACTTTCACGGGAGCAAAAATGCTATTCATACTATTCTACTGTTTTTCTAAAGATGGCTGTATACTTGCTTGATTTTATGCACCTCTAAGTAATGGGTGTATCTGAAATAGTAAAATCCGTTATTTAGGAGGTGTCTACATACCTTTGGCCAAGTAGTTTAGCTATTATGTAACTGTTTTGGAAGCCTACACCCAGTCAATGGTTTGTTAACACCCTTGCTTTTAAGGGATAGTTCATCCAAAAATGAAAACCGTCATAAATCACTCATCCTCATGTTGTTTGACATCCATAAGACTTTCGATCATCTTCAAAGCAATGAAGTTATTTTTAATGAAACCTGAGAGATTTCTATCGCTCCATTAACAGTCCATTCACTCAAAACATTGAAGCTTCGGAAATAAATTGATCTATGAATGAAAGATACATATAAACACACATACATAGAGCACATCAAATATGGTAAATGGAAGCTAAACCATATTTGCTGAACGCAATAAACAAACCTTATTGGCTGTTGCGGAAGTTCAAATGTGCTTCAGTGACACACAAGAACAAACCTCATTGGCTCTCGCATTTCAAGCCTAAATAAATCTGTTCATCATATTTGTCCTATTGTTGTAATTTTCCTCTATTTTAAATTAAAATTAAAATAACAATAGAATAACTAATCGCCCACCCATAGTTTCAGGTGGTTTTGTTTACCCAGATGTGCTTGATATTAAGTTTTCAGGTTGATATAACTTTATTTTAATAGTATTTAAAAAAATATTTAAATATAATTAAAATGTATTTTGGGTGAATGAACTCTGTCCCTCCTCTCACATTTTGTTAAAATATCTTAATTTATGTTTCAAAGATGAACAAAAGTCTAATAGATTTTGAGTGTGAGTGATGACAGATCTTCTAAGTACTATAGGTTATCACAAAAAGCCATCATCCTTAACCACCTTAAAAGGTGAAGTTTATAATTATTTTCAATTAAAATATTTTCATATTTTAATCCCAGCTTAATCGAGCAGGGTACACAGAAAGTGTAAACACTGTGGCTCTGTCATGCTATTAAAACACTGCTCTGTTTGTTTGAACATCCAGACCAGCCTGACAGAGCCATTCTGAGGCAGGACTATCTGTCTATCGAGCCAATGGCAGACTGGGGGAGTGTTCAGTAAATTTGTTTGAAAACAATCTTTGTTTTTAGAAATTCCTGTTTCATGCCACTAACACCACATAAATTACACCCCTTGGCTTTTAAGACGAATGACTGCAACAATGGCACACTCAAGTTGTCTCTGTGTATTAGGCTGGGATAGGAGAAAGAATTCGAACATTTATGCCGTAAACATTCATTATGGCAACACAAAACTTTGCTTCAAGGTTCAATTAATAATTCAGACCTTACAGTATATGTCAATGAATAAGGCTCCATACAGTTAAAATCATGACTTGTCTTGGTGTCATGACTAAAGTCATAAACTTATGTTTTAACCAATAACATAAGCAATAGCATAAGCAATAGCATAACCAATAACATAATTCTGCATCCTGTAGCTACTCAAGAGTCATTAATGCTTGCCTACAGTGTTGGTTATTAAAACAGATCATGATCTAAATCAAATCCAAAATAAATAATTTTCCTATCATGCTGTAGGGGATTTCCACCATTCTCATCTTTTAAATCTGCCACAACGTTAATGAGCCATAAGTCAATTTACTGCTTTTAGCTTACAAGAGCGAGGAAGGATATACTCTTTCCTCTCTGAAATCTGGTTTGCCTAGTGGTTTATTGAGGCCAACATTTTGAGATGCGAGATGAATCTGCTTCTGTGGCTTCCATCTATTCAAAATAAAGTTCTTACTGTTCGTCAAAGTTAATATACATTCACCTATCCCATAACATTCAGAGACAACTATAAGTTCAGGTTGAATTTCCCAAAACATACCCATGAAATGCTGATGACACTTACCATGTTGAAGTGACTCCTAAAGCACCTAAAAACAGGCATGATGTGACATGGAGACATAAGAAACTAAATCTTGTTCTCAGACTTGGCTAAAAAGAGGGATGGGGTTAAATGACAGCTGGAGAACAACAATGAACAAACAGCCCCTCACAGCCCAGCGCCAAGATCACATGACAAGGCAAAGCACGGATACAAGAGGGCCTATTCTGGGAGACTATGTAGCACAACACTAGCCCATGCAGACTGACAAGAAGATACAAAAATAACAAATACAAATAGTGGTGTGCTACAAGGCAATATTTTGAAAAGCTAACATTTCATCTATATACAATAATTTCGTTACAGGATGCAAATTTTAGTGTAGCATGTGACTTCAGAATAAATCTGTTTATTCACATATGAACACTGATCAATGCATACATAAAACCAAGCTTTACCCATGTGCACATTGCTGTCAAGTTTTAACTTTGTTTAGAGTTTGTTTTTGATTGTTTTCAATGTGTTTTCTGTTCAGTTCATGTCTGAGTTATTGTCAATCTTCTAGTGTGCCTGGTCCACACGTATACAGGTATTTATAAACTGAGTTTTTTGCAAATAATTGTGTCCATATGAAAACAAAAACACACTATGAAGCACTGTCAAGAGCATGCCATACCAACAGGTGGCAATATAACCCTAACCGTAAAGCCTGGAAAAAAGTTATCGCCTGTTCTGGTTCTGACGTAACAAGCCAAAATCTCAGATTTCACTGTCCACAGAATAACACTGCAACTGGAGTTTCTAAAATTCTTCACCTTGACAGGAGTTTTCAAAAAAGTTTGCTTTCAGTGACCAGATACTGCGTTTGCATGTGGACGAACGGTCAAACCGCATAGAAAAAGCTGCGGTTTTGAAAATACCCATGTTTGTGGACAGGGCCTTAGTATCAGTTCTCACAGGCCTAGTCCACATGCACGGAGATGCGTTTAGCTCTATAAGTAAAATATTTGTATCGTATCAGTTCAAGTCACCTTTATTTATGTAGCGCTTTTAACAAGTCCAGTTGTTTCAAAGCAGCTTCACATTGTTAACAGGAAAATAATGCAACAGAATTTGTAAAGCCGTTCTGGTGAAACGGTGATGTTATCCAGCTAATTTCAAGTATCATATAGTGTCAATGCGGGCAGATCAGTAATATAGATGAACGGTAATACAGCGTTTCGTCCAGATGGAGCCGGCATTTTGGGAGCCTGAAACCGATATTTTTTTAAACCGGGTCCCAGAGTGGATAAATCTGAAACCGACACCCTTGTGTTTTCGTGTGTACAGCCAATCCGTATATTTTGGGAAACGGTGATGTCATCACACCACTTTCAGTTCTTCTTCTCCGTATTTAGTGTATGTCTGTGGCAGAATTACAGCGCCACATACTGGTCTGGCATGTATACTACATCGTTTTGAGTCAGTGGTTTCATGTGTATACAGATATTTCTTGAGACGAGGGGAAAAAAAAAGATTGAATAGGGAAAGCTCTGGTTTCATGTGGATGTGGCCTCAGTTTCCCCACATTTGTCTCCTAAATTACTGATTAATTAGTCTTTGTTTCAGGTGTGTCTCATTAATTAGCTCCTAGTTTCGTGTATATAATCCCTGTGATTGTGGTTGTGTTTTCCCTTGCTATATGTTTATTGTGCTTATTAATCGTGTGCTTTATCTACAGCCACACATTGTAACAATTACGTGATATGCAAGAACAAAACTTGTTGTTTCTTGCATGTCAAGCAAGCACATTTGAGCTTACATTTACCATATTTGAATATGCACTAAGAATGGGTGTTGATCATGTGAATAAAAGAGTTATAAATAATATTAATAAATAATTAATAAATTAACTCATTTAAATCATTTAAAGTGATTGTGTCTCTTCAGAAGCCTTGCATTAGCCTACTTGATTCATATGGGATTACTTTCACAATGACTTTATGAATTATTTTAACTTTTCAGAAAGACAAAAAGCACACCATTTGAAAAATTAAGTATTCAGTAATCTTTAAAATTGTAAAACAATGAGAAACTGAATTATGGCTTAATCGTTGAGATAAAAGAGCTTTTTAATATAAAAATTTGTCACAGACCAAAAGATAATTTATTGAAATAGAGCTGCAAAAATATCTCACTCTGAAACTTTTGGATCCGAAACCCAAAACATCAACATGACTGCCTACATTTACATATCAACATCCAATGGTTTTCAGAAACCTGGACAAAGTAGGACAGACACTATTCCTTAAAGAACTAATGATAAAAGCAACTGTGTGAAAGTTGTCTGGGCTATTGTAATTTCTTTCTTGCGTTACAATATAATGGTTTCAAAATGAGGCAGCCTCAATGAAGTATGCAGCTGATAAATGCATCCTCCGGAGGGCACAGCCTTCAAAATAAGACAGCAAGTTAAGACTTACTTTGAGAAGTATACACTCACCTAAAGGCTTATTAGGAACACCTGTTCAATTTCTCATTAATGCAATTATCTAATCAACCAATCACTTGGCAGTTGCTTCAGTGCATTCAGTGGTGTGGTCCTGAACTCCAAACTGAATGTCAGAATGGGAAAGAAAGGTGATTTAAGCAATTTTGAGCATGGCATGGTTGTTGGTGCCAGACGGGCCAGTCTGAGTATTTCAGAATCTGCTCAGTTACTGGGATTTTCACGCACAACCATTTCTAGGGTTTACAAAGAATGGTGTGAAAAGGGAAAAACATCCAGTATGCGGCAGTCCTGTGGGCGAAAATGCCTTGTTGATGCTAGAGGTCAGAGGAGAATGGGCCGACTGATTCAAGCTGATAGAAGAGCAACTTTGACTGAAATAACCACTCGTTACAACCGAGGTATGCAGCAAAGCATTTGTGAAGCCACAACAAAACACAACCTTGAGGCAGATGGACTACAACAGCAGAAGACCCCACCAGGCACCACTCATCTCCACTACAAATAGGAAAAAGAGGCTACAATTTGCACAAGCTCACCAAAATTGGACAGTTGAAGACTGGAAAAATGTTGCCTGGTCTGATGAGTCTCGATTTCTGTTGAGACATTCAGATGGTAGAGTCAGAATTTGGCGTAAACAGAATGAGAACATGGATCCATCATGCCTTGTTACCACTGTGCAGGCTGGTGGTGGTGGTGTAATGGTGTGGGGTATGTTTTCTTGGCACACTTTAGGCCCCTTAGTGCCAATTGGGCATCGTTTAAATGCCACGGCCTACCTGAGCATTGTTTCTGACCATGTCCATCCCTTTATGACCACCATGTACCCATTTTCTGATGGCTACTTCCAGCAGGATAATGCACCATGTCACAAAGCTCGAATCATTTCAAATTGGTTTCTTGAACATGACAATAAGTTCACTGTACTAAAATGGCCTCCACAGTCACCAGATCTCAACCCAATAGAGCATCTTTGGGATGTGGTGGAACAGGAGCTTCGTGCCCTGGATGTGCATCCCACAAATCTCCATCAACTGCAAGATGCTATCCTATCAATATGGGCCAACATTTCTAAAGAATGCTTTCAGCACCTTGTTGAATCAATGCCACGTAGAATTAAGGCAGTTCTGAAGGCGAAAGGGGGTCAAACACAGTATTAGTATGGTGTTCCTAATAATCCTTTAGGTGAGTGTATTTTTACAGCATTTATTTACCTTTGTTAAATGTGTTATTAATAAAAATACAATTGTTCAATGTCTGTTCATGTTAGTTCACAGTGCATTAACTAATGTTAACAGATACAACTTTTGATTTTAATATTAGTAAATGTAGAAACTAACTGATTAAATGCTGTAGAAGTATTGCTTAGCTTTAGTTCATGTCAACTAATGTGGTTAACTAATGTTAACAAATTAAACCTGATTGTAAATTGTTACAAGTACAAATTTACTACAAGGAACAACTTTTCTATTGCACTTACTGTATATTTAAGAATATGTGCTCATCTCCTCCTGTGGCCTCATGGGGAAGAAAAATTACCACTATTTCCACATTTCAAAATGCTATATGCTAGGGATATAGTCCTAGGTTATGTCTAAAATGTGGACCTCCAGGATCAGGGTTGAGAACCACTGCACCATAAGCTTGTAAGCGCTGTACCTACTGTCACATGCAAAGAGGATTTTTAAATATAACTCTTAAAGAAGCAGCAGCAAAAATGAATGGTTTAATTCAGAAAGTATGGTCAAGTATCTACACTAACTGATCTGTAGACACAGCGTGACAAACTTTAAGTGGACTTCACAGGGAAAATTAAATGAACTGTAAAATAAACTTATGATATGACCCCTTTTCTACACTCTCAGAAAAAAAAATACAAAAGCTGTCACATGGAAGGAACATTTACACCTCATTTCCCCCTAAAGGGTGTATATTACATAAAGTGTACATATTAGTGCCCTTTGAAAGGGTACCGCCCCAGTGACAGCTTTTGTACCATTTTTCTGAGAGTGTAGGCTACATGATATCTACACATACCATTCCTCATTTTGTGCCATCATGTAAAGAGTTCACTAATACTCCACAGTCTGAACAGAAAGCATGACAAAGTGCATGAAACTCTGTCCAGTCACTGAAGGTTGGTAACTAACAGAGGAAGTAATTTTCACAGGCTAAATAAACACAGAAATCTAAAATAAGCACAGATAGACATCTCTCAGCATGTTTACACACAGCCATGGTCACTGCTTCCAAGAAAGCTGACGCATTAGTCCTGCCCAAACTTCTCCTGGAGGCCGCCCACTAATATACATTTTGTATGTCTCCCCCATCCAACACACCTGTCCTCAAGCCATTACAGGCTGAAAGACCTGGAATTGGTATCCAAAATGTGCAGTGCCTTGCATTTTATGCCAAAGGCGGACAAGAGAAAACGAGCGTAGTAAATTTTAGCGGCATCTTGCGGTGAGGTTGTGAATGGCAACCGCCTACCGCTAACCTCTCCATTTCGAAGCACAGAGAAGCTACGGTGGCCAGCACAGGGCAAAGATGTCGTCGTCTGAGAGAGCAGAGAGTGGCTAGCGCTCTTATTATTATTATTATTATATTGCTAAATCCCTAATATGTTAACAGTATCCACTGTTAATATGTTAACAAGATCCACTTTGCTGCAGTTTCCAGAGTTTAGCTTCAACCCTAATCAAACACACCCAAACAAGATAATCAAGATCTTCAGGAAAAACTACAGTTTGATCGGGGTTGGAGCTAAACTCTGCAGGAAAGTGGATCTCGAGGGCCAGACTTGATAACCCCTGTTCTAAACCTTGGTTAAACTTAATTTGTATGTTTGTTTCAAGTTTCACACTGTTCTGACTTCAATTAAAAATAATTAGGTATTGAAGTTTCAAGATTTTACACTATACATCTGTAAACCCTGGGTTAATGTTCTTCTTATGTACAGCTTTCAACAGGCACACGTCCATATGTGAAGAGGTCGCCACGTAAGTCTGCTCTGTAGTAGGTCTAAAAAAAGCAAAAATCAATGACAAACTCTTCTCTAGCTTAGGCTTCTTCCTAAAGCCAAATATTTTTATCATCCTGAAATTCACTTAAAGTAACATTTCTTTAGTTTGAAAGAGGAAAGTGTACAAGGGATGCTGAAGTACTGTGAAATTCCTTTCTTAACTGAGAAACATCTGTTCCAAGCTGTCCAAACAGCCCTCTGTGGTTCAGGTGCAGCATTATAGAGCCACTTAACAATGAAGGGTTAAGGAAAACCAAACCAAACACCATCCTATTGTTTGTACTTCCGCTGATTGTTTTTCAGTGGTCTCATAGCTCAGAAAACCTGACATAGCCAATACAAACATAAATACATCACTAGTCAAAGATTTGGCCATCCTTGGTATTAATTTATGTTTCTTGTGATCTTAAAGAGCTTTTGATATGAAGGTGTACAATTACTGTAAATGCTTAGTTGTAGTTAGTATAAAAATTTTTTTTTTTTTTTTTAAATTAACATCTCAAAATCACTTGACAAAATGAGGTAATTTGAAACACCCTGCAACACAGAGCAGAACCGAAATTTGAATCACTAGTGTAAACTGGGAAATAAACTGGGTCTACATATAAACATCCTTGTTTGAAATGGTTTTGTTGTCTAAAATGTGCCCAGCATACATGGGAACTCCTTTGGCAAATAATAAAAAAATAAAAAAATGTCTACTACACAATTACATACATCCATATTATTTCACAGACTTGATGATTTTACTCTAATTGTAAATAGGAGACAAATTGTGATAATAATGAATGAATAGGTATGTCTAAACCTTTGACTGAGTGTATTTCAAAGAGCAGCAGATTTAACAGTCAAATAACTAGGCTAAGTCAAATATTAGTCAATGAACTGAGTTTGTTTAGCGACATCAAGTTGCCCTGGTGATACAAAAGACGAACGGGTAATTGCATCTTTTAGACCATTTCTAACCACTCAGTATCTTCTACTCTGGAAGTCTTGAGTCTCTTCAACAACATTAAAGACCTATGATTCTTTAAGCACATATTTGCCTACAAACCGAAGACAAGTGCATTTTTTAAACAAAGTGTTCTTTCCTTATCGGTCTTGGATCAGGAAATGAAAGAAGCCATCTGGCACTCAGTCAGCCACGGGCAGGACTGGAAAAGGAACTGGGTGAGTCCACAATTCTATCACAGGTTTAACACACTCTCACATGGGACACATTAACAAAGACTTCCCCAACCTGTTAGTGCCAAGAATCAGTGGCTGTATTTCAAACCTAATCAGCTGACTACCTAGACAGGCTTTGGGAGCATCATAAGCTACATTCAGACTGGACGTTTATTCATGAAGACTTTAAAGCATGTGTATTAGTGATGAATGAGCAGGGCTCTTGAAATTTTCCAAAATATCTGTGTGTAAGAGGTTTTAGACATACTCTGTATCACCTAATCTTGAACATTTGGTGCACACAGAAATAACAAGTGCTTGCTACGATCTGGTCTCTAGATAAACTCCACAACCAAAACAAACTGTGGTTGGTTGCTTTACATGTCAGTCAGATGCTTCCCTTCCTGTCAAGTGGGCAGAATAAGCTGCAATGAAGACCAGACGTTCTGCCACAAGTTAACTGTCTGGCTACACATAACCACAGACACCCAAACATGCTCATTACATTTTAGGCCTTGTTCACACGAATACGTTATCGTTTAGTTTGAAATGGTTGAATGGTTGTTCAAGACGGGGTTTTTGCGTCTTCCACACATAATCATGATGAAACGTACAAAACCTGAAATGACATGATACACAAAATGGAAGGAGCTTTATATTTGTAAAGATGTCCTAATAACTGAGAACATTCCTGAGATTGAGTCATAAATCCTGCCTCTTTCACAATCTTTTACATGTGTTATACAACTGAAAGTCTTCCTGCTCTACTGCCTAACAATGTTTTTCGTCCCTGTAGAAACAACTGTTATCTTGTTTGATAGACTGATAGGATGTGGCCAGCCTTCAGATCAGAGGTCTTCCCACATCCGAGGTTTTTCTGCTAAATAAGTTTATTTTGATGAGTAACCCGTGAACAGTGCAGAATTTGAAATATATGATTTATTTTAAATAACTTCTCTTTGTTTAAAATGTTCAATATGGTATCAGACTTTTGTTCCACACTCTGTGTACAGGCTATAGGCTACTCTTGTTTGACAGAGCTGCATATAGGTATATGTATATATATATATATATATATATATATATATATATATATATATATATATATATATATATATATATATAAAATATAATTCAAAGATTTTAATTAGCCTTATTTTCAACCCCTTTTTCAAAGCTTCAAATAATCTCATAAAATGTTTAAACTAAGAGGTGAGGTAAAAGAATACATAGCGTAATAACACATGCAAATATTTATTCTCAGAGCTGTCATCCACACTGCGTGACGAACATATGGCATTTAACGCACACTTGTGAATTGCTTGTGAATACAATGCCCAAATTCTTTAGATTCCTCCCGTAAAACATCAGTGGAGGTAGATAACTTCAGTTTTACACTTTTACAAAATGAAAACACGATGAAAACTAAAATATTTTATCTAAAATCAAGCTTAGTAACATAGGGTAACTTATAGCTCGTGCAATCACTTACCAATACAAGAGAAATAAAGTTTAAAAGCTTCGAAAGACGTCAACCGACCAGTCCGTGATAAAGTTGCATTTATGTTAACAAAGTCTCTGTGGCACGAAAAAAAACAAAAACTTGGCGAGGTACAAAAGGACAATAAAAAGGCTGTCCTGCTCAAACTCCTCCGTTTGTTGCCTGTAGCTGGAATGATGACAGCCTGATCATGCTCTCCTCCTGTAACCCTCCGCTTTTTTCGAAAGTGAACGACTGCGCACGCGCAGGCGTGCGTGCGCGTGCGTGCGTATGCGCGCTGATGAAATTCTTTTACCAGTGCATAAAAACAAAATTACCTAACTGTATTGGAGCTGTAATTAGTTACTTTAAACATATTTTGTACGTACATATTTTTGTACGTACATATATGAGTATACACTGTTGTTTTTTTATTGTTAAAACTTTTTTATTTTCAATTTATTTTTTAAATGTTTTCTATATGTCAATTTGAATGTTATTCATCACCATTATATTTGAATGGGTTAATTATAATACATAAATCAAAACAGACCTGGATGTAGCTTTTAAATAAAAACATTCTGCTTTCACTTTAACTAAGTTGTTTTGATTGATTGATTGATTGATTGATTGATTGATTGATTGATTGATTGATTGATTGATTGATTGATTGATTGATTGATTGATTGATTGATTTGGTGTTTAGTTCAATCCTGTCTGGCTCCGACATTTCCATTTGATCTTTCTGACGCATTTAGAAAGTAGCAACTGAAATTTTCAGGCACAAATGGCAGCATGTGTCCTGTGAATGTCCTCACTTGACAAACACAAACATTTAAGACTCTTGGGATTTAAAAATGCATGATGCAAAAGTTTATCCTCAACTCAGGAAGTATGTCTCATGAGTCATTTTAACAATCATCACAGCCTACTTACTCAACAGTTATTTTACTCATGTTATAAATATACAGTCTTTTCACATAACATTATTACAAGTCTACAAATATGTCATTATTAAAATGAACATCAAAACAAAACACATCAAGACATGCCACAAACGTGTTTGTAAACCAACTCAACCTGCAGGACAGGTGTATGAATTCTGTTCCCACGTCACCATGTCCTTAACCAGAAAAACAGAAATACTGTCATGAAAAGTTAAAGTTACTTCTTACATAACTCATGGCACACAACACAAACATCCCACAGTGAGCAATGAAATAGGTTTAAATGTAAAGAAAACACGTTTGCTTATTTTAGGGAATCAGCAGAAGTCAGAATGTAAACTTAAACTGTTATTTTAGAAACCTTAGACCCTGTCTCGTGACAGATCAGCATGCTCACATCATGGCCAACAAAAATCAAGCAAAAGAAAACTGGAGAAGAAGGTGAAAAAGATTGACAAACATCTCATGGGCTTTTTCAACCAGATCTGAATTATACAGCATTTATAAGAGGTGCCACTCCTAATGAATAAATTAACCTTGACGTTTAAGTTGAGAGCCAAACATTTTCCTTTAATTAAGATTGCTTTTGTATTCAGCATGTTCACTGAGAGATCAGCGATGATATTATAATGACAGGTTTCTTTGTTAAGGCATCTCAGACAAGACCAAACAAGTCAGGACTTGCTGGGAAATTAGATTCCATGGAAACATTGGGTGGATGTTAGTAAAGAATTAAGTCTGTAAGTAAAAAAAGTAAAAAAGAAAAAGAAAAACAAAAGGTATTAAGACATAACAGAAAAGGTCTCGGCATGTTATATTTTTGTTATTATATCACTATCAATAATAAAAATTATTACAAACATGATGGTGAATAATTGCAACAAAACGCACTAGCTTTCAACATACAGTACATACATAGAATATGTTGGGGTGATTGGCTATAACTTTTATATTGGAGAAATTATGACTTCTAGTTGACAAGAGCGAAACCAGGTCAGTAGTCACGGAAATATGCATGAGAATTATGCAGGAAGGTTTTCCTCAAGGGGGCGCTTGACGTCTCATACTGATCCCCATTTCAGTGTATTATTACTATTAGCGTATATTTTTGTTGGAAATTAAACAGAATTACACACTGTGAGTGTATACGTTTTAATTAATTCATTCCAAAGTATCTGATATACAAATGTATATTTCCCTCAACAATATGAATAAAATCTTAAATGCCCACCTATAACCACAAACGAATGTGATTGGACTATTATGAACAGCGCTAAGAAAAGTAACAGATTCCATGTGATGTCATCGTCAACATGCTTCAGCAGCTGTAAGAACAAACAACGTGGATTATAACAACATAAATGTTAAAGCCATTGTATTAAAAATACGTGAAGAATCACGAGAATTAGGCTCCCATCGTAGCCGACCGATTGCAAACAAACAACTTTCGGGGAACAACGTTGGGCCCAATTTAGTATGCCCTATTTTTGCTAATATTTGTATGGATATGTTTCCTGCTTGTCCTAAGTGCATATACGTTCTGTCCATTTTCTAACATTTTACTCTTGTTGTTTTATTTTTTATCATGTCGTCTGACAGCCATTTTCACGAAACATGCAAGACTCGTCACTGCCAATGGATGTCGCTATTGTGCTTAAACATAACCTATAAATCACTGCATATTTAGGATTGCAGCTTTGCACACTCACAACGTTTATAGAAACAAAATGCTGTTTTAGTACATTGTCACTTTATTTTTTTCACGTTAAGCTTTTTAAAATATGAATGCTTGAAAGGTGCTGCATACTTTCATTTTGTTCACGTTTGTTTTTCTTCTTTTGAGATGGAAAATTGACAGGACTGTGCTGCAGTTCTGTGGTTGTTTTGTCCTCCATGTCTCCACGTTAGTCAGAGACTGAATACTATGAATTGCCAAGCAAGCCACCTTTATATACAGCTTTACAGGGATAAACAGGAAGACTCCAATTCAGCTATAAAACAGCTCTACAGAAAACAGTGACATCATCAGCATCGAATTTTGACCCATACTGAAATGACATACAGGCAAAAAGTATGATTCTTTTTCTTTTTTTCAGTTTTAAAGCCTGCTTCTCAATAACTGGAATATCACTCAAGCACTCATACAAGTTCTCTTTAATAAACACTTAAGAGAAAAGCTGGCAGACATTTTATATTTAGTGCAACAAGAACTCATGGTTTTGTGGGACAAATAATACAATTCATCTCACATATATTCCACATATAAACAAATTGTCACACCATAAAAATATATGCAATTAAAAATGTAATAGAATTTTTAATATAGGCCTAGATCATTCAAAAACGTTCTACTTTCCCCAACCATCTTTAGAATGAGAAATATGGCTTATGAGTAACAAATAAAACAAAAAGACAATTACAACATCTTTTGTCAAGTGCTTATAAAACCATAAGGTAAAATTATCTGATGGTAGAAGACCATCTTTAAGGAATGATAAAGATCCAATATGTACTTTACAAACTTTCAAGCCATTTCTCACACACACGCACGATCCATCAATGTAACAATGTAACATAATATACTAATTCTAAAATCCACATTAAAAAGAAACACCTTGATCATTAAGACCTGAGATAAAACACCCAGTTCCATGATAAAACATGTAATATGGTTTAACATTAAGGCCAAGAACCTGTAACTGAGTTACTGTCAACTTTTGAATTATTCATTTGACCCATCCTACACTGCAGATAGCCTCCAGAAGATCAGAGTAGCAGAAAGTAATGTTTTAAAGATGGAGTCATGCTTTGGCAGTGGTGCTGTTGTAGACCATCTGTTGGCCTTCTTCACTGTATGCCACTGGAGGACTGCTGGTGGCCACGCGCTGATGCTGATGGTTTTTCCTCCTGTTTTTGAGGAAAAAGTAACCCAACACAGCCAGAACGGCCAAGATGGCCACAACCAAAACCACAGCCAGGGCAACAGAAGCTGAGGGAGGAAAAAAGACAATCATGACATACATTAGTTGTGCTAATGCAGGTTCACACATACTCCGTTTGCAGTGTGTATGCACAAAATTATACAATCTGATGAAAATCATTGCGCAGCAAATCATCATATAGACCCTTTTCACATTTCCAGGTTTCTCAGAAGCGGAAGTCGTCATAGTTGGGTTAACTTTTATAGCGGTGAATAAGAGAATACATTAAATATATTAGTTAGTTATTTTAGTCTATAAAGTTTTAAATATGGATATTTTTCTTACACAAACGTGCCACTTCGCTTCAGAAGGCCTTTATTAACCCCCTGGAGCCGTGTGGAGCAGTTATATGATGGATAGATGCACTTTTATGGACTTCATAAATTAAACAACAATTCACTGCCATTATAATGCTTGGATTAGCCAGGACTTTTTTAATATAACTCCGATTTTATTCGTCTGAAAGAAGAATGTCATATATACCTAGGATCAGAGCTGGCCCAAGGCATAAGCGAACTAAGTGGCTGCTTAGAGCCCCCTTGGCCACCAGGGGGTCCCCAAGAGCAGATGACATGACTTGTTACTGCATGTTACTTTATGATGATTGAAATCACAAAATGACCTTAAATAATTACTAAATAAACTGCAAAATGTTAAGTTTTCCAATTTTCTGATTCTGACAGTTGCGCAAGCTGTTAGCCAGGGTTCAAAGTGCAAAGTGCGCGAAAAATCATCGCTGAAACAGTGCTATTCGAAAGATATCCGGTAACCATTTTATGAATGGATGGATTTGAGAATGTGATGTGGTTTAGTGCGAATATCTTATCTGACGTGCTGCATGTTTTGGACTGTACAGCATAGCTTTCAGTTTCTCAGTAAATGCTTCTCTGCAAGAGCTATATGTTTGAGTCGCTTAATTATCATTTGGGAACGCAACATGCAGCAAACATCTTCCCAAATTCGTAATGAGAATCATTTATAAAACGGTTGTCAACAAAAAGAAGCACTAAGGTCTTACGTGTTTCTGCCAAAATAAAAGCTTTGTTTGAAAAAAAGCTTCGTTTTAATGTTTGAAAGAAATCCATCAACATTTCTCGTTTTAAAAACAGTTATATTGTGAAATATTATTGCAATGTAAAACTGTTTTCTATGAGAAAATCAAGTAAATTGTAATTTTTTCCTGTGATCAAAGCTGAATTTTCTTTAGTTCCAGTCTTCAGTGTCCCTTGACCCCTCAGAAATCATTCTAATATGTGGATTTGCTGCTCAAGAAACATTTATGATTATTATCAGTGTTGAATTTTTTTTTTTTTTTTTAGGATTAGATTTTTAGATTTCCATTTCAGATAAATGCTGTTCTTTTGAACTTTCTATTCATCAAAGAATCCTGGGGAAATTTGTGAGCATATTCAGCATGAGAGACTTCTTTTAAATAAAAAAAATAAAAAAGACTTTGAATATTAAAGTGTAAATTAATACCTGAAACTTGTGGGTTTGCTACCGTTACAATTAAAAACCGTATAAGGGTAAAAACATGACAGGCAGACATGATGTAAGCAACACAGCTACAACTAATAAAATTGATAATGGGTGTGCGAATAATCAAGAATTGACAATAGTCAACCGAGGGGCCCCCAAATAAAATTTAGCTTAGGGCCCCATAAAGGCTTGGGCCGGCCCTGCCTAGGATGACTTGAGGGTGAGTAAATCATGGGCTAATTTTAATTTTGGGTGAACTAACCGTTTAAAACGCGTCATCACAGTATGTGAAAAGAATGATTTCTGAAGGATCATGTGACACTGAAGACTGGAGTAGTGATGCTGAAAATTCAGCTTTGCATCACAGAAATAAATTACATTTTAAAATATATTCAAATAGAATTACGAAGTTATTGTACATTTTAATAATATTTCACAATATTACAGATTTTTTTTTGTATTTTAATAAAATAAATGCAGCCTTGTTGAGCATATAACAACATAGAAGAAACAACTTCTAAAAACATTAAAAATCTTACCGATCAAAAACTTTTGAATGGCAGTGAATGTTTAAATGCACTAAATTTAAACATTCAATTCATTACTTCTATATAGATTTACATATGAAGTTGTTCAAGCAAGTGGAAAAACATTTAAATATAGCCTACTTATGTTAAAATCACAAACATTTTCAGTTTAAATTTACAATTGGCAGAAACATGACTTTCTTTTACATTTAAATCTTAAACTTTGTTTTTCCACCTCCATGAAGAGACGCGTGCCATCCATTATGTCGCCTTGTTTATCTAAATGTGAGGTCATACATTTGACTGTGAAACACCGTAGAGTTTAAATTATATGCATTTATGGTGAAATTAATGAATTGTGTCAATCCATGTTTATTTTTATGCAAACAATGCAGTCAGTTTAATTCAGCATGTGCAGCACAGCAAAAATAGACTTGGAGCATAAAAGATTGCTGCAGATGCACCGCTCCTGGAACGTATTGCTGGACCGCATCCGTGTGCAGTGTGAATGCTCTAACCTGTTAACATGGGCATGGAAAAAAAAATATGCACCACATACGCACTGCAAACAGAGTATGTGTGAATCTGGTGTTAGAGCACAGATCTGTTCTATTCACTTATTTAGTTAAAGGGACCAGACTATTTAATTTTTGAGAGATGTGAGGGTAATCCCTAAATGTTGTGCTGCACCTTCTGAAGGATCCTAATGTTGTATTTAACAGTTTTCCTGATCATTTCAGTCTGATCTTAACAGTTTGAATGAGATATTTCAGCACCAATTATTTTGAGAACCTTCACAATGTAATGCAGGCTTTGTAAAAGGGATAGTTCACCCAAAAATGAAAATTAGCCCATGATTTACTGACCCTTACTCACTTATCCTAGGTGTATATGACATTTCAGACAAATATTATCAGTTATATTAAAAATGTCCTGGCTCTTCCAAGCTTTGTAATGGCAGTGAATGGCTGGTCCAGATTTGAAGTCCATAAAAGTGCATTTATTCATCATAAAAGTGCTCCACACGGCTCTCTCGAGTCCACGGGTTCGAGTCCTTTGTTCTTTTGTCACGTAAGTGTATGTTGTTATTGTAGGTATCAGAAACAAACAAAACAAAAAAACAAGTGAATAAATGAAGAAATAAAAAAGCTACAATTTGAGACCAGAAACACATCATGTAACAGTTAAAAAAACTGACTATGCGCTTGTTTGTAAGGAAGTTTGGGAATTATTAACTAATTCTATGTCTAATACAGCTGTCATGTCACGTGACAAAATGAATGAATGACTCAGAAGAGTCAGACCTGAAGACTCGACTAGACTTTCTCTTTCCGGAACAGACAGCATAGTCTCTTTGGGGATATCACGGGATGAACGAAGGACTCGAACCAGAAGACTCGAGATGTGAACTAATCAATTCTGTTACCTGTACAGAACCTATGGGATGTTGCACATGCGCGGTCAACACAAAATGAAAGAAATCAATCTGTCTCTGAGACACCTCGTTAATCCCAAGTCATATCTCTTTTGCCGCAAGTCAACTTGCGTAGGCTGTCTGCCGGAAGCTTGTTATTTTAGTTTTAAATATGGTTATTTTTCTTACACAAACACATTGCTTCACTTCAGAAGGCTTTTATTAACCCCCATAAAAGTGGAGCACTTTCTATGATGGATAGATGCACTTTTATGGACTTCAAAACAGAAACAGCTATTCGTTGCCATTATAAAGCTTGGAAGAGCCAGGAAATTTTTTTTTAATATAACTCCTATTGTGTTCGTCTGAAAGAAGAATGTCATATAAACCTAGGATGACTTGAGGGTGAGTAAATCATGGGCTAATTTTCATTTTTGGGTGAACTATCCCTTTAAGACAGCAACCCGTAAGTGAAACAAAAGTACAGTAGGTCCCCTTTAGGAACACATAAAAACACAGTAGGAAAGAAAATACCCCAGTATGCCATTTATAAATGTTTTCTTTTGTCATTGTTTCATGAAAATTACAAAAGTTCTGAAAGTCACAATAATAATAATAAAAATAAATAAATAAATAAAAAAACACTTTTGTAATACTGGGGTATTTTCTTTCCTACTGTGTTTTTATGTGTTCCTAAAGGGGACATACTGTACTTTTGTTTCACTTACGGGTTGCTGTCTTAAAGGGATAGTTCACCCAAAAATGAAAATTAGCCCATGATTTACTCACCCTCAAGTCATCCTAGGTGTATATGACATTCGCCTTCTGAAGCGAAGCGTTTGTGTAAGAAAAATATCCATATTTAAAACGTTACAAACTGTCATACATGCATTCACAAGAGACATGAACCACTGGAGTCACATATTTTATCAATGTCTTTCCTACCTTTCTGGGCCTTGAAAGTGTTGATTAAATAGCTGTCTATGGAGGGGTCAGAGAGCTCTTGGATTTCATAAAAATATATCTTAATTTGTGTTCCGAAGATGAACGAAGGTCTTACGGGTTTGGAACGACATGAGGGTCATGTATCATGTCAGGTCATGATTTTTGGGTGAACTAACCCTGTGCTCCCAAGCCTAAATTTTTTAATGACAGTTTGTTTGACATGGACATTTTTTAATTGACGCACAAGGGTTAAGTATAAACCTTACAAATAGTTTTATTTCTGCTTAATAATAATAAAAAATAAGCAATGAGGTACAAGAGTATTATTTTAAGATATATAGGAAAATATCTAGGAAGATATATGTATACAAGATGATTAGATATTACCTGACTGGCTTTCCCCTAGTTCCTCATCACCCCTTACAAACAATCCTCTGGCAAATACATCCTTTTCTACAGACAGACATCAGAAATATACATCAAATTCATACTTCTGCCATAAATCACTTATATATCAGACTTGAGCACTATTCATACCTGTGACACCTGAGCAGTTGCTCATGCATTTGTCTGTAGTTTCAAAGTTGTTCTCATTGCCATCACAGCCACCATAGGTGAAGCGATGACACTTTTTGTTAAGAGGGTCATAGTACCAACGAGTAAAACTGGCTCGACATGGGCCCGTAACAGGGGGATCCGTGCAGTGGGCTAAGAGAACAGGATTAGAAGAGAATTAAAGCTTATGAAGAAATAAGCAATCTGTTTAATGCACAAACTGTTGGTGGGATAACAAAAATACAAAACACTAACTGTTGATAAATTAAAACATGTTTATCTAGGATCAATAGTAATAAGGAGCAATAATAAATAATAAAATGCATACTGTATAGTCCACCCAAAAATTCCATTATGCCATAGCGCTCATATCTCATTAGTACTTTCCCATCATCGAAATTCTGTCATGATCCGTTATGTGATGTGAGAGAATCAATATCTTTGAGCATTCTTGACATAAAACTTTGCTCAATGCATCTAAAGGTACATAGGGCAAGCAGGGCAGGGCCGAGAGCTTTAATGGGAATGGAAATGTATTCCTTAATGTACTAATAAGGCTGATGTCGGCTTGTCACAGCCTTTACATATCAGCAAAGAACTAGTGGCGACGAAAACAGACTGTGTTGTCACCCTTGCGTCAGCTGCATCTGCGCTTGAACACACCACAAAGACAACAGGTGACTGACAACTAGCATACATTGTATGTAATGAAATAACTGTCTATATCAGCATGTATCAATACTTTCTTTCAAGTCTACTTTCTTCATTCAAAAAGCCATAAAGCAGCACTTGCTTATTTTGAATAATCAAATCAAGCTGATCACTTTCTTCATCCCAGGCGGCTCATGTTGTTGTGAAAATATTTGCATAATGCTCAGGTAAGATGATGTAAAATTAGAACAGCTTTTGGTCTGTGCCGTCTTGACTTCTTTTCTTGCTTTCATAACTTACGCTTTTATTCACGTGCACGGACTCAGTGACAAATGCTCATCGATGGCCCACCATTGGCCATCTCAGGACTGTATAAAACTCACCTTTTTTATTCACCCCAATCTGAAGAAGTCGACTCAGGCTTTTATTCACTAAAAAGTAAAAGAAGTAAATTTAAAAACTGAGTGCGTGTCATGAGGGGTGTGTGTGTAGTTATGGTGCAGAGTCTCACATTGCTCACAGTTCTCCTCATCAGAACCGTCGCTGCATTGCTGCTGTTCATCACACTCAAACTCTTTCTTCACACAGCAGCCATTAGAGCATTTAAATTTGTCTTCTCCACATGAACAGTCTGTATCACACACAGACAAAAAAAAAAAATGAGGAAAGTTTATATACAGTATTTGGCCGAGGTGAGATCGAAAGCAAACATACCTTCCTTAGCCACCTTTCTCAAATCTCCACCAGGGATTACTGCAGACAGACAACATTTGAGAAGATTTAATCAAGAAAATGTCTTAAAAGGTCTTAAATTTATGGGTGTTTATTCTAATGATTTCTGCAAGGACAAATCCTAATGCCACACCATACAATAGCATTCAAGAAAACAGTGTCCTTTCAACATTGTCACAGCAGCTTGACGATGACACTTTTCTATTCCAGACAGAAAATGCCCCTGAACACAAAGTAAGATCCATACAGATGTTTTGTGTGGAGTCTGACTGGCCTGCAGAAGTCATAGACATGTACCCCAACTCGCCCATTTCCCCAGAATCAGTGCCTGACCTCACTGATGTGCTGGTGTAGGAATGGAGGAAAATCTTTGCATCCGTGTGCCAGCTTGGAAAGACCAAAAGAGTGTAAATGGTTATAGTAGCACAGGAGGGAATAATGATTTTGCTATGCTTTTGAAATTAAAGTAATACTCTAACCAAACATTAAAAAATCCATATAATGCAAGTATACAGGACCTTTTTTGATGCATCAAAAAAACATGTAAACCCCAGTTGATGAATCAATGCCTTCTGAAATAAAACTGTGTGTGAGAGAAAAAAAACAAAACAACAACTAATATTCTAAAATTTTTAGCAAAATTCAGAATGGGGAAAAGAATTTAATGACTGAAAATGATGTCATATGGTGCAATCGAATAGTCATGAGCCAAGGAAGAATAAGAACGCCCCCTAAAAATGTCACGTATCCACAATACACAAATTCACAAGGGAAAACAACAGATTGAATTGTTTGCGGCACCACAATTGCACACTCACACATCGGCCTACCGAGAGACAGTGCTGAAGTACATCATCAACTGGAACCCATAATCAACATCAAACATAAATAAACCCATAAAATGCATACCAACATTATGTAACATTATATGCACATCAACATAAACCCCACAACATTTCCTAAAAATTTCCACAGCCCATTCCAGGGGTCACCATATTGCAGGGACATGACAGATTAAACGTGATTGTTGATATTGAGGGCTATTTATAGTTCTCCGTCTGATCAGCACCCGGAATCACTCAACATATATCAACCAACTGGTCAACCAATGCGTGTGCACACGTGCAAAGGGATAGTTTAAAAATATAGTACTTTTCCCCACACACACATCATTTTTCTTCCTAAGACATTGATTCATCAATTAGGGTCACATTGTTTCTTTTTCTGCATGGTTTTTGAAGTGTCAGCTTTGAAATTTACTTGCAATATACACTCACCTAAAGGATTATTAGGAACACCATACTAATACTGTGTTTGACCCCCTTTCGCCTTCAGAACTGCCTTAATTCTACGTGGCATTGATTCAACAAGGTGCTGAAAGCATTCTTTAGAAATGTTGGCCCATATTGATAGGATAGCATCTTGCAGTTGATGGAGATTTGTGGGATGCACATCCAGGGCACGAAGCTCCCATTTCACCACATCCCAAAGATGCATATTGGGTTGAAATCTGGTGACTGTGGGGGCCATTTTAGTATGCTCAGGTAGGCCGTGGCATTTAAACGATGCCCAATTGGCACTAAGGGGCCTAAAGTGTGCCAAGAAAACATCCCCCACACCATTACACCACCACCACCAGCCTGTGGTAACAAGGCATGATGGATCCATGTTCTCATTCTGTTTACACCAAATTCTGTGGACTCTCAACAGAATTCTGACTCTCAACAGAAATCGAGACTCATCAGACCAGGCAACATTTTTTCAGTCTTCAACTGTCCAATTTTGGTGAGCTCGTGCAAATTGTAGCCTCTTTTTCCTATTTGTAGTGGAGATGAGTGGTACCCGGTGGGGTCTTCTGCTGTTGTAGCCCATCCGCCTCAAGGTTGTGCGTGTTGTGGCTTCACAAATGCTTTGCTGCATACCTCGGTTGTAACGAGTGGTTATTTCAGTCAAAGTTGCTCTTCAATCAGCTTGAATCAGTCGGCCCATTCTCCTCTGACCTCTTGGATCAACAAGGCATTTTCGCCCACAGGACTGCCGCATACTGGATGTTTTTCCCTTTTCACACCATTCTTTGTAAACCCTAGAAATGGTTGTGCGTGAAAATCCCAGTAACTGAGCAGATTGTGAAATTCTCAGACCGGCCCGTCTGGCACCAACAACCATGCCACGCTTAAAATTGCTTAAATCACCTTTCTTTCCCATTCTGACATTCAGTTTGGAGTTCAGGAGATTGTCTTGACCAGGACCACACCCCTAAATGCATTGAAGCAACTGCCATGTGATTGGTTGATTAGATAATTGCATTAATGAGAAATTGAACAGGTGTTCCTAATAATCCTTTAGGTGAGTGTATGTACTCACATAGATTTGGGCATGAGAGTGAGTAAATCATTTTCATTTTGGGTGATGAATCTCTTTAACTATGCAAGACACAAGCATTAGTGAGGTCAGGCTCTGAGGTTGCCGCTCCTCTAATGTTCTGGAAGGGTTCAGTAATAGACCAGTCAAGTTCTTCTCCAAAGTCACTAAACTATTTCTTTATGGACCTGCTAGGTGAAATATTCTGCAAGTTTAATGCCATGCTGTATGGGAATCAGACATAAGAACTAAAGATGTTCAATGTTATTGCAGTCCAACCTGAAACACTGACTTCAGATTTGATTTAAGAACTGCAACAGTGTTCAAGATAATCGGTCCCACTTTATATTACGTCTATAACTACTATGTACTAACATTTAAATTAATCATTTGATTCAAAGCACTTATTGTGTACATACATGTTTTTAAATTGAATTTGTTATGATTACTTGCATGTAATTACAGCTGTAATTAATTTCTGTAATTACATCTATAATTACACTGTTGAGCCTTTCCTTACCTTTTAACCCACACTTAAACCTACCCATACCACCAAACCGGTCCTATACTTACCTGTATCCCACCTCAATAAAAGCAAAAGTGTTTTACAATACAACATTGTACTTATTTTTTAATGCAAGTATATAATGTAGTAGTTAAAGACACCTAATATACAGTGTGACCAGATAATCAATAAAATAAATAAATAAATAAATAAATAAATAAATAAATACACAATTTCATAACATTTTCAGAAGACTTAAAAAGTAATATGGATTTTTTGATGATGCTTTTCTTATAGTGTGACAGTTGACAATTTACTAGACAATGACAGTTAATAGTCCTAAATGAAGATTCTAAATTAATTTCTCTTTAGGAGAGCAGCATACTGGTTTGGAACCACACAAATAAATAACAGTTGTCATTTGAAGGTATTCCTATAAACCTATAGTACAACACTGCCACAATGCAATGAGATTTGCATTACCTATTGTGTTTTTACAGGCTTTTAAACACTCCTTTTCAGAGAGATAGTTGTTGTTATTCTCCTTACACCCTCCAAAGATGAACTGCTCACATTTGCTGGATGCAGCATTGTAATGCCAACGAGGGAAAGAACCTCGACAGGGTCCCACCTTTTTAGGGGTCAAACAGTGACCTAGTGGGAAATGGAATAGAATAGAGACATGACATAAGAACAGATTTTTTTGGGGGGGGGAGGGGGCACTGACACAAATTTCACAATTCAATTCAAAAGCTTGCAATTCCATTCGATTTTGATTAGATACAATATTGATTATTTTGGATATGTATATCAGCTACAATACATGGCAAATTTTCTCAAGGAAAACAAATCTCTTAACTGATGCTGTAAACCAGAGGTCTTCAACCCTGCTCCTGGGGACCCACTGTCATGCAGAGTTTAGCTCCAACCCTAATTAAAAGACAGGTGACGCTAATCAAGCTCTTCGGGATCACTGTTGAAAATACACAGGCAGGTGTGCTGAAGCAGGTTGGAAATAAACTTTGCAGGACAGTGGACAGTAAGACCTCTGCTGTAAACTATGGGAGTCAGTTGGTACTACATTAGCCTACTATAATATTGAAGGTAAAATTAACTGATTTCTATACAAACAATTAAATTACACTCAAAGATTTTTTTTTTTTTTATAATAATAAAGTTGTAATATTAACTGTTACAATTACAATCATATTCTACTCCAATTCGTTTTTTGAAATATAAACATTTAAATGGTGGCTGTCATAAAAACTTGCCAGATTTATTCATACATAAATATTTAAGAACATTATAAAAAAATTAAAATTAAAATAAAAAAAAAAAAATAAAAAAATGCAATATGGTGCATATATTTAGCAAAATGCTCCTCTCAAGAGTTAATTTTTCTAGCTGACTAACAAGTTTATGGACATTGGATATGGTTTTTCTGAGGAAAATGTGACGTTACAAGTTGTTTTACTGACATTTTTCCACGGTTGAAACACTGATTGAGCGATTCCATGTGAAATGATACGGATTTCTGTAAGTTGTACTCTTTTAACACTTTCAGACTCTATCTTTTTTCATTTTCAAAACTCATTCATGTTTATTTTGCGCCGTAACTGGTATTAAGGCGGAAGAAAAGATCAGTTCATGTGCGCCCGCGCTGCCATCCGTGCTTATACCGCTATTTTTCTCACGCCTTCTACGAGTCCAAACAACTGTGGTGAGTTGGATCAGTCAACAACCACGTTGAATCATGTCATCTCCTGTTATTGTCACAGAATGTGAAAACAGAGACACCAGCCACTAGTCACATTTGCCGGGAGCCAGGCCGCCTGACAAAGCAAATTTAAAAGTGCTGGCTAATGCTAATCGTAAATTCTCTAAGTTTATTATTCATGTCGGCACTAATGATGTTCGACCAGTCAGAGATCACCAAAATTATCATTGAAGAGGTGTGTGAACTTGCAAGTATGATGTCAGACACTATAATATGCTCTGGCCCCTTTCCTGTTCACCGGAGTAATGAGATATTTAGCAGACTGTCCTCACTTAATGGCTGGCTGTCTAAGTGGTGTCTGCAGAATAATATAGGATTTTTATAGACAACAGGAAACGTTTTTTGGGGCAGACCTGACCTGTTGAAAAGAGATGATATTCATACTTCCTGGGATGGTGCCACTTTTCTCTCTAGTAATATGGCACATAGTCTTAGAGATGAACCTTGACTAACTGGGGCCCAGGTCAGGAAGCAGACAGACTGACTAAACCAACCATCTGCTAGCTATCCCACGTCACAGAAGTCAGATAAATCCCACCACCTAGAGACTCTTTCACCTAGATATCATCACATAGAGACAGTGTCTTTTCCTCGAATTAGTAAATACAAAAACTCCCAAACCCATTTAAGGGTATAAATTTAATTGATGTTCAACAACAACAACAAAAAAAAAAGATACAGATACAGATGAACAAATGATAAAGCTTGGGTTGCTGAATATTCAATCCCTTTCTTCAAAAGCACTTATTGTTAAATTATATGATTACAGATCATAACCTAGATGTGTTGACAGAAACCTGGCTAAAACCAAACGATTACATTACTTTAAAATTAAGCCACCCCTAAGATTATTGTTCAGGTTCATTACATTTCTACCAATACAAAATAAAAATTTGCCTCCTATTTGCCATTCATCTCATTGGAAAACCATTAATCATAAACAAGATAACATCCCTATTTGAATTCCCCAAAAACAGCAGTGTTTATTTTTAATTTCTGCAATTTAGACCTATACAAACTACAACTGCCAGACATTCCCCTTGCCAAGGTCAGGAATTAAATTTTCCATTTAGGGGCTCCTTGCAATTGATTTCCAGGAGCATTTTATTTATTTAGAAGAATTTTTAAATGATTACATGTGTTGTCACTTGTCAAATACTTAAAATTAACCAATTAACCAATAATTAAATCAATCAGAGTAGTATATAGACTGTTACCAATAAAATGTTATCAACAAAAGCCATCTTTACACTGTTAAGGTGAAACAGAAGCTGTATCTGAAATAGCATAAATGTTTATTTACACAGACTGTTTAATGTTACTCAAATTATAAAATGAAAAGGAAATCTTTAGAGTCATTATTGTCAGTTAATCCTCTTGATATTGTAATAATGATGATTATTAACGTTGTTGATTAATATATCAAATGTTTTTGTGTTTGGGGAAACTGCACGTCATATTCTAACTACACAGATAAAATTATCTTTTGTGACCGTTTATGAATTATTTTAATGTTTTTATGCATTAGAAAATTAAGACTTCATATGATCTTACCAGCATGATGAATAAATGATATCAACCAGAATAAATTAACATTATACAGAAAGGGAGCAAAAATGTAGAAATGAGTATATAGGCAAATACAATTGCTTATGTGCAGTTGTTAACATGGAGAACATGACATGACATGTTCCTTTCAGTTCCTTATTTACAACAAAGATATTGTTGAAACCTGCACATGGGATCAACGGTTTTGGCACATGTTCAAGATGTAGGGGTGTGTACGAAGTTCCTAATGTGCTCAAGGGATTGTTTGCATTAAAGCAGTCATATTAAGCTTTTTCAAATATAACCTTTCATGCAGTGTGTAATATACTGTAGCTTTTTTGGAATGTAAAAGGTCTGTAAAAAGTATGGAAATGTAAACAGTTTTAAAGATCAAAGTGCACAACAAATAAAAGTTATTGTCTCCTGAAATCGATCTATTGTCTCCCGAGAATTGATTCTGAACTGCCAAAATGAGTCGTCAGCAATTCCAGTCTCACTTCCTGTTGCATGCCTACTGTAGGTAACAATGTAACACATTTGCATAAAGCCAACCTATGGTCTTCATTGGCTGCCTGAGAAAAACGTCTACTTTGACCCTCAAATACTGCAGTTGTAGCTGAGACTGGAAGAGTTTGGTTTGTGTTGTCGACAAGTTGAAAAGACGCTGTTTTCTGTGCTACACTGTTTTCTTGTATGCACTTCAAAAAGGATGAGGACTTGTGCTAGAAATTGATAAAGAAAAAAAAAAAAATGACACCATCATTACTGTTTGTTTCACTGTATACAAGCGCTGAGGAAGATCAGGAGCTCAAATTCAGATATGGTTATGGGAATTTTGTTTCCAACACGCAAGCGGTAGACCAATGATAACAGACTAGTACGTCTGACCAATTCAACCCTCTACGCACACCTTAGCAATAGAATCGCCATTGGCTAGTACATTTTTTTTTGTTTACTCGCCAAACTGATATAGCTACTATTTTATATATAATTATTAGTGCTGTCAAACAATTAATTGCGATTAAATCACATCCAAAATAAAGTTTACTACATACATACAGTGTATAATTATGTATATATAAATATGCACACATTCATGTATACATTTAAGACAAACGTTATATATGTATGTATATATGTATGCATGCATGCATGTA